>JAGFPH010000091.1:698689-794386 GCA_018207615.1 Philaenus spumarius
GGTTTCCGGGGGGTAGTATTCCGCATCCCCGCAAATACCTAGTCTTAACTGCATATTATACCAAAGCAGTTCTTACATTACACTTTATACAAAAACTCCCATGAAATGCAAGTTTAAATTGATTTATTTCTGTAACTTCAGCACAAATTTAATATTTAACCCTATTTAAACACTTATCATCAAAAATAACACTTCTACTCTGCCTGGTCAGCGCTTTTGCCATTCACCGTTTTCATCTATCCAAGTAAAAAAACGACTGTAAGTAAAAACGAATATTGTAATGTTTTTTTTTTTCGAAAAGTCTACAGTTTTCGAGATATTTACAAAACGACGTTTCTGCTACCTTAAAACTCAGCTAATGATGAGGAACTAACTCTTCAAGGCCGTAGCTAGGAAAACTTTTCGGGGGGGGGGGGGTCAGGTCAGGACCGGGTATTTGAATTTAAACCCTTTTAACGTAACACGTTCACTGCTAAGGACGCACCATGTGAGCTTGACACTGAACACTATGAGAACTCCGCATTGGGTGAATTTTCAATACAGAGAGCATTGCGTGCTTCGCACGCCAACCCCCGTATTGGAAGTATTTTCAATACACAATGCATTGCGTGTTTTGTTAGAGTAAAGTATTTTTGTTGAACCTTCGTAGTTTTCGTATTTAATAGATCAGATCAAGCTCACAAGAGAGTAAGACTGTAACCTACTGCATCCATGTGTAGGAATATTGTACATTGTAGTCAAATCTAAATATCAGTATGCATGCAATGCACAATGATGTAAAATATGTTGCTGGATCCTCTGTTGTGTTGTCTATTTAATAATTTAATTTGCACTTTTTAAACCTAGTATTCATTTTTACTTCTAAATTTCGAGATTTCGGGAGGGGTTTTGACCCCCCCCCCCTCCCTCTGGCTAAGGCCTTGTAACGCTTTCATATTATTTATATACCAATATGTTATGTCACCTATGTAAAACAACAGCCTGTTATTATTTCCAACTTTAGTAGGCCCTATTTGTATTTGTATACAATACCTTATTTTTCAGGACTGAAGATAAACAGTGACACCAGGGTCCTGTTTCAAGATACCGTATTACTAATATTATTAGACAATTTTATAAGTTACAAGTTTTAATCTTAATTATTTACATATTAACCCTATATTTTAACATGAAGTAGTTTATTATGATTACCATCTTCCGATGACAATATACACCCATTCTCTTTCACTATTATGTCTATCCAGGTTTTGAAGGGAAAACATTATAAGAGGAAACAAAAAACTGTTTAATTTATTGACAGTTTAATTTTTCGTTGAATTTATTGTAAATGTACTTGGGCCAACGATACAACAAAGGTTAAAAATGCATTGTTTGTAAAACTGAAGAAATGTAAAATGCTATGGGCTTAAATTAAGTAAAGCGTTTTTTCTTCAATACTTTTTTTACTATCAGAATAACGAATTAATTAATTACTTTTCTATCTAAAAATAATGTACGGAAAGAATGGTTATATGCATAAGCTGAGTATATGCACATCTTTCTAAAAATCTACTCTGCTTAGTAAGACTACATAATGACCCCAAAATGATACAAATGAATTTAAAATTGTCTACTTAAGTTTACACAATTTACGAAAATTTGGGAGGATATATTATATTAGTAATATGTGAAATTCAAAAGTATATCAATTTTGTAATTGCAGTATATACTTAAAATAAAAATTACCAAGTAAACATTCTAGAAGTAGGTCCAAACATCAAATACTTTTGAAACACTAAATGTAAAGTTCGCTAATAGTTTTCTTTACAAGGCCCTGAACACACATTTAAATTTAACATTTTTTTGAAATCAATTAAATATGATGTAAGTGCAGAAGACACTTAAAAGAAATTTCAAAATTGATTTATATTCTTTTAGACGTCAATTAAACCAGAATGCGCTAAAATACCCGCCATTTTAAAAACATTTGACATAAGAATAAAAATAAAAAACTACATGGAACTAAAAAATCGTTTGACAATTATAATGTTACCATTGACTCGGTGATAAAAGATACTGCACAAGACTTTGACTCAACAACTGATAATTAATCGGAAAATTCCTTTTATGCAAGTATTTATAGTTTAAGATTTTCAAACTGTTTCTGACGGGATTGTACTGTATTTACCTAGTGTGATAAGTAAAAGTAAACTAAACTTGTTTTTGCAATTAAATTAACAATTAAATCATCTTCACTATAAAGAATTTATTTAATTGTATGAAATGTAAACCATTTTATTAACTATATTATTTTCATTGACAACTGCAAGAGCCCTAATGATCGAATCTTATGAAAATATAGGCTACAGTACACATTGTGTCCCAAGCTCTAGGTTGCGCTTCCTGAATGTCCCATCGAAATTAGTACCTAGTTTAAAAATAATATATTGATTAAAATATATTTTGTAAATATTATACCAGGCATTTAGTTTACTATGCTATATCCCAAGTACAAAAGCTACCTACTGAAATATATAAAGTAGGTAGCTCATTATCTTTTAATATTGTTAATTTTATATGCAGGTGCATTTACAGTGTAAATTGCAGTTCTTAAAAACTATCTTCGATGGTGCATGCTTAGTAGTTATTTCTACACACTCTATACAATGTATTTTAACTATAGTATAAGTAGGCTATATTAATTTACCTTAGATAAGTTGTGGCTCTAGTATATATCCAGATATCCTATAAAATATTTTCTCGAAAACTTGCATATAAATTCCTTTTCGACAGGTGAGCTAAACTAATGACACACAAAGTACACAAACTAATTTTAAATCTTCAATAAAATCAGCAGTTACTTTGTTGTTATTTTACACAATATTTCACTTCACAAAATCAACTTCGCATGTTTACTAGGGTCAGTGTTTGTTTAGACCGGGAACTACACACGAAGTCAACACTCCGCTCCAAACTGTTCTGTGAGGAAACTTTTACCTGCGCTCGCGAAGAAGGTACGGCTAATTTAAACAGTCGTTTTCCGACTACTATTGCTCTCTATGGGCTGCAATGTAAACTACGCAAGTAGGACCGTTGTAAAGCAGGACAATAAAATAATAAAGTATTTTTTACAATATTGAGATCAGATTTTTATTGTGCTTCACTGATTGCAATGCTCTGGAATGTCCACGAACAAAATGTTTAGAACAATGGGTAATTGTATCATTAGATTGATAATATTGTTTTGCTCTTTGACGTTATTAGGCTATACAAAGCAATGAATTAAAGTAGACCTAAGAGTACTACAATTTCCGAAAATTTCAAATGTATTGTTTTTTGAATAAACACTAAATAATGATACAAATGTTTTATTTTCAACAATTATTTAAATGTTATATGTTCTTGACTTTATTTAAAACGTTCTGATCATTATGTATAATAATAAACTAGTGGACCTGGCAATGCTTCGCTATTGCTTGATTTAATTTTAAGGGTGGTTATCCCATTTCATCCCTTTGACTTAAGTTAACAAATTTCAAATAGTTTTGTATATCCCTTAAAAATAATATTACATAGTTTTAGCTTTATATACTGTAGGAAGTTAGTTTAATTTATATGTATTGTATATGGGTAGCAACCCTATTTCAACCCCTTCCAATTTTGAATCTAAACCATCCAGGGACCCACTCAAACACACACACACACACAAACTTTTATCAAAATTGGTCCAGCCGTTTAGGAGGTCAGTGACATACCCTACACACGTATAGAAGAATTATATATATAAAGATAATGAATTATTCACTTTTCTATGTTTTTAAAAGGATATTACTTTTGTCAAATTTTACCCATACAGTCAGGTCGTTTGATTATATTTAACACCGGTGCAAGCTTGGACACAAACATTTATTTCAGAAACAGTTCATATTTTTAACTTATTTTTGATAAAATAAGGAAAGTTAGCGTGCATTTGGTCACGTGTTCACCACTGTTTCGGCGGAGACGGTGGAAAATTCGTCGATTGTAGTGGCAGCGAGCGGCTGTACAGCTACCGTCAGCGGCGGTAAATAAACCAATTGTTTACTTTTCCGACCAATGTGTATGCTCTAATACCCTCCTTCGCGCCACTGTTGGTGTGATGGCGACGGCTCACCATGGCGGACGATAGCTCCGTGTGTGTTCCAGGCCATACACTATACTGCATCGTATATAAAATAAAGTCCAGTGCTCAATTCGACCAAAGATAATGTCAGAAATATATTATTAATAATTTATTGTAGCTTGACATTTGCATAGGTGATGAAAACAAGTTACTATTAAGAGCGAATTTTAATGTAAAATTTTAATTTCATTTAACGTAAATGAAAGTGCGAAATATTTTTTCAACGGGGGGGGGGGGGGGGGGTCATAACCCCCAAACCCCCCTTGGTTACGCCTATGTATGGTAATTCATTAGTCTAGGCCTAACCTAAGAATGGTTTAAATTAAATGAAAGCTAGTACTCCACTGAAGGTTCTTAGACAAATACATTTTGTTTAACATAATTTGAACTGGAGATATAGATCTAGTAACTTGTAGGGGCAATAGCCCTAAATATAGGCTATATTTCTAGGAGCAATACCTCTTCGTGATGGCCTACCTTTGTGAGGTGGTTTTCCAGCGTTATACATTACAGTAAAAAAGTACAGTTGAAATAATTTTATAATGTGTTTAATCATATAGCCTAAGCTTTGGTTTTAATTCTCGCTTTAAAACAAAAACATAGCTGCAATAACAAAACACATCACAAAACTGCACTTTCAGGTGTTGTTATGATAGGTGAATTTTCCAATTTATATACAATCACCTGTTTTTAACACTAAAATCACTTGATTTACACCTACATATTCCCATGCTACTTAAATGGGAATTGTTATATACAATCACCTGTTTTTAACACTAAAATCACCTGATTTACACCTACATATTTCCATGCTATTTAAATGGTAATTATTTTATTCCGTAACAAATTTTCGTGACACAATTAATTAACAAAGATGAATATTTTCCCCCAAAACTTCATTCCCAGACCTCTAAAATGAGACCTCTCCCAGCTTTTTACGACGTACCTTACCGTTTGCTCACAATTTCATTTGCAAATTTGGGCTTAAGACTTACGGAATTAGATATATAGAAGATGTTTAGATGTTGTTTGGTAGTCCACAGAGATAATAATACTTTGGTAGTCCATAACTCAACTTAAACTCGACCGATTTGAATGATCTATATTTCATATGAAAGCCTGATTTCATAATAATTTAATACGATTTTGCTATACTGGTAGGCTACAGAGTAAAATGGGAATGGCTGAAAGTAAAACTTCCGTTCAGGGACCAATTTTACAAAATGATTTTCATACCGCGTTCATTTTATTGGAATCAATGTGTTTAAAATAATATTTTCCGTTTTAGGTTATGTAAGTAATTGTTTTATTTATAATACTGTAATTAATTAATTAGTGGTACCGATTGTACCGAATCTGATGTCAGTTGGTAAAACTGATACGTTGGTTCTTGCTTTAGCTGATTACACTCTCAAAAATGACAAAACATATGTCAAAATAAATCCTTTATCCATCTGATGAAGCACAAAGGCAATTTAACAATAAAATGAGTTTTATTTTCTAAAGAAACAAATTATGGAAACTGTTCTAGCTCTATGTAGGCTATTTTAATCAAATAGGCTTATTGCAATGACTACAACTTTTCTTAATACCAGCCGTACATCTAAATACGAAAACATAAAACGGGTACAAAATTATAAAAGGAATCCAGCTGCGGAAAATATAGATTTAAATAATGATAGTAAGGAATTAGAAAATTCAAAAGTTAAACTTGTGAAACATAAAAAGTGTAAGGTTATACAATTGGTTAAGGAACAAATTGAAAAGTTAAAACAAAGACAAGATGACTTTGAAAGAGAATGTGTAGAAGTAAATGCTAAAATGTAAGTTTGAAAAGGACTTTTTATTTATAAATTATAAAAAATCTGATTATTTATTATTGATTTTATTTATTAAATGTGATTGCCAATTATTTATACTTTAACTTGCACAAGTATCAATATTGTATGCCTTCATTTTAACAAAAACAGTACAGCTACTAATTAGGCTAATTAGTTTACATATTAAGCTAAACTTATTGTTCTTTATTTCGATTTGCTCTACGTTTTTAAACCCAACACTATTGGGTTTACTGTTAAATGTTTATTTTTATTGATATAGCTGCCTAAAACAATCTTTTGATTTAGGCTGGCTGTCAATTTATTTGTGCTAGCCTACTTACTATAAAGTTCAAATGCAATGCATAATAAATGACACCAATATTACTGAGCTACAGTAGTCCATTAGTTTTACATATTATATGCTAACCTAAAGAGCAGTGACAGCTCAGTTGACAGACTGGCATTGGCATATCAATACACTAGCCTATGGATTAAACTGATGTAGGCTCTAGATAGAATCTGTATATTAATGTTGACTTTTGCACATGTAATCTACTCACTAATAGTCCTATGGACTCAAAGTGGTGATGATAAACAGCAAACTCTGATGATAACCTACCATTGGAAGCATGGTTAATCTGTTGACTATGAACATTTTTCTGCAAAAATTTATATATATAAAAAAAATATAATATGATTAATTTTTGCTGATAATTCAAGCAACTGTGATTTCAACTAAGATTCTTACATGAACAAAATTTTAGCAAGGAATTGATAGAGTCATTAGTGGTAAGAAGAATGCTGTGTGTATGACTTGACTTAGCAGGTACAGAATGTGGTCTATTGATTACACCCTACTTCATACCCAGCTTGCTAACAACTCATTTTGCTGCAATACTGATGCTCTTAAAATTATTTGTGTCTATAGTAATATTTAGAAAAATATTAGCCTAAATCTAAGACAAAATTAACAAGAAAAGGTTAGCCAAAGTAAGCAAGAAATTGCACAATATTGTATCATATTTGAGATACTATATTTTTCCATCAGTGGTCAGCCTCCCTTTATTAGAGCATGCTATCTGAGATTGTGTCTCTCAAAAGATAATGCATAACCATCTACCAAATCATAACTCATTATACAGAATAAATAATAAAGCCAAAGACGTATGTTCTCTGGTAACGTGTTGAATAAAATAAATATGCTTCTTGCTGCGCATTAAACTTTGTTGTTGTTGTGGTTATTTTGTATATATTACATTTGTTTGTCAATGACTTACCATGTAATGCTAGTTACAAAAGGAGTTAATAAAAGCAGGGGTTGATAACAATTTACGGTATTAACAATGAAAGGAATTCCAAGGAAATAACAGTTCCATCATATAGGCTATAGATTCTTTATACCAGGTTACATAACACATTAGTTAGGTATGGTAAATGTTCATCAATTTAAGTAGTTTTTGAGATCACCTTAAATGTATTTTACCTTTTTCACTTTGTAAATAAGCCGGACATGAAAAAGTTGGCCAGTGATAAAAAAGTGAACAATAACCTACCTCTTACCATCATCTTACAAGAATTTTTTTTTTTAGTGGCTTGCAGTAAAATTATATTTTGTTATAAATTGTTAACAGAGTAAAGAATTTATTTGAATATCTAATGTAGGTAAGCAACTGCTTTTATTAAATCAGTATGATCATCATTTAAACAATCAGAGACAATTTTCTTTTAAAAATACTTTAAGCCTACAATACAGATGTTGTTGTCACACGCCTTCGCCTTATTACCTGCAACAGTTAAGTAGGGGGAGAACATCAGGGATTTTTTATTTTGTTTAGCGAGGAAAATACATTTTTTTGATATCTCAGTAGGATATACGGTATAGTGTGTTTAATTTTAACTTCATGTTTTTTTTTTAAACAAGCAGTTAAGTTAAAGGTTGTAAGGATTTGTTTAAGACTTCTGCATTCCTATTAAGCTTTGGTTTGTTATGTGTAGTTATAAAAGATCCAGGTACATGGAACAATTACATTGTATTATGAGGACAGCAAACCGCATAGGCTATACTCCAAAGTCCACAGTGATATATAAATACCAGTTGCTTTATATTTTATCCACGACAAGCCAGTTAGGACAATAACTTTTAATTGTAAGTAAACAGGTTGTACCTGTACATCTAAATATTGAGTTAAAATATGTTTTAGGTGGTGGGATCTTCAGAAAAATAACATTTTCAAATTCCTGATTGTTTCTTCAACTCTACTGTTTCTATGGTCTACTTTGGTATTGCTAGGAGCTGCTATTTGTAACCTTTACAATACAGATTGTACCTGCTACAATAACTTCTGGTTCTTACCATGGTTTGCAAGAAAAAATGAATACCAACTTGTGTTCTGACAATATGAATTTAGTCTAGATATTCTGATTTCAATATTTTATTTTAATTATCTATACAAATATTTCAAATAAATTTAATTTTTATACTCTTTTTAAAATTCATATGGTTTAACTAAGGTTTGTAATCTTATATTAATTTATCCCCATTTTTACAAAACAGTATGAAGATATAGGTAGTAAGTAAAATTCACATGGTTTAACTTTTTTTAATGTCTTTACCTTATACCCATAAAATTAATGAAGACGTTCCTAATGTAGCAAGCTAGAATATTAAACCACTCTCCTCTCCAGTATTAGGTTTAAATTTATAATTTGTAACTATTTGTTGAAAAGATAAACGAGTTTATTTTTAACTATCCTATAGCATTTATCATACCCATTTGTACAATTTTAGGTTAATTATTGTTAGATACCAATGTATATGTATTAATATATATTTTTTGAATTTCGTAACATATAATTTCAAATATGTGTTTACAAAGTGACTATGATAAAGATTCTAATTTGTAGTAAACCCCCTCCCCAGAAAAGTTAGCCAAGGCAGCATCTCAAAGGAAGTAGCCATCTCTATTTCATATCCTGTTAATGAATATTGGTATTGTATTCTCATGCAAATAATATTAGTATTAAGGTCGCTTCACACACATCAGTTCATTCTCGTCGCAGGTCAGAGATATATTCTTAGATTGACTTCCTGTTGTGCAATCTACACTAATCCTGCTCTGTTCTGGTCTAGTCTTGCTTGAAGTGTCAGTCAGTCATATTTAGATTTCTTCCAACCGATATTTTGTGATTGTTCGGACACCTGGCGGACGAACCTCACTGTATTTTACAGTCTTTTACTACATAATTATGAAATTATCAAGATGAATGACGAAAAGTTGATAGAGTGTGTTCGCCAACATATTATTTTGTATGATCTGTCTGATCAAAGGTATATGGACATGGCTGCGAAGAACGATATTCGGGAGAAAGTAGGCAAAATATTGGAAGAACTTAGTTTCCACCAGTTCCTTAAATAATGTGGCAAATTCTCCCTTACTTTTCCTTTTCTTCCACACAACTTGTACCCAAATTCGTTTTTTAACATTTTCGTGTACTTTAAGCTCTTCATCCTCTAAGGCTATCACTATTATAGCCAATTCTTCTTCAGTAAATCTTGCCATCAAAATTATAGAAAATCATTAATCACATACACAAACTGCACTTGATTGTGACTAGACTGACTGATAGATTTCGGTTGCAACTAAAGTACATATTACACTATCAAATAAACGTCAAATTCTTTGATCAAATGTTTGACATCAAAGAAATTTCACGATTATTTGACGAAATAATTCGTTCCTTCAACTTTGACGAATCTTTGACATGTTGTAAACTTTGACAAAGATTTTAAAAAAGAATAAGAATAAAGTACTAAAATATTATAATACGCATTTTTTAGGTAACCTCCTAACCTCAAAATAATATAAGTTTTTTCTGTTTTCATATATATTCCTTCTGTTCCTTTCCTTTTATATTTATAATACGATGGCAAAATTGACATGGAGTGTTGAAGCTATGAAAACTTTAATTTTACATTATGAAAAAGAATATTGTTTGTGAAACATTCATACGAATACCTACAAAAACCGCGATGTAAGGCAAAAACCTTTCGAACAAATTACAAATTAATAATGTTTTGCAGTCTGTAATGTTGGGGTTGGCAGTGTAGCCTAAGTTTATGTTTTTTGTAAAACATTAAAAGACTTTGATTATGTTTATTTTAATGTAGAATTATATTTATAAGTTTTTTAAGATTTGTTTTTGTAATCAAAAAACCGTTATTATATGAATTAGGATCTTTCAACTGCAATAATAGGCAATAAATAATGAAAGTATTATAATAAACCAAAACATAACCCCAAAATATATCTAATTAATATCCCAGTTGATCAAAAACATTGGACAAGTGTAATATGTATTCTTCTTTGACAAATATTTGTAAAAGATTTCATCAAAGAACTTTGACAAAAGTTTGACAAAATATTTGACGAATAACTTTGACGTGTAATATGCCCCTAAGACTGAACTGTGACTTGACTGATACTCAACTGTGACTGAACTGATGTGTGTGAATAGACCTAATTCTAACTTAAATTTTGTAGTCTATTAGAGAGGCACATCTTAGTGTATGTTTTCCCTTGTGTAGAAGAATCTGTTTTATAAAAACGTTTTGTGTTTTACTATGAATATATATTTGTTTTTAATTTGTTTGCTTGGATAATAATTTAGCCAAAATGATCTTTTGGAAGGGGGGGCTAAAAGGTTATCTGTAGCATAAGCTAGAAAAAACAAAAGCAACAAAAGGCCGGTAAATTATTTCATGCTAAATATTATTGAAAACAGGTGTGGATTATAGCGAAGGCTTCAATACAGTTGTGTAAAGATTCGATATTACTGACATTTGGTTTACTTTTGATATACTCCCCCCACTCCAACTATAATTATTGGTAATTAAAAAATATATAATCTAATTACATTGTTTTTTATTTCTATAATTAATTATTGTATTTATCAGGGAAATAATAGATTAGTTAATACTACTTACAAGATTGCACCTATAATACTTTAATATTTTGTGTTTGCTTTGTATAAGTAATGTCCTATTCGATTGATAGTTTTAGGATGCATGAGTGCCAATTTATTTTGACCTGACTTCCGTACTTCCAGCTATGGCTTAGATAGGCAGTCAGTTGTATGAAAGAATTCTGCAGCAAGAGAATTCACAATATAGTTTCTCATGTGATAATGGTAAAAGAATAAACTGATATAACAGTCAAACAAACCTTGTCTATAAATAACGTAATACAAAAACAAAACCACAACTGAAGTAAATGTTTGGTTAAAGTAAATAAAGGTGTTTAACAGGGCAACAAAGATATGAGTGTAACTCACAGAATTACCATACCATATCAATATCAGTCTTCATATACATTCTAATGTTAGGCAAACATAAAGTTTAGACGTAATTATTATTAGCTATAACTCTCATCATTGCAATGCTGGCAGTGTAAACTTGCTGAAATAATGTGGCTCTTCAACTAAAATGTCAAGAAACATTGAAAATGTTATACACATTTCAAACTAAAAATCAGTTTACTTTTATTTGCGGCAGTCCCATAAACAATTGAAACCCATGACACATAATTTAAATCATAACATATAGTCAAACACATGGCAAATATCATGTGGTTTTATTGAGACAATGTCATAAAAGAGAAAACCTTTACAAAATGAATCTGGGTTTCATTTATCCTAAAACTAGACATAACTGTTAGCATTACAATAAACATTAAATTGTTAATAAGTATTGAACATATGATAAACATATGTAAACAAACAGTATTATGAATTTTCACCACATTCTTCCTCACTTGATTTTGTCGTAGTCTTTCAGGTATGCGGGAGCTCTTCTTTGTCAATGGGATACTCTAAGTTCAGATGGTTGATCATCAATTCCTGGGTCTGTCAGTTCTGGCTCGAAATCGGCTACTTCTTGTTGTATGCAAGTTTCTGGTGTTATTGCTGTTGGTTGCCTGTCTTCTTTATTTGTACTATCTTGTGAACCTAGTCTAGTGGGGCTTATACTTGATCTTAGACTGTTGAAATCAGATTCACCTGGCAGCCACTCACAATCGCCTCTCGGAGCTAAGTGGCGAAGGGATTCGGTTTCTTCATTTCCGTTTGGTAGTCGCACAATGGTATAGTTTGGGTTTGTTTCTATCAGATCTTCCTCGTGAACAAGTGGATCGTATACTTTATCTAACATATCGCTTCAAGATTACTTTTCCAGGTGTCATGAGCCATGTTGGCATAGATAGTCTATTTGTTGATTTTCTGCTGTAAACAAACATTCTCTCATGTGGTGTCACATTTGTAGCAGCGCACAGCAATGATCTTACACAGCGTAGAGAATCGTTTATAACTTTTTCCCATTAATTGATTTGCATATTTCTAGTCTTTAAGTTGAGAGATATATTTTGCCAAAGAGTTAAATTTAGTCGCTCTATCTGACCTTTGCCTTGGGGATTATATGGTGTTGTTCGACTCGTAGCTATACCTCTACACTGTATTCCACGTTCACCATGCAGTACAGAGCGCCCATAAGCCATGTTATTCATACGACAGTTTCAACGGTACTAGCCAACTAAAAAACATCAACTCCCATGCAATGCTCGTACATTTGACACAACCCGCATGACAATATACGTGATGTTCCTTGTAATGGTAGTAGCATGTCTATTCTCCCATAAGATCTGTACTGCACAGTGAACGTGGAATCCAGTGAAGAATGAAGAAACGTTTTTAATTCGTTAGACATAAATGAAGATCCTCTGTCTCTGTGGATATATGATGGAGTACCAAATATGCTGAATAAATCGTAAAACTTCTCAATTACAGTACTTGCACTCAAGTCTGCACATGCATAAGCAAATGGGAAACGAGAATATTCATCTATGATTGTTAGTAAGTACTTATTCTTCGTTTGGAATGGCAAAGGTCCTTTAAAATCCACATTCAATCTTTCAAATTAATGGTGTAGTTGCTTTTATTAAATGCATTTCTTGAGGTTTGTAGAAACGTGGTTTGAGTTCGGCACTCACCTTCTTGATTTCTTCAATAGAAAACAGTAAGTTTCGAATTTTGATCCACTGACTCATTCTTGCAACTCCTGGATGTCCAATGTTTGAATGTAAAGTGTAAATGCTCCAGTAGCACCGCAAACTCTTAATAGTGCATCCGCAACTTCATTCCGCTTGCCTGGTCGGTAAATAATATCATAACTGAAGCACGAGAGTCCTAACCGCCAACGGAGTATCTTTTCATTTTTAATCTTGCTATTGTGATGTTGGTCAAACATAAAAGTCACAGCCTTTTGATCAGTTATCAATTTGAAATGGCGATCAACAAGAAAATGTCTCCATTTTCTTAGAGATTCAACAATTAATTGCGTATGGTTCCTTTTCTAAAACTGAATGTCGCACCTTGCTGAGGGAAAGCGTTTGAGAAAAGAATGCAACTAGGCGTTCTGACTGTGAAAGAGTGGCAGCTTTAGAATGTTCCGATGCATCGGTTTCAACTACAAACGGAATATCTTCAGCAATTGCATACAATGCCGATTGAGCAATTTCTTCTTTCATTAGCTCAAAATCTGAGATAGCTTTTGATGAAAGCAGGAAAGATTTTGTACTAACTAAGCTTCGAACTTTTTGAGAGTAGTTTGAGATCCATTTTGAGTAGTGTGACAACATTCCCACTGTTCTTTTAAAAGATGCCGAGTCAGTAGGTAGGGGAAGGTTCAACAAAGGCTTTAGATGTTCTTCATCAGGCTTTACAGTTTTGTTTTCAATTTTATATCCTAGTAGTTGTATTGAAAGTACAGAATACTTACTCTTCTTCTCGTTAATAGTAAGATTGTACTTTTTTACATCTGCTAGGAAACTTGCGAGATTTCTATCATGTTCGTCCAGGTCTTTCCCACAGATGGTTATATCATCAAGATATGCATATACACCTGTGAGTCCTTCAACCTTCACGATGTTTGTTTGTTTGTTTTGTTTGTTTTTTCGCCTTTATTTGGGCGCAGTCGAGGCTATGAAGCCCCTTCTACTGAACCCATCAACAAAATACATAAATAATTACAAAATTTATAACAAAATTATAATAAAGACAATAATAACAAAATTATAAATATAACAAAATTATAAATATAAAGAATAATATAAACTAACATGACTCATGCTACAAATAAAATAGGTAAATCATAAATAAAATATCCGCGAAATACACACATACATACACATGCCTACATCCATACATACACACACAATAGATACTACACATACTTTACATACAATACATATCTATAAAACTACGCAAATTTTTAATGAAATAACTTTAATTTTTAATAACAAAGAAAAACTTTAAATTTAAATTACAAAACTAAAAACAAACACAAACTTCAGTGCCTCGATGAATGTAAAAGACCAGTAATAAAGAAATTATTTTATACAACATGAAAATATTCATATTACATAAAATTAATTGGAGTAAATCAAACATAAAAAAGAAAAAAGAAAGTATTACCAGGAAATCACACACTCTCTCTTTGCCTGGCCAAAAACTGCCCCCTAACATTCAATCTAAACTCCGATAGACCTGAACCCTCGCTTACCCGGGCAACAACTGAATTCCACAATCTGCAACCTGAAACTGCAAAGGATTTGTTGAAGATGGTTGTACGGTGGAGGGGAATTTGGAGAATTCTAGAAGCCGAACGTGTATTGACACTATGTATATCAGACATAAAATTAAAAAATGTAGAAAAATAACACGGAGAATTAGTTTTAAAATACTTATATAATACAGTCAACAAAGCAAGATCTCTTCGATAACAAAGCTTGAGCTATTTCAATTGGTTATAAAAAGGAGTAACATGTTAACCAAAACCTATGGAGAAAATAAACCGGATACATGCATTTTGTGCCCGCTGGAGCCTTAATGCTACCTCTGCCTTCAAGTCACTGTAAACGACACAACCATAATCAAATATATGGCAATGTCATCTATAACTCGCTGGAAGCAGGCCACACCATTTGTTACTCCGAATGGCACTAGACAAAATTGGTATAGACATCCGGCAGCTTCAAAGGCAGTGCATCGTTTCTCATCTTCTCGTAATGGAATCTGGTGGTAGGCACTGGACAAGTCAATCGTACTGAACACTGGTAGAGGATAGGCATCCAGTAAAGTGAAAACGATTTATAGTTTGGGAATAGTCTATTACGATTCGCTTTTTGCAATTTTCATTATTAGTGACCTGTGCTCGCCAAGGTGAATGACTTTATTTTATTATTCCTTCAGCAAGTAACCCGTTTACTTCTTCACTAATAATCGCCCTGTCAATTGTGGAGTATTTACGGGATTTACTTACTATAGGTCTGTATTTTTTGTTAGATTATGAAATAGAGGCGGGGATTCAATATTCACTTTAGCCAAAGCACAAACACTTAGGGGAGTTTTTCAACCACCAAAGTTAACTTGGATTTGAGAGTGCTGTTTCAATAAGACATGACCTTTAATCATGTCTGCACACAAATCAGTAAGAACTGCAAGCTTTGATTGAAGGTATGAGTGTTCTTGTAGTTTTAAGTTAACAATACAATGATCGACAATTCTAGAAGATAAAGAAGTAGAAGTCATTGACACTTTACGTTTTCCAGGAACAAATTTTATTTTGTTTTTATATAGAAAAGATTGATCAACAAAACTTTGTGAACTTCCAGTATCTATTAATCCATCAGCCTGGATACCATTAATAAACCCTTTGACAATAGCTTTTTTAAGACAAGAAGGCGCGCAGCCATATATATTGATGCTACAAAGTTATAATTTTCTGATTAAGTTAGCGAGTTAACAGAGTTGTTTTTAGCTTTAGAGTTACATACTTTACCATAGTGACCCTATTTTGAGCAAATTTTACACGTCGCATCCTTAGCTGGGCACTTATACCTTGGATGTCTTGGTCCACCTCAGAAATAGCATTCTGATGATATAGAAGCAGTTAGTTGGAGTTCTTCATCTTGTTTACCTTTTGCTTGTTTTTCAAGGACAGTAGTTTTTGAAGTAGTGGCATTTAATGTATATTGGCAATGAGTGTAATAAGCTGCTTGATTTTGAGCTGCTTCAAAAGCTCTGGCTTGTTTAGAGGCTTCTTTCAATGTTAATGAATTGTTCTCAAGCAGGCGTTGTCGAATGACTGGAGAGGCTAGCCTGTTGATGAATGCATCTCTGATGAAGTTGTTTTTGTGCTCTTCTGCTGTGACAGCAGCAAATTGACATTCTTTACTTAGTACTTTTAGAGCAAGTAAGTACTGATTTACTGACTCACTAGATTGTTGTTTATGAGAGGCCAGTTGGTATCTTGAAAATATCCCTTGATGAATATGTCATTGAGGGTTTTATAGCATCCTCGTATGACTTACACTCAGAATAATAATCAAAAATTGGCTGTGATACGTGGTTATTTATAAGATTTAATTTGTCTTCTGATGTTAGTTCTTCTTTTTTAGTTATCTTTGTAAGAAAGCTCTCAAAGGTTTTTCGCCAATGCTTTCATAGCTGAGTTGAGTTTTCAGAAATAGGTTCTGTATCAAATCGTGTTGGTTTCAAATAACCTTCCATTTCAGCAAAAATTAATATAAAATTCAACTATTTAAAATTATCAAAAGAACTAAAGTTTTTATTAAGATGAATAAATTGTCATAAAAGAGAAAACCTTTACAAAATGAATCTAGGTTTTATTCATCTTAAAACTATAGACATAACTGTTAGCATTAAAATAAACATTAAATTGTTATTAAGTATTGAACATATGATAACATAAGAACTAAACATATGATAAACATATAATATGTAAACAATCAGTATTATGAATTTTCACCACATGCAATAAGTAAACATCTGAGAAAGAAACTTGTGATGGTATCACAGCTAATGTATAATAAAAATTGTCATTATAAATACGTAATACTATATAGTAATAATATAATATTACCTCCTTGCCTGGTCGTCAGTCCGGGGCCAACAAAAGTCCCAAAAAGTAAACCACATCTGATCATTCTCGTGGGCCTGCCGTGAAGACAGTGATACCACATAAAAGCCATGGTCTTCTCATCATCATTATGTAAATTTTACTTATCTCTTAAGAACAACACTCTTATCTTCATGAAAATTATAGGTATAAAAGTCATTGTATTTGTATTTATTTTGCCATCATTAAACAATTTTACAATAATTGCAATAGACATTGTCAACTTCAAAACATAAACTTAATATAGTCAATAAAAGTTATGTATTATGGTACAATAGAAAAATATATATACACAAACATAACAAGACATACAATTTCAAAATATAATAACCATTTACATTTATTACAACTAACACCAAAGTTTTATTACCATGACTCTTACTCCACTCAGGACCAGGATTTTATCAGGTCAATATTTATTTCACAGTACCTTTTCAAACCATGTTTTCCTGGTTTTTTCAGATCATGATTTTTCCGCATTTCATCTTCTAAATTAATTTTAAAAATGTGCAGCAGTCATCGAAAAAGTTGCCCAACAAAGATGTAACTCCAATAGCATTCCTAGTGTTAGCAGCAGAACACGCTTTACTGATAGCCAAGTCCAGCCTCTGATTGGTTGACACAGTGGCTGTAGATTGCGAGAAGCTGAATTTGAGAAATGTGAGCTTGTACACCTTTAATTATGCCACTCTTATTTGAGGAACTATCAAATGTTTGCCCTCGGCTTAAGGTTAAGTTTATCAAACTCTAGCAAAATTGTCTGAGATAAAGTTTTGCCTGTACATTCCACCCCATCAGTAAATTAGATTTTTTTCTTAAGGCAACATTTTAATTACAGCTTTTAATTACAAGCAACTATTTAATTTTCTGAATCATTATAAAAGAAAATCATTTGAGAGTATTTATATTGAATATCATCATCTTATCAACGAAATAATATGAATTTTAGAAATGGGCGCAAGTCAATTAATAATATTTCTAAGAATGTAAATAAAGACCTTCTCTCCTCCAAATTGTAAAACAATCATATCTTTAAGGATGTAAATAAAGGTTTTCTCTTAAAATTAAAAAAACGTTGAATCAGTAAAAAAAAGTGCCCACTCGCACAACTTTCCATACCGCTTGTTACAATTCAAATATTTCCCTAACTCTGTAAATAAAATAAGAACGAAATTAAAAATACGTATTGGAGCGAGAGAGATAGAAGTCAAATTGGAATGTCATTCATTTAGTTAATCCGTCATACACGCCCGACACCTAGCGACAATTATGCGCAACACTAAATACTACAACGAAAAGGTACAATCAAATCACGACTTTCAACTCGAATTCATTAAAATAAAATTACAAAACGAATCTGTAGACCTACATTTCCTACATCAAAAATATTCAAAACTAAATTCTGCATCCAGGAAAGCTAGAATAACAACATAAAACCAAGTCAATCGACAAAGATTTACGTTAAAATGCAAGGAGAAACTAGGCCTATCTAATTACAAATCGAAGAGAAGTTGGCAGAATAAATCCGATTACAAGAAAAATACATTCTTATTAGAAAATTAAACCAGACCTACGAAAAGAACCAATTTTTTACATCTCAAATGTCTTTGGTCTAAATCTAAAATAAACGCCGATAAGCTATTATAAATATAAAACCGAAGCCTCGACCGACAAAATTTAATCGTAAGCGGATATTTCATTTATGTAAACTCCTCCCACGAAACGCTGTGATTGGTCCACGTAATTCTTGCCACCAAATGAAAAAATACGAAGAATAAGATATATACATTCTAGAAATTAGATAGCAATTATTGTAATAAGGAGTTATTTAAGTGTTTTCTATAATTTAACTGTTTAAAATCCTATTAAATTTCATTGTAAAACATTGTTATGTATCAAAAATAAATCCACACAATTAAATAAAGACACAATTAAAATAAATCACACTTCACGACTCCCAAACACTTATTACATTAACAAACCCAAATCCCAGAAGATATGAAGATTCATCAGGCGTTATTATCCATTTCCTGGAAAGGTAGAGAAGCCCCAAAAGAAGGACATTGTTAAGTTGGCCACTGAATAGTGCAGTTGATACAATTTTGGCTGTTGAAATTTAAAGAAAAGAATCGGTATTTGAATAAATATGAAGCTTATGAAGTTCAGTGTTTTTCCTTTATAACAATTACTATCAAATTCTAATCTACAAGAACAAACAACCAATTGGGTGAGAACTTTCCAATTAACTAGGCCTAGTCTATTTTAAGATCCAACACCAAACCAGTTACCTTAGAGGGATAACTTATCTATTTGAACTAAACTGTGAATAATAATATATATATACCGGTATGTTATGCATATAGATTTACCAAGAACCTTTGAACTTTAAATTATCGTAAATTCAGTGATCCATTATAATACTAAATCCATTAACCAAATTACCTTTTTGACGATTCCATATAATCTTGCTCTCATTAATTTTGTACATATGTTAGTTGTGTTATCTATAATCAAATTTGTTTTCTTTTTAAATACTTTGGGAAAAATACGGCTCCAACCCAACGAGTTAAGATCTTGTGTTTTAAAATTTTATTGAACAACAATTAATAAATTGTTTATCATCAAACTTAGTATTCATAATCTAAATAATATTGTTCTCTGAAAAGAAATATCATTTTATGTATTACCTGTAATAATACAGAAGTAAAAGATTGTTTTATAATTGTAACCCTTGTCGACCATCTTATTTTAATATAGATTTAATTGTAAAGTAAAGTAATTGTGAGTGTTGTAGTAAGCTCCATATAGTCCAGTAGATATGTACATTGTACCTGGAAAAATTCCGAAGTTAATGGAACTTTTACAGGTTGTTCGGAAATGTTGTGGGATGACTCTATCAAGTTTTCCAACTCGAGGACCCTGTGCTAACATGGGAGGGGGGGAGCCGAAAAACACAAATTTTCGGATTTTTGTCGGTTTTTCGCTTATAACTTCTAAACGAAGCGGTTTTTGACCAAAACATTTCAAAGTTGTAGAGCAGTAAATTTGCTACAATTTTGTATCCCTAAACTTCTTCCTAAACCTAATATTAACCGAGATACAGCGTATCAAAGTTAGAGAGATTTTCTCAAAATTGCCAAAATGGGCCCTCTATTAATTACCATCAGTTCTATGTTAATCATGGTAATGACTCATCAATATCGACATGCTGGAACACGAGGGGGGCGGGGGGTCCGCTGACCAAGTGCCTGTTTTTGTGAAGTGTAGTTATTTCAAAGTTATCATGGCAGGTTATCACCCTGCTACAGTAATTACTGCCAATCCATAACCTTCAACCTCAATAAACATAGATCAGATTGTTGAAATCAATGAATAATAACAAAGAATAATTAATTAGAGAATATAATTGTTATAAACATAATGGTAGTATGTACAATTTATAATAATTGTACTATATACAAGTATATATAATTTATGTGTAAAAACTTCATGAGGGCACCAACAATTTGGAGCGCTTGGGGGCTGCTGCACCATCCTCGTCATCGTCTTCATAGTTGTCGGGGTCTATGTACATGTCTCGTGCAGGCGTAAGGGGGAGATTTTCCTCACTCTCGTCGTCAGTATCATCTTCGTTGGTGTCAGGCTGAGGGCTGTTTTCCAGCCTTTTTACAGCTGCAGCCGGCGGTGGCGCAACCAATTGTGCACTTGCAGCTGACGATGCGGAGCAGCTGTTCTGGGGCAGCATCAATTGTGGTAATGGGAACCACACCTGTAAAACATATGAATCACTCAATTAACACTGGTTACTTTGTTACAAGATTGAATAATAATGAGGGGGGTTTTAAGAATGAAAAATGTACTACTTCAGGATGACGAGAATAAGAATACCCACCTTCTTTGGTAATTTTCCATCCCCAAGCAGATGGCAACTTCTTGTAGACCCCTTGGCTTCCCATCCACGCCTGGACTTGTTGGTGAGTCCTGAATGAATGGTACTTAGTGGCATCTCTGGTTGGTGGCAGTCTGGCAGCTCGGCTTTGCCACGACAGTAATGAAAATGCGGTATCTCAGGTTATCGAGGTTGTCACGTCCAATGTTCCCTCCATACAATTTCACCAAGAGCTTCTCTCCAACGTCAGCAATTTGAGCTGGAGCTGCCTCGGGGTCCTTGAAAATCTCCAACATCTCGGAGAGGCCGGGGTTCTTCTGATACGTCTGTATCACCTTCTTCTTCCCAATTCCAAAGGGTGCTGAAGTAGTGTCGCAGCCACTTATCGCATGCAGGAAGAGTATGTCCTGTGGCTTGTGTTTGAAAGAGTGGGAAGAATAAAGGACGGTTGGGGTGTTACCCTTCCCACTCTTTTGGAAGTAGACGTTTTTCTTTGAAAACCCCAAAGCATTCAGCAGCACCAGATCAATGTCCTCCCCTGTAATGACGACACTGTCGTAATCCTCGGCAACTGAGACACCAGTCTGTACGATCAGAACATCAGGGTCTTCTACTGCCTGCTTGACTTGGACCCCCTTGGCTTCCAGTTCATCCTTCAGCATCGTTATGAAATTCATCTTGTTTGTGTCGTTGGAGAGAAATTTTGCCTGTGTGATGGTGCTGACTGCTGTTGTATTTTAGAACACAAACTTAGTAGAGGGGTTCAGCAAGGAACGCCGATAATGTTCTACTGCCTTGGTAGCTTATCCCACTAGCATAACCTTCAAAAACCACTATGGCATTGCTCCCAAAGTGCCTTTTGATGTAGTCCACATAGTTTTGGCAGACTACCTGGAATGTTGCTTCGCTTGACTTCGTCCAAACCACCATATGTAGCAGGAACCCTCCATCAATGACATTGCATTTTCTGGCACCAAAGTCTACTTCACCTGTGATGGGAAAGAATGCATCATACAGCTTCAAATTACTGCTTTTATGCATTCCTTCTTCCTTGAAATGGGGCAAGTTCACACTTGAACAAGTTCCTCAGGTCAGCCTCGGATTGTTTTATGATGCACACTCGTTGGAATAAAGTCAGCGGGTGATCGCTTTGTCCTTGATTTTCAGAGAACAGGAAAAAGAAGCCAAGTTAACCACCTTATCCTTCCTCTTTAACTTCAAGTCTTCAAAATTTCCTTTCTCCAAGCAGGTAATGTCAATTAATCGGGCTAGGTAACAATTAACGCTTTCGGGAGCAACAGCCCTTGAGCTGATTGACATCAGCTCTTGCGTCTCAGGGAATGGTGAATGTTCAGCGAACCAACCACTCAGTTTTTTAATGTCAACAGTATCCCTGCCAATGCGAGCACGCCGCATATCGACGTGCTGGTCACTTGTCTCCGAACGGATCCCACAGAAAATTTCCATTTGATCATTTATGTTTTGAAGACATAGCATGCCCACGATCCATCTTGACAACATGCTATCGCTCATACCACGCCCACGTGTCAGCCCGCCATAGTTTTTCATACGCCATAGTAAATATACATTTTAGAAAGAAATTGTAAAATTTTGACTATTTGCCATTATAAAGTGAAAGTGGGTTGAACCTTAGGTTAAATAGCCCAAGATAACAAATAATAATTCCTGTAACTTTTCATGAAACTAGAGAGCTTACATTTGGCACCTGTGATAAAGTGATCTATCACTTATCTAAAGTGATAAATAGAAAATACTCGCATTTAGATTAGATGTGTTTTAGGGGTAAAAGCAGATTACTACTTCAAGACAATGGATATTAATTGCTATCGATTTCCATGAAAATAGAGTGCTTAGATCAGCAGTAGCCTAAGTCTTTTATTTTTAAGAAGTTTGTTTAAGTGATAAGTAGAAAATACTTCAATTTTTATTTCTGAGGCCTCCCCTCGCATTTAGATTAGATGTGTTTTAGGGGTAAAAGCAGATTACTACCCCAAAACAATAAAATATTAATTGTTGTTTTGTTGTTACTTTCCATAAAAATAGAGTGCTTAAATTTGTCACCTTTCTTTCACTAAGACAAAATACTAGCAATTCGATTACTTGTGCTAAGGGGTGAAATTGGGGTAACTACTCACCCAACCTGATAAATATTAATGTGTACAATTTTCCATTTAGATGCCAGATAACTTAAATTAGGCACCGGTCTTCCCTACGCGATAAGTAGAAACAGGAAATACATGTCGACGTTAGTAAATTGTCAGTCTCAAAAACAAAAAAAGTATAAAGAAATAGAAAAGATTCACTAAAATAGTTTTAATCAGAAATGTGTTAAAAAGTAGAAAATACATTTCGGTCTATGGTATTTTTGCTTATTTATACATATAAATAAAATTTATGTGTCTGTCTGTGATTTCAAAATGTAAGCTTTTTTCTAAGTTTATATGGTTATTCACACATTACCAAAAACCTAAACACATATTTTAGGTTATAAATTTGTGGCCTGTCTGTCTATTTGTCCGGGCTAATCTCCGGAATGGCTGAACCGATTTTGACGAAACTTATATTAACATGTTTGTAGATTACTTTTCAGAGAATATTTTAGGCAACTTTTTATTTCAAAAATATTTAAAATTTCTGTTAAAAAATTGAAAAAATGTAAAAATTATGGAAAAATATTAGGAATTTTGTAGGAATGTTGGCATTGCCTGTCTATTTCGATCTATGTCTTACACTATGTACAGGTCACAGCTACCCCCACCACCCAACTTAGATCCAAGTACCTCTGTAATAATCAATCATCATGGCGGCACTTTGGGAGTGATGAAGCGTAATGGCCTCACCTACATAAACATAAGAAACTTTTAGGTTCTCTTAGCCTCTCTCACTCCAACTTCAGCTCTTAACCTACGAGAGGTGCCGCTGTTGGGTCAGTAACTTGGCAATGTGTGGTAGCATGCAGAGCTGAGTGCCGATGAGCAGATTTGAGCTGGGGGCTGAGTTCTTAAAACTCAGTTTGTTTAGTACGGCAGGGGCGACTAAAATGCGATCAAAGTGGAAAAATGAAAAAATAAAAAAAATCTTTCCCGCCTAAAAGGTGCTTTCAGAATTAAAAATTTTAACATTTAGAAATTTTTCTGAATCTTGAATCTGACGGAAAATCTCTTGTTGGAAATTTAATTTTCTACAACTGTTGTATTTAACATTTTTTGCTATCTCTTGCCGTTTTCTTACAAAACGCGCTCAAAGAAAAAAATTTAAAAAATCTTTTCCGCCCAAAACGTGCTTCCAAAATTTAAAAATGTTACATTTTGGCAATTTCCCCAAAAGTTTTTTGTCAAGAGCTTTAATTCAAGTATAAGGTTGAGGGGGGTCCGATTACGGGAAGTGCCTCATAATTAATGTCAGTGAATCAGTGTTACCGTCTAGCTTTATATAAGTAGATTTTTAATATGTGTTCTAGTGACCATGATCAGTGCCAAATTGATCACTCCCCGACCTTAGGTCTCACCATAAGAGTCACTTACAGTAGCTTATCTTTTCTATGGAAATTCGATAATAAAGTTATGGGGCATCCATTAAAGAGCCTAATTAGTGTTACAGTAGATATGAAATTATTGGTTGTGATATCACCAAAATATAAGATTGAATAAATCATTAGAGTTGCAACTATTTCGCTTGATTTTAATACGTAATCTTTTAGTTTTCATACAAATTAAGTACCATTACCCTTGATATTTGTGTATTAGGTCTTCAACTTTTATGCAATGTCGTAAAAGGTAATCAACTCAATAAATTACCTCGGCTACTGAAATTGATGATATCAGGCAAATTATGATGCATACTTACAAAAGGCTAAAGATTGGCCTGATTAAGAGCTGTTCACAGAGATCGATATTCTTATGTTGCTCACAGCACTTACACCCGAAGATAAAGACATCCGATTCTTAAGAGATATTTAAGAAATTATAACAGAAAGAGTGTATATTTCGCCCGATTTGCAGTCTTCGAAGTTTTTGAAAAATTGTAAAGCAACCTTACGGTTTGCACATGGTATCGGTTGCAATAACATTTTTTTTGGCAAAGGGAAAGCACAAACGATAAGTTAACTCAACAAAAGAAAAAAATTTTAAAAACATTGTACCTTTATTCAACAACCTTCAATCAACAAAACAAGAAATTGCAAGTGTTGGAGAAAGATTAACACTTGCCGTATAAACAAAGCTCCAAAACCGAAAAATCTTTAAATAACTACAAGTACATTGCATTCAACAAATTCGTTGGGCAATCGAATCATACAGTAATTTTATAAAGACGGTCATCACTATCTGATGCTTCACAGCAGCATTCTTACCGTGTGTTTCATCAAATTAAGATTTGGAAAAAGGAAAGAATACATGCCACATAATGGAAAAAAAACATTTGATCACTGGTTTATACCACTGAAGCACAGGCTCCAACTTCTATCTTCAAGCTAATTTTGGGGGGTTTTTTGGCCATAAAGGGGGTTGTTTTTCAAAAATTTTCAAAACCTTTTTACTTGCATCTATAAAGACCTAATTGACATGTTTGGTGCAAATTTGTTCGAAATCGAACGCATACTTTTCTCTCTAGATAATAATAATAACATTTATTAGTTAATCTCCAACTTTAATAAAAAATCACCTCTCCTACCCCACCCTACAAGTCACAGTGAATCTGTTTAATAATTTAAATATGTTTATTTATCTATGGCTTAAAACAGATTAACTTCGAATACTGCATGTTTACTCGAATACAGCCTAATTATCAACATAATACTTTTTATGTAAAATTGTATGAGGAATATTTTTTTCTGTTTATTATTTCCGTCCGATCAATATATTCGAAGTTAAATGAGAAAAACTAGCGCTTACTGGGGGTGGTTTTTCGTGAATTAGGGGATGTTTCACCCCCCTGACAGATGGGAACTCTTTCGATTCTTATTCCTGATACTAAAAAGAAAGACTCCTGTGGAGGGCAAAACTTTATAAATATTTTCCTGCAAAAAACCTAAGGCCGGGCGACTATTAATTACAAAAAGCTTTAACCTCTACCACTCAGATAGTCATGATTTTTTTGTGTATTTTATAATACTACAACTCTAGGTCTAATTTAAATCTAAAAAAACCACACGTTGTGAAGCGAAATTACAAACTTATCAACTTTATAAAAAATCTTTAATTTAATTCTTTCAAAATGCCTCCTTAGTTTGGCGTCAAATTTATTATATATCACTTTTGTTAATTGACTGTTCATAAGCTGAATAGATAGAAAAATGATGGAATTCAAAACACAAGTTTACAACTTTAACAAATTATTTAATTGAGAAGTTGAAAATTAAAATATATATACAGTTTATACACTAAATAGGTTAGCTCAAATCAAATGTTCGTTATAAATTCTCTTATAGCACTCTTAATCTCGGGGGGTTAATGCCGACTCTTTCCAATATTATTATAAAAAAATTAATTGTTAAAGAATGTTATTGAAAATAAAATATTAAAAAAGAAAAAAGGGGAAATGAAACTAGTACAATATGTAAAGGGTAAGTGTATGTAGGTGTGTGAATAAAAGTTATAGAGAGGTTAAATTTATATTAATTGTCCCAAAATTCATCTTATAGATATATTTACAATGTCTTTAAAATTTTGCAATGTTCAAGTTCTTAATAAATGAATAGTTTGAAATGTATCATTAATCGTCTAAGTGACTATATTTTATGGATAGGTCTCACCCAGTTTAGCGTCTTCTTCTTATCAATTTTATTTATAAATGATTATTATTAATTACTTCACTTCACTTTTATAAAAAAACAAGTTATTTGTTTAACGTTGATAAAGGATTAACACTGGAAAAATCTTCGCTTTGGATCTTCTACTGGAGAGCTCTGGTCATACGTCTGCCTTCTTGGGTGTCCATTCAACAATTAACATTTCCTGGAATCCAAACTGGCTTGCTTTGGGCCTTCAGGAAATGGTACATAAGGCCTGGTGAATTTCCTATCTTCTGGGGGTTTGATTGTTGTGTAAGAAAGTGTATTTTAAAATGTTGTGTGTTTATTTGGTGTCGTTTTAATTAAATTTTGAAATAATTTAGTTTTACAGATAAGTACCAGGAGACCGAGCTAAAGCTCGATTATAAGCAGGGCCTAGTTCGCTCAGGTCAATAACTATTATTGCAAATTTCCGTGAACATCGTTTAGGTTAGGCCTATAACATTAAACAACTAAATAAAGGGTATGTTTATTTAGCAGAAGTATTCGTTGCCATGGTAACTATAAATAGATACAACATTAGGCTCACCTCTAATAAAATACAGTTTAAAAGAAAACAGATGATTATTGTAATGGCATTGAAAACATTTGCATCAGCTGTGCTTCGTTTAAAAGAAAACAGATGATTATTGTAGACATTGAAAACATTTGCATCAGCTGTGCTTTGTATTGTTTAAAATGGACAAATTTCACTTTTTAATTTAATAAAAAGACGTAGAAAACGAATTTTCCCAGACTGGTGACCATTTCCAATCGATTTCTCGTGGCCAAAAGCCCCATATAAAATCAAAAATCCTTAGACGGAGATTCCAGATCCATTTAGCAGACAGACAATTATCTCTCGCTTTAGAAGATAAGATATTGAATGATAAAATTAAAGAGAAATTGATTAAATAAGAGATTACATGAAAATACCAAAAATAGCTCCTTGTACAAATTATTATCTAACATCTACTATTTACAACTAAAACTATACATTTGGCTTTTAGAAATTAGTTTCAGCGGTGCTAGCGATCACGTGACTGTGGGCGTGGCTTAATAAATATGGCCTACGCATATTTGGCTTTAGCCGGCGTTTCGTTGACTTTCGGAGAATTATTACGGCTTAACGGTATTTCCTTTGAGATTTTACCAAAGACATTTTAGATGTAGAATCTTTCGTTCTATCTGATGGTGTTGTTCCTTTTTTAATTTAAAATTTGGTTCTCTTTGGATCGATGATTATAATTCTGATGTGGCCTAGATTTTATTATACCGGTCTAGTTTCAAATGGATTTAAAAAGTAAATTTCGGTCGATTGCTTGGTGATTGATTTAATCTTATAATTTGGATGGATTGGTTTGTTAATTTAGATGAATTTTGATATGGGAAAGATAGAGATACGAGGTTGAGAAATATTATTAATTATGTAAAATATTGTTGATTTATTGTTTGCGATCCTGGCCGCTAGATGTCGTAGTTCAGATTGTTTGTTGTAGATTGGTTTTGATTATCAGTTTTCTGTCTCTCTCGCACTCATGCGTGTTTAGGTAAAATGCAGTGATGTATGATTCTTTTGATTGATTGATATTATTATGATATATTTTGAATTGTTACAATTTGTTACCAAGTAAATAGGTCTAATTGCAAATTTAATTTTTCTTACTTTTAATATTGTTTTTAAAAATTGTGGAAATAGTTGAATTTTAAATTTTTGATCACAAAATTGCTGGTAGATTTACTACCAATGGTGCTAGTGGCATGTTTGATAGGCTTTCATTTGATATATTTTATGTAAGCCATTATTTGATATGTAAAGTAGCGTATAGACGGGGAAAGTAGAGATGGCAAGTTGCTGGCTGCAAGTACTGTCCATTAAGTCACTTGCCGTCTGTTTTCCTATACACAGGGTAAGTACTATCGTGACAAGTGACAAGGAAAGAACTTGCGGTCAGTCTGCTTTGAGGTCGTGAGTTTAGCATGTCTGATTGTGATGAAGAATTTTGTGAAACATTTAATGAAGCAATTGGAGAATGTGTCATTCTTCTAAGCGAATAACTTCAATAAGTTTTGCATAGAAGTAGAGTGTGGGTGAAAAAATGGGTCAGCAGGAGAAATAAACTTGGTGCAACTGCAACCCTTTTCCTTTAACTAGCGACAGAAGATCATCTTGATTTTAAAAGTCATTTACGTAGGAGTTTAGAGAAGTTTGAAGAGCTTTTACAAAGGGTAGAACCTACCATACACATTGTACTTTCACGTTTTGGTTTGTCTACATAGTTATTATGACGTATGTTCCACAATAGTTCGTAATTTTGAAAAATACCTTAAAACTTACTAATGTTATCACAGCTCCACTTAATAATATTTTTCTTCTCAGCAGGGCCCTTGTCTGACATTTTAAACAAACACACTGTCACTTCTATAAACGATCAACTCTGATTTCACTTGCCGCTCTGCTCTAGTGGCGGCAAGTACACATTTTGACAGGAAAGTTCTGGCCGCCAGTGGTCACCTGACCCGCTACTTGCCACGGCCAGGCCAGTAAAATCAAACATGTTTGAGTTTTCTTGCCGCCAGCAAATACTTACCGCTGGAAAAGAAAGTACCCCTATACACAAGGTAAGTATGCAGTAAGTACAACTGGCAAGTACTTGCAGCCAGCAACTTGCCGTCTCTACTTTCCCCGTCTATAAGCAGCTTAAGCTCTCTAGCACCATCAGTTGAAAATCAACGATAATTTTTGTAATCAAAAACATTGTGAAATTCAGCTATTTCCGCAATTTAAAAAAATGACTCATGTAAACATTTTTTTTTTATGTTTAACCCTCCAAGTGCTGACTATATTGCTCTTTAGCGCTAAGGGTTTTTTTGGTTCTGTGCATGCTTATTAACTAAAATCATTATAAAATACCCACTACTAACAGTAAAGTAAGACTCATTATCCGTCATTTTAATCACAGTTTCACGCTCTTTACAGTAAATAGCTTTAACAGGCTTTTCTTATAGTTTTTATCCTTTTTTTTTGTTTTTTTTTTGTTGACCAAAGTAGAAATTTAAAAAAAGATTTTGTTGTGTTCCTAAAACCACTTGCTCAAAATATGTAAAAATAAACGGTACCAGGAACTGGCACATACTTTCTCACAAACATATTTAAATTATTAAACGTCACGGTGACTTGTAGGGTGGGGTAGGAGAGGTGATTTTGTATTAAAGTTGTTTTCCCATAAAAATCCATAAAATAACGGAAAAACCAACTTTTCTCAAAAACGGCTCGAACGATTTTGATTAAAATTTTACAGTTTATAGCACTATAGGTCCCTAATAAACTATAAAATTTTAATCAAAATCGTTAGAGCCGTTTTTGAGAAAAGTTGATTTTTCCACTATTTTAAGGGTTTTTATGGGAAAATTACCCTTAAAAATAAAAATTCACAAAAATGAAAAAAACGCCTGGAGATACCGTAGATTAGTACCTCCATACCAAATTTCATCAAAATCGGACAACTGGTTTAGGCTCTAGGTCTGATAACATCCACACAGACACATAGACACACATACACACACATCACTCCGAAAACCACTTTTTTAGGTTCAGGGGGACCCAAAACGGATATTTCCACCAAAAACTCAAACTCAAAAATTTTGACGAATACAATAGGCCTACTTTCTCCATATTCTATGGTATAGGGGGAGAAAGTAAAAAGTAATGTAGAAAATTCAATATAGCCAAAAGTTGCACATTTTTATGACGAATAGAAGTATACATAACACTACGACTTTGCTGTAAAAAAAAACTTTTTGTCTATAAAAAAAATGACTTTTCTGCACAAAGAAGAAAAACTTGCCTCTATAAAAGTACTGTCTAGGCCCAATATGTATGGTTTTAATTTGTTATAAAGGAATAACACACACATTATATACAAGAAGAAAAAATATTTACAGTTCAAAGTCTCTAAAAGTCACTATTTTCAAACGCACCTCTAATAGCACTTGAATTGCTAAGTTCACTCATAATTACTTCAAAAATGAATAAACATTTACAAAAACAAATAAAAATAAACTGATCTAAAGTGAAGCTAAAAATGAATAACAACTAGTGGATAAACAAACAAAATCCGAGTTCCGAGCGTCTATCTACGTGTACTACACGACTAGATAGTTGATTTGACAATTCTGCCGAACGTTTGTTTGAGTCGATATCGCTATGAAACTCTGAACTATAATAAAGTGACTCTTTCCAAACACAACCATACATTGAAGTATCCAATTGTATTAAAAATAGCGGCGTCGTACACATTTACAAAATGTATTGCGCTAACGTTGCATACGCTACTTTCAATAACGCAACTTTCATACATCGCATATGCGATGTTAGCACTTGGAGGGTAAATGTATTTAGTTGGTAACTAATACACAAAAAATCATGTAAATCTGAGATTTGCTGGTTCAAAATTTATTTTTCATTGGATGATTTTATACGGAATAACTCAAAGATAGAAAAAGGGGCATTGCAACGCAACCGAACACAGTTGGTTATTGCATTATAAATATTTTTTAGCAGTAGGTGTTGATTGATATTGGATCTAAAATAAAAACAAATAGTTGCAAATCATAATTTCTGTGCAATAACTAAATCAAGAAGTAGAAAGAAATAGCATGAACGACTTTGTAAAAATTGTTTGCAGTAATTTATGAATATTCCATGACCAATAATTAATTATTACAGATAAGATGTATGGTACAGATAACATTTACTGAATAAATGGGTTAAGCACACATCAATAATATAATAACTACAGTAACAATTAAATGTAAGAAGTCAAATTTAATGTCAGCGACAGTTTTAAAATTCTAGTTTAGATAATACAAAAATATTACAAATAAATAAGACTGTGAGACATTAAAAAAATTTAGTTATGTGTGGGAACTTACAAAATTTATTCCATACTGTTAAAGGAAGAACTTTGTTCCCAAAAACTTTAATATTTATACGGAGAAAATTTTAAATAAAAAATTAAATTAGGTATTTATATATAAAAAACATAAATTCGTAACAAAATATGTCAATGTCTTCCTTCACTTTTCTTCACACCATTCATTTTCTTTTCGCACTTGCTCCTCTTCACTTGCTGAAAAATCATTTTTAATGTTAAAAGTTTTTCGGATTTCTTCAGGGGTCTTTCCCTTGATCATATTTGCAACAGTCTTACAAGTTACATCCAACAGTCCTTTTATATCCAAATAATTAGCAGCCTACAACACACAAGACAAGAAGATTTTATATTTTACATTTACTTTAACATTTAACAATGTAAAAATAACATGTACGGTAAGACATCTTATACACTTGTTTCAAGCTTGGGGTTTAATAATTGTGGGAACTATTCATGTTATTTACCAAGAAGGCAAAACTGTAAACATTTACATAAAACAAAATTAAATTTTTATGACTACAAAAACATATTTTACATAAATATTCCGAAAATAAATATTAGATAAGTGGTTGTTTGGTAGGGGCTCCCTCTGACAGCAAAAAGACACAACAGTGCAAAAGACCAAGTTCCAGCCTAACTCACACAGTATGTATAATACACGAATTCATTCCACTATTTTTACCCCTCTCATAAGTTGGTTCTCTTTATTAAAATGTTATGAAATTTAGAACAGAGATTGAGAAAGAACATATATGTTACTTATGAAATGTGAAAGTTTTATAACAGACTGTTTAAAATTAAAAAGTGCAAATATAACTACTCACTCACTCATCAATTTTATGAAGCACTTTTTAAGGAGATGGAGATTTGACATTTTATTTAATGATAAATAAAAGTAAAGGGGAAAATAACAATAAAAACAAACATTTTGATTCAAAGGTCTAAATCAGGTAGTACAATTTGGGTACATGTTTAATGTTTTTTAACCAAATTTGAAGTCAATCCCCATCCTATACTATTATAAAGAGGTAAAGTTTGTATGTAGGGGGTAATCTCTGGAACTACTGAACCAATTGAAAAAATAGTTTTACTAATAAAAAGCTACACTATCCCTGAGTAACATAGGCTACAATTCATTTCGATAAAAACCTTTTTTATTTCAATATTTGTAAATTTAGACGGAAAAAATTCTTAGGTTAGGCCTAAACTGATAAATGAACACATGTATTTACATTTATTACAATAGCAACCAATTGAATAAAATAACAGATAACTGTTTGCTGTAATATTTCCATTAATAGCTAATTTCAAACTTTGTATTTCTAACGATTAGGTTAGATTTTTATAAAAGTGCAGGCCTGAGCCTTGCTGGTTCTTTTAACCTTTATTATAAACTGCTGTTATAAAATATACGAAATAATTTGATTTAAACATTTAACATTATTTAACGTCTTAGCTTTGGGGTTATTATTAATCCTACACTTTCATTATAAAGAAAAATTAACATGATTATGTGTATAGAAGGTACCAACATGGGTTGGCGTGCGGAGCACGCAGGGGTTTCTCCTAGTTCAGAATAAAAACACAACTTAACAAGAGTGTCATATCCCAAATGCAGTATAATGAAATGAAAGTAAACTATCAATGCCATGCAAAGGATAACCTAACCTTTTGAAACCAACCTTTTCAAATATCCTAGCTTACAATTTAGCTGAAATGTAAATATTTATAGAAACTTTAAAATTTAAACAAGACACAATGATAATCCTGTACCTAGATATTAAATTCAATGCTAATAATGTATATTTATAATTATATATGTAATTTAGAACTAAGTCATTGTAGAAACATTTATAACCTGACCAAAGATAACCTTCAGCCAAAGTAATACAAAAATGAACTATTATTTCAGAAGCACCATAACACATTCACATATTTATTTATCAATCTCAAACAAATTTGCGAACTCTCACATGTTATTAATAACATTGCATCAATAGAAATAATTCGAAATTCCATTTGTAAACATCGTATCACCAAAAACAGACTGAAGCAAAAACTTATTCGCCGGAGCAGCTGATTATAAAACAAAACTCATTAGAATAAATGACTGGTGTATGCAAATTAAACTGTAGACACTAAATAATTATAAAATGTAGTTTCTATTATTAAGTAATCATAAAACACAATGTAAATCAGATTACAAATATTAAGATAAAGGAACCACTAGTTATAAGAACTGTAAGGCTTAAATGAACGCCGATCAAAGTCAGTTAATTGTGTCGTGTTAAAATCCTTTATGATAAAGAATACTTTTGATACAAATTAGAACAGTAGTATCAGAACATAAATATAAATAAATAATATTGCATAAATATAATGCAATAATGATTATCAAAACTTGTAAAACAAATACGATAATAAATGCACTATATTTGTTACACCGAGTGAAACGGTAACTGCAAGTACAGTAAGCGATGGCCTACTCCGATGACGTCATCAGATATTCGTCCTCCAATAACCAATAGAAAATACAAATTTATACACGATATCTACACGGAGGGATGTGGACCGTTTTCGAGAGCGTCATGAAGCCAAATGACGCCCTGAGTAAAAAGTGGTTTTTACAAAATGTCTGTCTGTCTGTATTTCAACCAAATTTGCACCAGACATGTCCAGTAGGCCTGTATAGATGAAAGAAAAAGGGTTTTGAAAAACAACCCCCTTTTTGGCCAAAAAAACCCCAAAAAATCGGTTATATTTTTTATAAAAAAACTGCTATAACGATTTTAATAAAATTTGGCTTATTTGTAGCCTTTAATGTGCCCTACCATATGCAAAAACCCGCATCTTTCTAAAAATTCTCGTTTAGCTAATAATAATAACTGATTTTGGGGGGTTTTTTGGCCATAAAGGGGATTGTTTTTCAAAAATTTTCAAAACCTTTTTACGTGTTTCTATGAAGACCTAATTGACGTGTTTGGTGCAAATTTGTTCGAAATCGATCGAATAGTTTTCTCTCTAGATAATAATAATAATAATAATATTTATTAGTTAATCTCCAACTTAAATAAAAAATCACCTCTCCTACCCCACCCTACAAGTCACAGTGAATCTGTTTAATAATTTAAATGTTTGTGAGAAAGTATGTGCCAGTTCCTGGTACCGTTTATGTTATTGGTGTTTACAACACCACAGGTTGCTAATTGAATATTGAAAATATGTGAAAGAATTAATGGTCAACACAAGTAACAATAATTATAAAATGGTAGCTTTACTTTTTTATTTAAATTTTACAACTTAATTATATAACCTTCAAAAAAATTACAATAGGTTTATATTTAGATAAGAGTTCATTAATTGTTCATTGGAGGTTAATAATAAAAAAAAACACATAAATTATCTTTTTTACAACTAGGATCAAAATTAATTCTTATATAAACCTGTGAAAAGTTTGTAAATATTAGCTTAGGTTATTGAGAAATGCTGAAATACTGGATTTATACCAGTTTATTTTATAAGAGAGACACAAGAAACTTATCTCGGGAGGTTGGTGCCGACTCTTCCCATAGGACAAATGAAATACAGTAAGCATAAAATATTTTTTAAATGTTACTAAAATCAAATATTAATATATACAAAGGTTAATTAAAGTTGAAATGAATAGTACAACAGGTTTATTGGTGTTAGTATGGATGTATGTTTGTAGCGTTAAAAAGGAATCAGAGTTCAAATTATGCACAAAGTTCAAAAATTATATATATACAGTTAATCAATCTCACAGTCATTAATTGAGAAATAAGATAGGGTTAATTCTTTTTCGTAATAAGTGCTAATATTCACAAATAAGTTTGGATGCAAGAATATAAAAAGTAATTGGATCAAGTAATTGATTTAAAAAATAGCACTACACTTTGGTTATTTGAATGAGGTTTAACGTAGAACAATTACTGGATGAAATATTAGTAAAATCAGTATCTTGTCTTTCAACTTTCATTAGCTAAACTGCACTGGGCAGTAGCTAACTTTATACTGTAACAATGCTTCTTTTAAAGCCCTCACCTGGTCTTCAGGAAATAGATCATAATGCCTTATTAATCTTGATGTCTTCTGGGGTTGAGATTTATAAATGTAAATAGGTGTTGGGGAGCTGTTAAGAGTTATTTGTTGAAATTATGTGTTTATTTTATGAAAATAATTTGTTTTGAGGAACAGAAATGTTATAAAAAATTTTAAAGGTGTGAGAAAATGAAGTTAATTAAATAAATTTAACCTTTTGCACTCTATTTATTTTACACTTGGCTGCTCCACCAGATCCAATTAAAATATTACTGTTTGCAGAATTATTTTTGTAAATTTGCTAAAATATTCCTATAAATAGTAAACATAAGTTATTATATATCATTTTGTTCGGAATAAAACAGAGAATAAGGAAATAATTTTTGAAAGATTAAATAAAAAATGTTTCATTGAGTAGGCCTATTTTGAATATAATCGGTCAAAAAAATCAATCGATTATTTTGTTTTGTAATGAAATTAAAAATAAGAATAATAGAGTTTAGAGCTTTTAAAATACTTTATTACACTAAATGTGACCATAATAAATAATTTAAAAAACATTCTTGAGGTTTAACAACATTTTTTTATTGAGTAGGCATATTTTGAATATATTAGGTCAAAAAAATATGTTTTTTTTATGAATTTAAAAGTAGTAATAAAAATGATTAGAGCTTTAAAAATAGTTTTTACAGTAAATATGTCTGTTTAAGTATGTCAATTGTATTTATATTTATTCAAAAATTTATTTTAACAATAACATTTTTGTGAAATAATGGTACATAACCACGTTAACATATAGTTAACAGCAACGAACATATAGTTAACGTTAGTTTACAGTTGCCATTTCTCAACACAAAATAAAACAAAAACAAATATTTACATTAAAAAAATTTACACAAAACTGCAAAATAATAACGTATGGTAAAAATAAATCCCACTTGAAAAAGCGTAAACAAAGGTTACAAGACACAAGATAAAAGACGATGCTATTTGTATTTCTTGATCATGACTGGCAAACAGCTGCTCAACTTCAGAGAGATATAAAATATATTCAACAGCCAATATAATCTGTCACTAGTTTCTAAACGGTTTTAACAACATTGAAGTCTCATTAGACCGAAAACCACAGATTCTACACTTGTTTAGAACATAGAAATCATATTAAAACGTATGTCGGAATGAGTCCGACAGTGGAGCGCAACGGCAAATTAGCGATGTCGGACTGAGTTCGCCTATAGAGCGCAAAAGGTTAAAGAAAACACTTAAATCACTCCTTTTTTACAGTTAACATTTTATCATCTAAACTTTATATCTCTTAATCTAGGCATACTACTGAAATTCGTAACAAATTCACGTAAGCCAATCACAGCGTACCTGGGAGGAGCTTACGTAGTAAGATGCTGTGGTTGTATTGAAACTTGTCGGTTGGAACTTTAATTTTATATTTATACTGACGTACCGGTGCTTATTTATGTTTTCGCCAAATACTTTTTACATGTAAAAAGGTCGGTTCCTTCTATAGGCCATGTTTAATTTTCTAATTAAAATGTATTTTTCTCGTATTTAAATTTCTTATGCCGTCTTCGGTTGAATTTACAATCAGATCGGCCTACTACTGCGTTCTTGACTTTAAATGTTAATCTTCGTCAAAAGGTTTCGTATTTTGTTGAAATTTTAATTTTAGTGGATGGATATATTAATTTTAAAACGTTTTGATGTGGGAACTATTTGTTGAAAAGGTCGGGAAGTATAGTAAATTAAATGCAATAGGTCTGAAAGTCATGATTTGGCATCTTTTTACGTATTGTTCGGCGTTGCGAATAATTGCTACTACATGGCGGGTGTGTCGTCTTGATTAATGAATGACTTTCCTGACATGTTTACTACCTATCCCGTTCTCACACTTATTTACAATTAGGTGAATATTTTGAATTGTTATATGTTGTGAAATGATTTGTTTTAGTAATCCTATTTTGGTTACCAATTGGTTATCCTTGTGTTGACATCTAGGCAGGTTTGTCTTGTATCTTTAGCATAATTATACACAATGTATATGTTGAATTTGGTACTGGTATTAATAGTTTAGTATTTGAGTTTTAGGGTTAATTTTCTTAGATAATAGGGTAGGCTAATTTCTTAAAGACTAGACCTATCTTACTTTTGGCACTTTTCCTCTTTTTAAGTTAAGTGTTTTTGTTTACATATTTTGATATTTGGCACTTAGTATGCATGATAATTTGTGCCATTATATTTTAAAATCTTGTTTCTATGATTACGAAACCATCTTACTTACCATATCCATGAATGGCTCATGATGATTTTTGTTCTTTTTATCGTTATTATTACATCTTATAGTGAAACTTACAGTGTGACTAAATGTATTATATTTATGAAGAAGACCATTTGGACAAAGAAATAAACAAAATATAATATACATATATTTCTTTGTGGCCAAAGAACCAGAACGATTAATTTAATAACAGAACTGATACGAAATAAATCATAGGTTTTCCAAAATAAAAGCATTTAAACTACAGAAGTAAATTTTTTAGCATTGAATCGCCACAAGGTGAAGTAGGTTTAATGACATGTACACATCATATTGACTAGTCTTTGTAACGTTATTTACCAAAATAAGTTCAAACAATGTCCCTTGGTCAACTTTCAGAAAGTCGGCATCCCAGCTTGATATATCATCTGTTCGTTTTTCTTTGTTTTCATCATCTTCTGGTGGTGGAGGATCATCCTTATGATATGTTGCCCATTGAATTACTTTCTTAAGAATAGCAGAGTTGACATTAGGAAGTGGTACAATTTCCTCTTCCTCTTCATCCATTCCTATTTAAAAAAAAAATCAATTAAATAGTGTGCCATGGCACTATAACTTTTCTCTCTCTTTCTCATATGAGAATGTTTGCTACAGATAATTAAATTTGTGGAATCAATATGCACTTAAGTCAATCAACGTTAATCACAGAATTAATCAATAATTATTCTTAAGTCTAATAGTGAAACATTTAACCCTTCGCACGCTGAATAAAATGTGTCAGAATATCCCCAAACGCTAATTTAACTTTAAAAAAATGTTTTTTATTTTCCTAAAGTTAATTTTAGTTTTTGGTTAATATGGTAAAAGTAAATAAAAAAATAGCAATAGAAATGTTTTTTTATTTATTTATAGCCATTTATTAGTCAAAAACATTATTGGTAAAATTAACTTTTTTCAACATTTACGTAATAAGACAGAAACTGCAACGTAACGTATTTACAGTAAAAAAAATTGAAACAAAAATTGAAATGTTATTAAACTAAGCCATAGATTAAGTGTAACCATGAAAGTTCAACTAGTAATTAGGTTCAGTGTGATAAAGCTCAAAGCAGGTGTCCGGGTGCAGAGCAGGTTTGGCGGTGCAAGTCTTGCAGAAGTATATAGTTTCTTTCCTCACGCCTCTCTTCTTGCATACTTGGCATTGACTAGACCCCTTTTCCTTTCTTCCCATAAAATGTGGTTTTCCATCCAATCGTTCATCTGGAGGTCCCTAGAAATAATAAAAGACACATTGTTGTACAACATGTTTGTAATAGTAAATATATGCATTGAAATTGAAATGAATTACAATGACTTCAACTGTAAGTGATTGTTGTTACAATAGTTTTTAATTACTTCGCAATAAGTAAAATAAATATATAAATTGTAATAAAAATGCCTATATAGGGGTTCAAACTTGCCTGTGCAGGACGTCCTCTCTTTCTCGCCTGGCGTCGATTGGCCACCTTGTCTTGCACGAGTGACTTCACAATCCTCTTCCTAAATAGTCTGTGACTCAAAGGTTTTGCGTTGTTCGCCTCTTGAGTAGCTTTGTACAACAAATATGAATTTATAAGTGAAACTTCAACGAGCCAGAAGAACAGCTTCCTGTACCACTTCTTTGTCCTTCTCATAAATTGATATGAGGAAATAAAGTGATCACTCCTATCAACTCCTCCCATGTGCTTTATATAATCTACCACTACATTTGGTTTAGCAGTAGGTGGTTTATTTGGCCATCGGCTTTGTACATTGGTCATGTGCCTCTTACTACCTTTGTTGAAAATACTCAGCATATGAACAGCACGCTTATCTTTCCATGACACAACCAAAGTTGAGCCTTTGCGCTGTGCATACAAATCACCCTTTTTCATTTTTTTGCCTTTCGTTTTGAGTTGTGGAGGCATACCAGTTCGGTTGGTCATAACAGTGCCAGTTAGGTAACAGCCAATTTTTATAAGCTCATTGGCCAACTCTGGACTTGTGTAATATCTGTCGGTGTATATATGTACCCCAGTTCGAGGGTTCTCTGGGTTACGTAAAACAACTGATTGACTAAGTACTTTGACTATTTGGGTAGTTTTCAATAAATTGGATCTTTCGATTAGGCTACCACTTCCGTAATACGGAATGAAGTCGTACATGTATCCATTATCGCTATCAGAAGCCACAAAAACTTTCAATCCAAATTTTGTTGGTTTCATTGGATTGTAAACTCGAAAGCTCACTCTGCCTTTGAAGGAGATAGTGCTTTCGTCAATTGCAATACAATCTCCAGGCGCGTAAAACAGCCGGCACATTTTTTTTTATGTGGTTCAAGATAGGGGCAATTTGGAATCCCTTAGGCACTGGATCCTGGTTTTCCCTGCTGTTGAAATGCAAATTCCAAAATATGTTTAGAAATTCATCTTTAGTAAAAACATCACCAAAAAAAGGTATACGTCCTTCCCAAGCCGTGGAAAAGTAGGATTCTATTGATGGTAGGGGAATAAGTCCCATATTTATAACGGTGCCCAAGAAAGCTTTCATCTCAACTTGGGTTATGTCTTTCCACTTTCTTACTCGGGCATGCGGTGAATTAGCCTCTGTTATTCGTTTGTTTGCAAACAAATTAGTTTGTGTACATATGTGGTTTAGAATGTCATGATTGAAAAATAAGTAAAAATACTCTACTGGCTCTGTTTCTATATCAAATGATGTTGGCAAAATAGGACCATAGTGAGCATTGTAGATAGGAATAGTATGAATTGGACCGGGATCACTGTCAGTTACATTTACAAAAGAAGATGGTGTGTGTTGGGGTGGTTCGGGTAGAGGGGACTGACCTTGAGTAGACGGGCCGGCTACAGGTGTTGGGTGATTTATTGCCCTGTTTTGTTTGTCGGCAAGTTGAGCGGCAGGGTCGGTCATCTGCACAGTTTGGTCGACTTCTTCACTTTCACTAGAGTTTTTAACATTATTTATAATTAGAGATGTGTAGGTCCGAGATTTTTAAGGAGCCGTGTCCGGACCTACATCCAGCTCTCTGGACCTACATCCCGGAACCGTGTTCGACGGACCTGTATGGGTCCGGCCAAGGCCGACGGAATGGAATGAATTGTGGACATGAATCACGTGGTCGTATACAATCCAGTCGGAGTGTATTGCTGACATGAATCCAATCCATTCCAGTCTGTACTGCAACCAGGCTAGGATTTTATTTTGTAGCGTGTAATGGACCTATATTAAGTAAAATATTTAGACATCTACTGATATGATTGTATTACTGTAGGCTTTATAAATATTTTTGATTCAATTCAAGTCGTGAATAATAATATAATTATTTACATTATATTTTTATTTAGAAAAACATTTGTAGGTATGTTCGGTAAAATATTTTTTTACAAAATAATGGATTCACAATATTAGGTCTATTTTTATACAGGCCTAGATATAAATCGTAAATGTATGGTAATTGTTTACTATGTTTGACAAGTGTAAATTAAATGCGTTACATTAATGAAATAAGAAATAATAATTTTAAGCAAAACATTTCTATTTAACATTTACATCATTCATCATTTAAACAAAAATAAATCAGATCAGGATAATTCCGCCAGTTTACCCATTCCAAGCTAAATATCATGATGAAGGATTGTGTTACTACAAACATATTATTTTCATTATTCATAAATAATAATTAACAAATTAATAAAATTAATTTCATAATAATAAACTTAATCGGGAAGAAAACACACGAGTTTAATCTATGAATTGTAAACAACGCAACGCTGACAAAAGACGGTTGGTCGGAACTGGATCCTGGAATGAACGGAATGAATACGGAGTGGAAGGTAAAGAGATTCCCGCGTTAAAAGGATACGTGTCCGACTCACACTCGGACCTACATCCATCAGTTCCGGCGGCGGATACAGGTCCGCGGACCCATATCCATCCGGACCTGCCCATCTCTATTTATAATCACATCTTCAATGTCACTGTCAATTTCAGTGTCATTGAATGCACTTGAAAATGATATGTCCATAGCACCAATCACAAAGTTTTCAAAGTCTGGATCGTCCGGGAATTCCATATTTATTCAATAAAACTAACTAAGTAAAAGAATGAATTACACAAACGGCACACAACTTCCTAAAAATAAATTGCAAAAAAAAGTAATGACTAAATATTTACAACATAGATCCACTCGTTTTACAACACTTTACTGTAATAGATCGTTAAAAAGTAATCAGAAACGAAACTCACATCGACTCAGTAACGCACCAAAGAGTAGACTGACGTCCGCCGCATATATTCGTTTTTAGCGCTGTAGACAACAGCAAACAGGCGTGGAGTGCTGCTGGGCGGGAATGAAACCCCTCCCCCCACTGTGTCACATGACCTAGCGCGCCAAATAAAGCGTTTGGGGAACGATAAATAAACAACCAACACACTCCTGCACGCTAGCGGAACTTTGGAAAACTACAACTATCCCCAGGCAGTGATTTGCATTTATACGGATATATTTGTTTTTAGCGTTCGGAACAAAGTCAGTCAAACGGATATATCCGTTTTCAGCGTGCGAAGGGTTAAATGTTTCTTGTAAAAAAAATATTTTAAAGCCAATATTATTAAGAAAACTATTTAAATTCTAAAGAAACATTAATTACAAAAAATAATACAAATAAATCTGTTTGGTTTTGATTATTTTGGAGTACATTACTAGATTGGAAACTTCTTGCACGTCAATTTAGATTTATTATGCGTCATTTATTTTCTGCCCATTTAACCTTGTACTTCTTGTGAGCCTTCAGAGTAATCAAGTGAAACTTGTACTCAGAGCCGGATCTACATATTTTGCGCCTATGGGCCCCCCAAAATTGCCGCCCTCCCCACAATTAACACTAGAAGTGTAAATGCTAACGTTTTTCTGAGGTCAAGCCATTTCGGTGCGTGTGCAAGCATATTTTCAAAAATTCGCCAAATATAGTAGTTATAAACCAATCCAAAAGTGTTCAGTAGCTTTTTTGTAGAAAAAGGTTCAAAGAATTTATATATGCCAGTAAAAAAAATATTTATGTAAAATTTACAAAGTTATTAGCTCAAGAAACAAAAATGTTTAGTAACGAAATGAAAACGTTCAACTTTAGGTTTACATAAAAAGTAGTAAACATTTTTTGTAATTTTTTTCGTAAATGTAAAAAATGTTGTAATTTAGTCCTGAATAGAACTGTATAAAAATATTTATCAATTTCAAATTTCTTATTTTGAAAACACCAGTTCAAAGACTCCCAACAAAACTGGCCCTAGTATGAATAGTAATTTAGGGATATATTCCTGGCCCAAATATGAAATATTATTATAAGAAAGTGTAGAGAATAAATCAAAGAATTGAACTGTATACTTGTAAATTATTATTTCATAAAAGTATTTGACTTAGTTTTAGTTGAATCACAAAATTAGATCAAACGAATTGAACTTCTCACGGACGCATCAAATACGACGTTCTGTGTGAAAAACCGTTGGAAGTGCTACTTCGGGAGCGTGAGAATCGAGTTTTGAATTTCCCATTTATCAGTATTTCTCAGAACTGTATGAACAAAACCGTTAGAGTAAATATAGTTTGTTTTACACCGAACGAAAGATTGAACTTTGGTCTATAAATAGATATAAAAAAGTCTATTGAAATAATTCAAATTATAAGAGATATCTCAAAACTAAAAATGTACTGTTTCATTGCTTGAAATTTGTCCAATTGCAAAGGTTTACAGACAATTCCATATCTTTGGAACTATGCAAGTGACGTTTGATTGGATGGCAGTTTTAGAAAGTTAAAATCTTGACGAATCCAAAGGTATCTCTATATTATTGTCAAAATATCCTGGTCGAGCACCATTGAGCTTTATTTAAGCCCGGTTTACACGCTACAATATATCGTAACAATTTATTGTTACAATAAATCGAAAGTGTGAGTACTGTTTACATGCAACGATTTCTTGTCCAATCTTCATTGTAGAATATTTAACTTTTGATAGTTCTTTCTTATAAACCGTACGCAATGCATTATTTTTTTAACAACAGTGTTTCTGTCTGCCAATGGATCAAACTTCTTGTATTTTTGAAACAGCGCTATGTGCGCAAGGTCTGTTTTATTCCTGTCGGAGTATTCTTTGCTCTTAATGAGCCAAAAGCAGGTAAAACTCCGATATAGTTCAATAAATTCAGTCAAGAACTCTCGAGGAGTTTGAGCTGCCTTGCTATCAATTGAATAAAAACAACACAAGGTAAAAAAAACACGTAAAACGGAATCAACGAACTAGTGCCACAACCTTTCCAGTGAACGGCCCTTGCAAACTTAGTCAAATCGTATCGATAATTGGGCGCTACTGTTTACACGTTCCAATTTATCGTTACGATTCGCAGAAATTGATGCCAGCCAGCACCAACCATCCAATCCAATTCCAATAAATCGCTACAATGTCCTGTTTACATGCAACGATAAATTGTAACAATTCGATTACAGTCGGCAAAACGTTTACAGAAAACTAAAATTGTAAAACGATGATTACATATGTAAATATTAGTTTTAAAAAAAATATTAAGTACAAAAATTAAATTTTAAATCATTTTCTTTCCAACGGTTTTTGTTTTATTGCGATTGTATGACTTTTAGTGGGTGAGATATTCATACAAAGTAGCGTTGTCATTGAGTAGTGTTAGACCAAAGCCTGATGCTTTGACTGCTCAATAGGGTTAAAAGTAAAATACCAAAACCAAAATTGTCTCTAGTTTACATTGAATTTGCAATATGTTTTACTCATTACAAAAAAGTGTTAATACTATTTTCTTTCTCCTAATTTGCTCAGGTTGATTTAATTAATAGTAAAACATTTTTTATATTACTAATGAGTTAATGAGATTTTATAAAGTGTTATTAAAACAAAATATAATATATATAGTTTGAATTACAAACAAATAAATGTTTCATCTTTAGAGAAATATTACACTCAATTTTTATTCATATTTCTGCATGATTACACCAACAGGAGGTGAGGGAGCAAATCTAATTTTACTTTTACAAATTTAATTATGTTACTGTATTACGTAATTTTTACAAGGTGAAATTCAGAAGTGGTTTTGTAAAATAATAAAAGACACATCAATTTCAAATCACGTATTTCAAGTTTATTATACATTAAACAGTTTAAACAATAACGTCCATCCATGTTGAGTTTGAAAACACTTTTCTTTAAAACACACTACACTACACTACACTACTATAAACTTTGAAACTACGTTTAAAACTTTGAAAACAAAAGTACAGTAAATCAGTTTTACACTGAAAGAAACGCACTGTAGAGTTGTGCTGCAGCACAAGAACAGTGAAAAAGTGGTGATGGTGAAACACAAACCACAATAAGACAGAACTGAACGAATGACAAAACAGACAACTGTGATTTCTCGCCTTTCTCGGTGTTAGTCGAAGGCACGAAGTTTATTGATTCGCCGCCGAACGGAGCCGAGGATGCACGAAGCAGCGGTCGCATCTCTCTCTCACACACACGTCAGTATACAGGCGTACATTTAGTTTGAGTGAAATGAGTAACTTGGCATTAACTCATTCATGACTACATCTATGTCAGACGCTCATACACATCCTGTTGTCAAACTGGAATTGAGTTTTAGTTTTGTTCTAAAACATAGTACTGTAATATTATTTCCCATATTCCACTTTTTTTGCCGTTTTGCCGCTCCTAAAAATTTGCCGCTATGGGCCAGGGCCCACTTTGCCCCATGCTAAATCCGGCCCTGCTTGTACTTGCTACAATACCAACGCAATCTGAAATCTCATTTAAAGAAGTTCTCGCCTCGATTGCATTTGTACCAAAAATTACCCCGAAGACAAGTTCTCAGAAGAGCAGAATACAACCTCATTAAATGGAAATATGGACAAATTTGAATATCTGGAAGGCAGAACAAATCCAGTCTTTTTAGGGACGTATATGACGAGAGAAGCACTCGTAATATCCATGCTGCATCCAAACAACCAGCTCTGACTAATGAAAACCTATACCAAACCTCCTATAATGGATTTGCGAGTATGGTCAGTTTGTCTTTGGAGACCAAAAAGAAATTCTAAGGGCTATCAAGATATTTTTCATATCACCAACTAAGCTGGCAGAACCTTCAAAAAGGATCCACAATATGTGTGATAACAATATGAGCTTCAGAATCACAAATTGGAAGATCCTAGCAACAAAGGAAGACCCTAAAGGTAGTATCTTGATCTCCCTGGTGGATGATATCCCTACATATCATCCACCAGAGATATCCTCTGATATCTATCTATCTATGGTGAAGCCATCAAAGCAGCGGGATGTGAAGCACACATGTGACTGAATAATAAAGTTACTCTTGTTACATTGATTGGAAAAGATAACGATGAAGGTAATCCAAGCAAACTTCCACCCTTAAGACGGCATCCTTTTATCAGATTTTTAAACAACATTGTATTACCGCTGATCCAGGAGTCTTGGCTTCACTGAAACCAGATCGCAGAACTGTGAGATTCTGAAGATAAGCTTATATACTGCAACTCAATTAACAACATTCAAACTTATATTCTTATCAGGTTGGGATTGTAATGTCTGCCTTTAATGGATTTTTGTTCCAGAGACATTACCATGGTGAAAACCTACTGCCAAAACAGTAGAGATAAACAAAGTCTGATTGTGAGTGCAGTCTTTCTACCTTGTGATGCCGGGATACCATCTCCATCAAAAGAATTAGAAAATTAGGTCGTATTTTTTAATTTTTCAAAAATGTATAGAGAAAAAAGAAAGGTAAAAATAAATTAAAACTTTGTATTTTTGGTCATACTGATGAGTAAAACACAATCACCAAATACTATACATTTTGAAAATCTCAATGTTTAAAATTATTTTTGTATTGTTTGATTTGATATGGAATGGCCCATTATATTGCCCTTTAAAATCGCTAATGGACAAGTGTAAATTGGAAAACAATGTTAGAAATCCCTATTTATTAAAATACCTGTAGTGTAAACACTTAGATCAGTCCATGTTCAAGAATGCTTTCAAGTAATGTTTCAGTTGCATAGCATTGCATCACTGCCAAAGACATATGACTCTCCGGCACACTTCAACGATTTTATGAAACCATAGCGCCCTTTCACAGTACATAGGACAAGACAATAAGGAAGATGCCAGTCGGCCATCTGCACCTGTTTTTTTTCCTAAGTCTCGTATTAAGACTGTTCTTATTGGTCCTTAATAGATCAAGCACTCAAATTTGCTGTTTATCTTGCACTTGAGCTGTTTAGCACTTTTGTTTTTGAAATGTATTTATTGTTCACTACCACTTTTAAAACTTGTAATACATCGTTAGTCCTGATCTGTCGCATCTAAATTTTCTAAATCTAACACACAAAATGATTCATGCTTATCTTAAATTATCTCTTTAGAATGTCAGGTTCAGTCACTCTGTTATTATTTATAAAATATGAATGTGACAGTTGTTAAATAAATTTATCATTGCTAAGTACTTTTGTTGTTGAATTCTAATTGATATTATGTCACACTATTGTTTTAAGAAAATTTAAAAAAATTCTATTCTTGAATTTATAAATTCATTATGTTTACATGACATCACTGCATATTATACTGTATTTTTTCACAAATTATCTTTTTTTTAACTACCTAACCTTCATTTTATTACTTTATTCTTAAGGCTTTTCTTTACCTTGAAGAAAACTCCCGAGTGTACAGTATGATTTCAATGCAAAAGGTCTGACTCAAGCCCCAAAATCGTTGAAACATGCATTCGTAATACCGTGTTTCGGATTCTATTTATAAATTAATAATTTGGGAAACTACTTTAAGTTATAAAGAGGGCTTTATATTTTTTATGTGTTAGCTTAAAATATGGAAATTATTGCTTAAAACTCCCAAAAAATGCATTAAAAATAATAGATTTTTACTCATTTAAACTGTTGATTAAAAGGAGTTGCCGACGATTTCTTTCGATTATGAGATATAAGACAAAAGCACAAAGCCTTTAAGAACAATTTAAGATGTTTCACAAATTTTTAGGTTGAAAAACGGTGTCCGAAACACGGTAGTACGAAGTGCATATTTTTGCTGTTTTACGCAAGGTATAGAAGACCCTTAAACTCAAACAAAAGCTCACATTTCAGCCAACAATGTGTATAATTTAATTACAGGAAATAATGGGAGCTTTTTTCGGCCATGCAAATGAATGTAAAATCCAGGCAAATATAATAAAATGTAGCCTACTTGTTTATGTTTAACTAAGTAATATGTATATTGTTATCAAATAACAGTTGTTACTAATATTTAATGTAACAGTTGTTATATACAGTAGTTACTAATATACAGACCTGGGATTATTAATAAAATAAAACTTAAATTTTTAACATTGCCTACCCAAGTCTTCCAACATCGTCTTTATAGTAACTGAGCACTTTGCAATTTCAACATCTACCTCAAATACTTCTCCATCAGAACTCTGAAGTTTGATGTTAGGCATCTGAAACAATTGAATGGTAACATAAGAAAAAAATAAAAATTACTAGGATTTATGCTGAATGTATTGTGGTGGAAATATATAAAAATTCATAGGTGCCAACTACATTGAGGAAATGTGTTTACTCTATCTGCAACACAATATCTTTGAAGTTAGGGCAGAAGGGCTTAAATCAGAAATTGTAAACTTTATTGTACAAATAAAATGTATATTGTTTGTGATTTCAATGGTTACGCGGTCAAACTTCAATGGTAAAGAAGTCGAAGTTAAAAAAATTTCAGTTTTTTTTTAATATATATATTTATATTATATAAATTATCTTATTAAAATTATGCAAAACATCCCAAGCCGGAGACCAGGTACCTAGTCATATCCCATCAGCTTGAAAGCGAGCCAACCACAGTTTGCTTTACCCTCAAACTACAGATATGAAAAGTTACCTGGTCTAGCCGAGATTCAAACCCAATATCTCTGATCAGGAAGAGCCCATGCTACCCGCTCGGCTATGGCTTGCCTTCAGAAAAACTGACAAAGACTTCAGTTACTTGCTACCGTATTGCCTATCTCGCCCATTCTCCTCTCGTTGTTTTTATATAATTCTTCAATACAAGCCATGAGTTTGTCAAAATTTTGAGTGCTTCTCCTGTCAAGTTAACAATTTCTGACTTAAGGGTCGGTCGTTCCATGTGAAATCAACCAGTGCTCTGAACCTTAACATTCAGATTTTTTGTACACTTTTTGTATCCATGGAAGAGACGAATAATACAAAACATAAAATTTTTTGGACTAATAGTTTTTGAGTAATAGTCGTACACACGTAAAAAAGTCTTATTTCCATAGTCTCTTAATACAGTAAAAATGCCATAACTTAAAACTATTAGGCCTAGCGAGTTTTAATTTGTTCTATTCTCTTCAGTTGTTAATGGGCTTTAATCTGATATACAACATAACTACCTTTCATCAACTACAATGTTTTTCAAAAAAATTAAAAAATATATTTTTGAAAATGTCAAAAACACCCCTTTTAATTTTTTAATAGAAAAATGTATGTTATTTGTATATTAATAAGCTACCTATGTATCAAGTTTCATAATGGACCAACAATGGATTCATCTAAAAGAAAATAAAGTCGATGATAAATGTCGCACAAGAGTGAGCATTTGAGTAAGTTTTTTAAATACAAATGTCAAAGTTTTATAACTGAATAATCAGAATGAATACATATTTAACTTAATAAGCCATTAAAATAGTTTATTAGTGTACAATTTTTTAAGTTTTAATGTGTTTGTAAGAGTAGCTATGATTTTTGTGAGCACATTTTGCTTTCATTGTGAAAAAGATTCCAAATGTAAGTACTATTATTAACAAAAATATCTTTAAGAGATAGTGATAACAAATGAGTGCTTATAAAATAAAAACAGTTAAATTTATGTCACAGCCTGTGAGTCATATCACTGGACAAGCAGTCAAGCCACATTGCACCCATTTATTGTATATTATAAGTGGCAAGAAAAACTGCGCCATGTGGAGTATGTTTTTATTATTTCAGAATGTTTGCATCACAATACAATTGCATTTTATGCTTTTCAAAGAAAAGTTGTACAAATACTGAAAGATACACTACCATTCGAGTTGAGAAAAATTACTTACTTTTCTGATGGCAAAAGTAAAAGTAAAAAAATAGAAAGAAAGAATTTAAAAAAAAAATAGAAAGAAAGAATTTTTTAAATCTGTGCCTACACAAGAAGGATTTTCAAGTAGAAGCAAATTTTCAATTCTTCTCTACATTACACGACAAGTCTGCTTGCGATGGATTAGGTAGCACAGTAGGCCTAAAGATTAGATTACAAAGCTAGTTTACAAAGGCCTTACAATGACCAAATACTAACACCAAAACAGCTGTTTGAGTTTGCTAGAACGACAATATTCCCGGTATGGACTTTGAATACTGCACAGTTGATGATTACGATGAAGCTGAAAAGAAACTTTTGTCGAGGTTCTACGATGCAAAAACAATCGAAGGTACTCACAAACTCCATTTCTGAAAATCATCTTCTACAGCCATTCTCATCAAGTACACAAAGTGTGATAGAAATTTTAACAAAAGTTGATTACTTAACACCTACAGACTTACAGAAAATTTACAGTAGTCTATGACAAATCATGGTGGCTTGTTTGTATTCTTGAAAAAAATAATGAAAATGAATTTAAAGTTAGCTTTTACACCCTCATTTTTTTACCCAAAACCAAATGACATACTGTAACAGTACCCAGTATAATTCAATTCTAGGAGTAGTAAATCCTGCGACAGCTACCGGAAGAGTGTACATGTTAAGTGAAACTGAAATAAGTGTTTCATCACATGTTTTAGAAAGTTTTTTAAGAAATCAAAATTGAATAGTAGTGTAAAAACAAAAGTATATAAATGATATACAGATAAATAAAAACTCTTAAAAATGTGATATATTTCTACTAATACTAAAATTTGTTACAAACTTTCTATAATAAAACTGGCTTTATTTATTTACTTAAAATAATTCATATCCTGTTCCATCCTGGAAATTAGTAAGTAAATAGCTTACTATTGTATAGTTTAGACTGTATTAAAAGATTTCCAGCTTTTTTGTCACAGTTATGTACCCTAATTTTTTTTATTTTAAGATACATTAAAACTTTAAAATTGTACATTAATAAACCATTTTAATGGCTTATTTAGTTAAATATGTATACATTCTGATTATTCAGTTATAAAACTTTGATATTATTCGTATTTAAAAAACTTACTATGAAATGTTCACTCTTGTGCGACATTTATCAATTAATTTCGGCTTAAGCATTATTGAGACTTTTCTTTTAGATGAACCCATTGTTGGTCCATTATGAAACTTGGTATTTATAATAGGTACTAATAGTAGCCTATTAGTATACAAACAACATACATTTTTCTAAAAATTTTTTAAAAGGGTGGGTGTTTTTGAGATTTTCAAAAATATATTTTTTAACTTTTTTGGAAAAACATTGTAGATGATGAAACGCAATCATGTTCAAGCCCATTATAATAATAATAATTTTATTAGTCTTTTTTGACAATTTTAAATTGCATTAGACCAGTCATCCACTAGGCCTAATACTAACAACCAGTGCACATTCAATAACCATACAAGATAAAGTATGTCAAGACAAACTGCCAATACAATTAATTAGTCATTAAGGAAATTACATAAAAGCTGTACAAAATAGAAATTACATAAATATGATCTACAATAAATTTACATATTTCAGCAGAAAAATTACACAATTTTAAAATTAGAATGTGGTCTTAAATCAAGAAATTCCTCAATCGAGTTAATTTTATATACTATCAAACAAATGCAAAAACCCACCTATATGTAAATTTATTCTTATGGGTGGGTTTTATATAGTAACCTCACAGATTTTGCAGGGCGAGGCATTGAAAAGTCTAATTCTTTGTTGCATAGCACTATTTTGTGTACAACTATATTTACATCTATTAATAACTAGGTTGTTACTAATTCAACTTACCTTTTTATTTATTTTATAAACATAACATTCAGAAATTAGTATGTGTTGATTATAGCCTAAAGCGGTTAAACGAAGAACTTTTCACTATTCTTATATGTAAGTATTTCATGTTTAGATCATTAGTTCTAATAAAAACAAAACAATATTATATGTTTATGAATATAAAGAACTACTAACGAGTGAGAAACAGTGTAGTAGCGGCGATCTAGCGAACGAGTGCATCCATGACTAAGTAGTGATGGATTTATAAAATACTAGCTGACCCGGCAATGCTTTGCTATTGCTTAATTTGAAACTTTGAAAGCCTGTAATTCGTATCCCTGAGGGCCAATGTAAATTATAATGGGATTCTGCTCATTGCTTGATTTACCTAACCTAAAATTATATTCAGTTTTTGATCCAAATCAGTTGTTGATCAAAATCAGCTGTTGATCAAAATCAGCTGTTTTAAGCTTTTCATACGAACAGCTGTTTCTGATAAAATCAAAAGAAATATTTCTTCTTCTTCCTTAAGATTGACCTTCCATAAGATTAACATTGAAACTTTGAGGGCCACTGGGGCGTAGCCCTAGTGTCCTAGGACTTTGGTAAATGGCCTAAAACCTTCCCAGGGTTAACCTGTGTTACTATGCAAAATTTCAAAGCAATCGGATGGACGGTTTGGTAACGCATAAAGGACAAACATACAGACAAACGTACAAACATACATTGAATTATATATATATAGACTATATAAAGTGAATATTTTAAAATTGAAATCAATTTTTAAAACAGTTTTAAACACTAAATAAGCACAAAGTCTTATAATATTAAAAGAAGTGACAGTAAATTTTCTATTTACTAACATTTATGCAAACTAAATGCCTGAAGGTAAATAAGTCATAGCAAGTACACAACCAGTGGCAGTGACCTATTAGTAGCGTGGGGATTGTTGAAAAATGAATACCAATTTGGAGTCTTAAATTACACCTCAAGAAATGCAGATAAATTATTTCCTTGTCTGAATATTTTAAGTTTAAAAGAACAATTTTGAACAGTAGCACTTTGAAGATACAAGAAATTTGAATGGTTAACCAAATAAAATGAACTAACATGCAATAAGAAATATTGATTTCAATAGAAGCCAATTATAGGTAATATTGAATCTAATTTTTCAAACAGACCTTACAAATGCAATTTAAACATTTCCTAATCAATTTTTAATATTTTAAATCATCTTGAACATATAATAAACTGTATAAACATTTCTTTAGTGATTACCTATGTCTGTATTGTTAAAATAAGAAGCCTATATAATAGTACCATTTACCTTGTTTAAAATTTAAGTTGTTAAGTAATATTGCACATTTAATAAAAGCCAGAATCCTTAGACGCGAGATTAAAGAATAATAAATATTTATAAAGTAGCCTATAATTTTCTTCTTTTTTTTTTTTTTTGTTTAAAGGCGAAAAACCTGGGTGGTTATCATCGCCTATTTATAAAGTATAAAATAATACAATTGCTAATTTTGTACTATGTGCTCTAAAAAGTCTACTAACAGTAAACTGTAAGAACTCAATTGTGTTAACACTGGAGTAGTCGCGTGGATTACTATTGTAATCCAGGAGTACATTTTTTGCTGCAACTATAGGTTGGCAACACTTATGACCTTGACCGGCCATCTACCTTACCCTCACATACCCCAACAATGGTCAGTCGAGTAGCAACGCTTAAAACAGACGTTTAGATTTTTTGTGTATTTTTAATTTTGCTTGGAGTACAATAGTAATCCACGCGACCACTGGTGTGACTTTTTTTATTTATGAACTAAATTTGTGATTTTGTTTGTTTAGTACTTTTTACTTATCTATTTCCTTGATAACTATTCAACCGTTAATATATTGATCGGTGAACAATGTCTGTGTGTTACGACTGTCTGATGAAGATGAAGTAGAGGATGATTTCGTCGAAATGCATGATACTGAAAGTGGTGAAAGCAGTGATAGTGGTACAGAAGAGAGTGATCAGGAAGACAGAAGACCAGTAGCTGAGCACGATAGGCTTCAACGAGAATTTTACACCGGAAAAGACAGAACCTCGAGGTGATACCTCGATCCGTTGGAACCTAGAACTTCACGCAGGAGGCAACACAATATCATTCCCTTGTTGCATAGACCTGGACCTCAAGGTGAAGGTAAAAATGCAAATACTCATGTAAAAGCAATTGAATGTTTTTGGATACTAATATAATTCAGAAAATTGTTGTCAGCACTAATATTTATATAGATAAAGTAATGAAAAATTTCCTGCGAGACAGGGATGCTAAAGCTACAGATGATATTGAGATTAGAGCATTAATTGGTATTTTGTATTTATGTATGGAGTCTTATGTGCTGGCAGACAAAATGTAATGGGTATGGAGTAGACGTCTGTTACGTAACAATGAGCGAACAGCGGTTTAGATTTCTGATGCGGTGTTTGCGCTTTGACGACTTAAATAACCGCCTTGCTAGAAAGAAATTAGATAAAATGGCACCATTTAGAGAAGTTTTTGAAAAGTTTGTTCAAAACTGTAAAGGAATGTATAAACCAACCGACTACCTTACTTTGGACGAGCATTTAGTAGCTTTTAGGACTAGGTGCCCCTTCAGGCAATATATGCCTAAGAAACCTGCCAAATATGGCATAAAGGTTTTTGCTCTTACATAAGCAAATAATTACTATACAATTAATCTTGAAGTTTACTTAGGAGTTTTGCCTAATGGACCATACAAACTTAGCAACTCTTGCAAAGACGTAGTAAATCATCTTGTAGAATCAGTATCGGGCACAAACCGAAACATAATGGCAGATAACTGGTTCTCATCAATTTCTGTTGCAAAGGAACTTTTTGATGATAAGTCTCTGACCTTTCTTGGAACACTGAAAAAACACCCTGAAGTACCTCTTTGTTTTTTACCCGACAAACACAGAGAAGTAAATAGCACACTGTTTGGCTTCCAAGAAAATCTGTCTTTAGCTTCTTACGTTCCAAAAAAAAAAACAAAGCAATCTTGATGATCTCGACCATGCACAATACCAAAGCAATAGATGAAAAATCAGGTGCAGCTCGCAAACCAGTTGTGATTACATCGTACAACGACACTAAATTCGGAGTCGACATCTTGGACAAAATGTGTGGGCAGTACAATGCGTCTAGGAATTCTCGACGATGGCCACTAACTCTCTTCTTCCACATCATGAACGTGGCAGGGGTGAACGCAGTTACTCTTTATAAAGCCAACAACAAAAATGAAATGATCAACAGTGGAAAATTCTTACAAACCCTATGCAGACCAGTATGCAGATGATACCGAAAGAGATCAGACGTTGTGGAAAACTAATGCTGAAAATCAAAGAAAATTCTGATAACCCACTACCAATTCAGGGAACTATTGGACGATGTCATCTTTGTGGCAGAGCAAGAAACAAAAGTACCAGAAAACGATGTTTCCAGTGTACCAAATGGATCTGCCCTGAACATCAGAAAAGTGTGTGCAACGAGTGTGTAGACTAAAAACTGTCACATTTTAGTTATGATTTAAAATTGCTTACAAGGAGAAACATTTATATACACAATTATTTTGTCTTATTCTTACATTAAGTAACACTATTAAAATATATTTTTTTTAATTTTATATTTTTTTTAAGATTTTTGTGCAACTTTTCAAGTAGACAACAAACACTTGCAAAAAAAACCTTAAACTTTGTATTTTTGTAATCTAAAAATTTTGGTTTATTATATAAAACATTTTTTAATCAAAATTGTGTCTCTTATACATCCTAAACCTAAACAAAATATAAGAAATAAAAATAAAATTTAAATTTTCTGAAAATAAAATATTTTAATATGGATTACAATAATAGTAATCCGCGCAACCATTCGAGTGACTTAATTTCACGCGACTACTCCAGTGTTAAATAAATCTACCTTGATCATTAAAAGAAGTTGTTATTTGAATTATTTAAGATATATTATAAAGTAACCTTTTTTCAAAAAGGTAGAATCAAATTAAAATATTTTGGAATATTTAAACTCGTTAAAGTTAGTTTTATAATAGGCCTAGGCCTACTACTATTTTAAAGCAATAGTACATTAAATTATCGAATTATATCTCTGTTGTTTAAAATAAATACTAAAGTTTTTATTGAAAATAAGGTTAAATGTTTCACAAACCTTCTACTAAATTTGTATTCAAGAAACAAATGTTAATTTACCTAAATAAATGCAAATTGTTTTGACAAACAAGTTGCATCAAGTTAACTCCTGATACTTGTTTTTTAAACATCTATGTTGGATAACATACTGTGTGTCAAGTCAAACAAAATCAAAAGATAACAACTTACCATTTTGATTTCTAATAACAAATAAATTCATACAGGGCACTAATAAATATATATCTATAGGTATATACTAAAGTTAATATTATTAAATAATAATAAATTGAAGTTTGAACCTAATTTAGTATTCTTTTTCAAAATTTTGTAAGTTAACAACAAAAAATGAGGACGTATAGGTTTGACTTTCTGTTCATTTGCTAGAAGTATAGAAGAAGCTTGCGGTGTAGTGATAGATAGCTAGAACAAGTAGGCTACAAAATGCAAAACAACTGATGAGATTCATATTTTTCAAGAGAAATGGGCTAATTTATTTGTTGAAGTTTGTTAGAAATAAATTTGTTTAGTTTGTTTTGAAGAAAGAGAATAACTTAAAGTGAAATTCATTGATTTGCAATGTGATTTAAGAGAAAGTTCAACTTAGCGACTTGATGAAAAAATACATCCAAAAATTCAACTTTATTCTTAAAAATGATGCAAAAAAATCTCATAAAATTTGTGTAATGATTAAATTTTGTTATACCGGTAATGAACATGTTAAAATAATATGATTCACGATTGTATTTCTTTTATTTGTAATTCTAATGTTTCATACAATATAATAAGTCAAAATTATATTGTTACTAATGTAAAATGAAAATAATTAATATGTATTCATTAATATAAATAATACAGGACTTTATAAATCTATGATTAATATAAAATAAACTTTTGCAAATATTTTACCCCTATATCAGTATTTACAAATACTAGTAATGTGTATGTATTAGCCCATTGCACTACTATCATTAGCCCATTGCACTGTGGCTGCCAGAACCAAAATGGACAGACATACTGATCCTTGGATTAAAAAAGTTTGAAGTTCCTACATTAAATGGATAAAATGTGAGTTTGAAGAAATTAACTAAATCAGTTTAAGTGAAATTATGTGTAGGCTAATAATCTTATTAGGAAACTTAAGGGAGAAATGTACAGTGTGCTAAGAAAATTGTATTTATTAAGTAATATTTGTCCTCCTAAAGTTTTATTATATGTATACCACGCGTTAGTGAGTTTTCGCTTAGGTTATGGGTTGAGTTGTTGGGGTGGTACTTATCTCTCCACGCTCAAACCTATTATAACAATTCAAAAACATGTTGTAAGAGTAATCTCGAGGAAATCTAGACTCGAACACTCTTGGCCTATTTTTTCTAAATTAAAAATCTTACCGTTAAGACATATATGTATATTTTTAAAATTCTAAAGCTGTTCCGGACAAAACATTATTATACTCAAAACAATAGTCGCACCACGTATCAACTAAGAAACAGTAATCAAATGGTAGTGTGCCGTTATTCGATTTCCGCGCCATCAAAATTTTATGTTTTGTCAAACTCTGCCTTACCGACCTTTTGCAACGTTCTACTAGTCTCTTTTTAGCCCGTAAGGCGGCGACTCTAATCAGACACCAGCTGTTAAAGCAGTCGGTCATGCGCTCTTGAGACAACTTAGACAGGCCATGCAGTCGGTTGAAACTGTAGCCATTTTTGTTCTCTTGTGTCGACCTGAGAAGCACGCCTTTGAGTTCGCTTGTAATGCCGTTCTTATAATTTGTAAATGTTTTAGTCGTGAGTTTAAGGACTGTGCGTTATTTAACTAAAATGTTTTATAATTAAGACCTATTCAACAAAATCCAGGTATGTTTTAGTGCTTTAACTATGTCGCCAAATCTAAAATGTCTTAGAGTGTTCAAGGTTATAAAAGCTTAGCTGTAGTCTTTGCCAATCAAGTTAAGTTTATATTCAAGTTTATCAATAGTATTTCAATATTATTAAATTTATTTTTATTTCTATCTATTTCAATTTTGATTCTTTGAATACTTTCAGTACAGCCTAAATATTAACTTGGTGTAATTGCCTAAATTCAAACTTAAAGTGTAGGCTAAAGCAATTTGTATAACCATTTTCTTATTACTTTAAAAGCCATAAAGTAGAGCTGTGTAACTTATTGAACAAATAAGAACATTTTAAACTCATCTTTCAAATAATAAGTCTGAAATACATGAGCATTTTGAAAGTTTAACATGTGCTTTCTGAACATGTGGTAACAGTTACAAGTTAACATGACAAATGCTAACAAGTTAACTTTGGTTAGATCTTGAATTGACAATTAACATTTTTTGTCAACCCTGCTTGTTAAACACTTGTCAAAAGTAATATAAAGGCAAACTCTTCAAGCCTAAAGTCTGTTCACAATGTTTTGGTTTTAAAACCTACCAAATTGCTAAAACCATGTTATTTTGTTTTACATGCAGTGTATAACTGGTTCAAGTACAAGATGGAGACTTAGAAATGTTCTGCTTTTAAAACAAAAACTTTACCTTCTGACCATCAATGCAACTTCTTACTGTTTAATTTCGGCGACAGTGCCTAGTGTTTGAAATAGCTACAATCAAATTACCAACTACCTTTTAAAACATAGCTATGGATTATATAACAAAGTTGTACTAAAATCTGCAGTGAACATTCTCATAAACTGTTTTTGAATAGGTTGTGTAAATTTTGTTGTCTTGTTAAAATTATAATATATAATATATGTCTTTTGTAATTTATTTAATTGGGAGGTGCGCTATAGCAGATTTTGGAACTACAGTCCTTCAGGGATTTTTAGTGGAAATTCTATATTTTTTTTTTTATTTATTATAAGAGAGACGTCTCACTATATCATTAAACGCAATTATTTCTATTATTTAATTTTACTTAGCATTAAGGTTGGCCAACAAAATAAATGTTACTTATTAATAAATCCATGGTACTATATGTTTAATTTTTGTACTTTGTATAATTAATAAATTTGTATTTATTATTAACCCTCCAAGTGCTAACGTCGCATATGCGATGTATAAAAGTCGCGTTACGGTGCTAACATCGCATATGCGACGTTTGCGCAACACATTTTGTAAATGTGTACGACGCCGCTATTTTTAATACAAACGGATACTTCTATGTATGTTTGTGTTTGGAAAGAGTCACTTTATTATAATTCAGAGTTTCATAGCGATAACAACTCAAACAAACCTTCGGCAGAATTGTCAAATCAAGTATCTATACACGGTATATAGTCGTGTAGTAGGCCTACGCGTAGATAGACGCTCGGAACTCGGATTTTGTTTGTTTATCCACTAGTTGTTATTCATTTTTAGTTTTAGTTTAGATCAGTTTATTTTTATTTGTTTTTGTAAATGTTTATTATTTATTTTTTAAGTAATTATGAGTGAACTTAGCATAGAGGTGCGTTTGAAAATAGTGATTTTTAGAGACTTTGAACTGTAATTTTTTTTCTTCTTTTTTTTTCTTGTATATAATGTGTGTGTTATTCCTTTATAACAAATTAAAACCATAAATATTGGGCCTAGACAGTACTTTTATATCTTTAGAGGCAAATTTTTCTTCTTTGTGCAAAAAAAACATTTTTTTAATAAAAAACCGAGTTTTTTTTATAGACAAAAAGTTTGTTTTTACAGCAAAGTAGTAATGTTATATATATTTTTATTCGCCATAAAATTGTGCAACTTTTGGCTATATTGAATTTTCTACATTACTTTTTCTTACATATTTTGAGTGAGAGGTTTTAGAACACAAAAAAAATTATTTTTTTTATTTCTACTTTGGTCAACAAAAAAAAGTATAAAAATTATAAGGTAAGCCTGTTAAAGCTATTTACTGTAAAGATCATGTAATTGTGATTAAAATGATATATAATAAGTCTTACTTTACTGTTAGTGAGTATTTTATAATGATTTTAGTTAATAAGCATGCACGGAACCAAAAAACCCTTAGCACTAAAGAGCAATATAGTCAGCACTTGGAGGGTTAATGGTGAGGGTTTTTCAACTTTTATATTTTTTGGGGAGGGATCTTTTAAATTCAACAAAATAATTATTGTAAAGCTAATCTTTTTTAAATTCTTTTTTTTGTAACTAAGGGCATATAATTTTTTTTTTTTTTTTTGTAATTAAGGGCATGCGGTCCAGTGTAGCTTCCATATTTTTTATTTGTCTTTATCTAAGACTGGTACAGTAGTTCCTAATCCAAAACTTACTTTATACAGACACTTTTTTACTTTTAAAGCTCCACAATATGGTTTCATTACATGCTAGAAAGGATTTATTAACAGGGTTTTTAAGAGATGTCAAAGCATTCCTGTTTTCTGTTGAGGATATTGAATCTTTTATCCAAGTTGTTGAATGACGCATAGTTGGCTCTAATAATTGCTAATGGCTTGTAAACTAAGTACTGTACTTGGCATGAATCCTGTATTTTGTGTAGTGCTAAAATATTGTTTTTTTATTTAAGACTGATTACCTTGCAGGTGTTAATTAATTAATTAAGTAAATAATTATTTTTTCTTTTTGTAATTTTATAATAAAATAGTGTAATTTAATTTTGTTAATGTGGTTGAACGGCGACACAACTCTTTTTTTTCATTTTCTTTTTTCATAGCCAATGAAATGTTGGAAGTCTCAAACAGGCAATGCCTAGGAGACCCCTATATTATTTATTATCACTAGACTTAGGTTTAGAAGGTTTACATTTTTTATTTTTTAGTAGATATAAGAAAGAGTTGTGTTTATTTTTGTAAAAAAGAATTGTATGTTTGGTGGTAAATAAATAAATCATAATAATAAAAAAAAAAAAAATCTGTAACAAACTTTAAATTTAAAATTACCTAGTATAATTAATTGTTTTTGAAATAATGCACAACAAACAGAAGACCTATAATTTTTTATTATTTAAAGTCCTGCGTTAAATATATACTAATAAATTATAATTATAGTATATTACATACCATTATTAAGAGAAAAAGGAATTCCTTATGTGTTTATATATCTAACTTGTCACCATCAAACTGTCTGATATCCAAGACTCTAATGCCGGTTCTAACAAAACGTTTGCCTATGCCAAATAAAGCTTGAACTTTTACACGTCTGGTATGCCGTGAATACTTCAATTGATCTTGTAAGTCTGGCAAAGTGACAAAAGATCATTGCCACTCGGTTTGGGACAATGACTCATGGTTCAGTTAAGAATTATTTTAGGTAGATTTTAAAAGTTAGCTAATTATCTTTTCTGGAAAACGTAAGTGATATTACATCATTTTCAACAACAGAAACAGATCATTTTTTAGGCTAACCCTCTGAAGAATGGTGAAGAAAGTAACTTACCTTAATGTCTGCAACATGAATGTATCCATCAAAACAATAATTTACCTTTACAAGAACTTTCAAAATCAATAAATAAATTCATCAATTGCAAATCTTGCATCTAAATATAACCTAATCACAATAACAACACAAGTTGCTGAAAATTAGGTGTGCATGTAACTTAAATCTGAAGGAATTTTTAAATGGAAATGGAAAATGTTTATGTTGAGAAATAATTATTTTTAGTAGGCTATCTACATGTGGAAGCGAAATACCTATAATTTTTTTATACATTATTATTTTGGGTCGTACAAATATTGAACCAACATACAAAGCTAAGGACCTAATCACATTTATACTTATTACACTTTTGTTTCAAATTTAGTGACAAGCATTTAGTTTAAGAGATTGGCTGTGAGACACAGGATTTCTATAATTTAGAACTGAAACATAAGAACGACAAATTCTGAAATTAGAGATAAATTGGTATGAAGAAAGTTACATATTTTTCGCTATCTCCACTTTAAAGGTGTTCAATTAAATGAAAAATATTAGGTCATTTTAATGTTATGTAATGTAAATTACCATACCTTAATTTAGAAAACACCAAATAAAATAATTCGATCAAACTGCTGAACCGCTGATGTGAGCAAATTACCAAAATTAAGTTTATATGTTTTATGGTTTGAACTAACTGCATATTTGGGAAATTGGTCTACTCATGAAGGTGCTGAATTTATTTGTAGAATGTTTGCATCTCAGCTTCTAGAACCGGCTCACGCATTGCTTCGTTCCACTTACAGCAGAAACACTTGTTTTGCACCTCACCTTTGGCCACCTCAGATTATGGGCTGCGCTTTGCGAGTTTAACCTTCGACCTTGCACCCTCAAATTATGGACTGCTTCACTTTTATTGCAGCGAACAAACTTTTACAATACTTTTAGGGCATTTTACGTTTTGATTGATTTTGTGGTACCAGATGGGCTATAAGGTCATGTAAAAAAACGTGTAGAATAATCTCATATATTTAATTTTTTAGATAATACCCTACAAAAGTTTCATTCTAGTATGAAAAATCTCAAAAAATTGTTACTTTCGGTACAAAAATGTGCTTAAGGTAGTTGGATTTTTTGGCTATCAACTCGTGTGAGTGACAGATTTTTACCAAATCGGAAGTAAAATGCAGGTTAGAGTGTGAACATATATTAACATTTTTTAATGACACTCCAAAACGTCGGGACTATGATCGTTGCTCATTGACTATTCCCGATCCTAGGTCTCACCATAAGAGTCACTGCAATAGTTTCTTTCCTATGAAAATTTGCTATTGAAGAATGTTGCAGGATGGGGTTTTTTTACAAAAACATTACACCATCGGATGTCAACATATGTTAAAGGTAATTACCTTAATATTTGGCATCCTACAAATAACTTATTTATGTTAAATATTTTGTATAAATTTATCACCGCCAATTTATTTCATAATTTGTATCCAATGGAAATAGAGGTTTCAAAGGCCAAGGTTCTGTCAGCTGGCCAGAACAATGATAAGTGTTCTGCAGGTTTAACAAAAAATAGGTGTAATATAAATGCACACACATGTTTTGTACAACTTTAACATTAGGTGAAATTTCATAATACAAAAATATTATGAACTAAATATGTATTTTGTGCTAAAGGTGAAATTGTTTGACACTCGAGAAACCGGTATTTTCTCTTAACTTGTTATTACAAACCAGGTGATGCAAAAAGTATGGGCCACCTAAATTAAATACAAATGGAACTATTATTGGTATAACAATTCAACATTACTGGCACAATAAATTTCACTCTCTGTTACAAACATTTTAACCTTTTCAATTTCATCTTCATGTGAACTGCACAGGTGGCATGGCATATTGTCTTTGTCATGGTATGTGATTGTACATATAAACAAGTAGGCCTACCAGAGAATATTTCGGATACAATGATACAGCTAACATTTAAAAGGCCATCGTTTCTTCAGCAAATTTTTATATGGTTTAGTTATAGGCTACCTTTACTTGAAAATAGAGGTGTGCGTTATTTAATGTAACAGGAAAAATTATACTATTAATGCGTTGCAGACTATTACCACGTTAATACGTTACGTAAGACTCCCTATTATTTTTGTAACGTCAAGTGATAACGCAGTGAAGGGGACTGAGGTGTTAATTCCAAGTAATCATATATCTTCAACGTTACATTTACAAAATAATACCTCGACAAAAATAACACCTTGAAAAAAATAATATCATTTGAGAAAACGGCCAGCAGATTACATTCTTGACTTGCGTTAATACGTTACAATATTAACAGGATGCATCAACGTACACACAGGCTACACATTATTAAACCCGAATAAACAGGATGTTTGGTGTGAGGTTCCAGGAAATATTTCTTGCCCTTCCCGGTGTCTGTATTCTTTATTTATTTAATCCAAGAATCCATTACACATAATTAATAGCTTATATGCACATTGACATAATAATTACTGCTGACATAAAATATTTAAAAAAAATAAAACTGCTTTATATAACTACCCTTCCCTAGGCCTTAGGAAATAGTTGAATTTAAACAATTGTTACTGCAATTTAATTTAGTCTAGAAGTTAACGTAAAATTGAGTTTTTTAAAATTTTTGTCATCAATAAATACTCTAGGTTTACATTTGATTTCTACTAATTTGTATATTGTATATTTATTTATATCTAATTATTTTGACAATTTTAATAGCATTTTTTCAGTAAAGATTTTCTTTGAACCATTTAACTTTACAGCAGAAAAATTAACTTGAGAAGCTTGGTAACTTTTTAACATAAAGTAATCTCGCTTGGAATCCTTACATTAAATGGATACTATTTTTTAATGTTTATTTTAATTTGAAGCTGAGTATTTCAAATTTGACGTTTTTAAATGTTTAGTTATCAATAATTAGTCTAAGTTTAAATCTTATTATTATTTTTATACTATATATTTATTTACTTACATATCTAATTATTCTGAAAATGTTTGTTTTAATTTATTTTTTTAATAAAGGCGTTTCTTCGAATATTCAAGTAACGCTGCAGACAATATTACTTAAGAATATCGGTAACATTTAATAAAGTAGGCCTAATCTCGTCTGCAACGAAATAGTAAATAAATACACCTTGCTAAAACGGTCTACTATAACTTATAGTAACTTGCCCGCAACGCAACATCATATTAGGCCCTACCAAATTAATAGTTTCAGTAATTTTGTCTGCAACGTTATATCAAAAAACACTTCGGCAATTTCCCGCCATTTATTAATACGTTACAAATTTAATACGTTATTTCAACCTATTACCAAGACGCCGTGGAACGTTGCAGACTATTACCACAATGTAGTGGTAATTCCCATCTCTACTTGAAAATACTGCAAATTTTACATGCTATATTTGTCAAAAAAATTACATCTTGTGATAACTGTGGAAAAGTGGGCAAAAAGAAAGTTAAGTAAGATATATGACAATTTTTCTGATAAATCTTATAAAAATTTGTCAATTTAATAATAAATCTTAATCTATTCTATTACCAGTAATAATAAATCAAAACATGTAGGCCTAGTAGGTTGTAATTTACTCAAAACAAAACAACTAATTTCAATAATTATTATATATATTTGTTTAAATTATCAAACAAGTTATTATTATTATTGTCCCACAGGGCATTTGTTCAACATACGATACAAAGAGCACTAAAACACCCGAAAAATCCAAGTGGTAAGTTGTGATCATTCATACGACAATTTGAATGGCATATATTACAGAAATTTGAATGACAATAAACAGTTTGATGCAACCCCCATCTTCGAACTTTTATAAGCCGGATAAATACCTTGTCTATACAGTAAGCTGATATACCGTGAAGCGCCAGTAAAACTAGATGTAAACGTTTATGTTTTAATGAGCATGAGTGTTATGTGTATGACTGTCATTTTATGTTAAATATTTTTAATTAGGCCTAACTGTTTTTGATCACTTGATGATGGATGATAAGGTCCAAAACATGTGTACTGTACATATGTGATAGTTTAAATTGAAGGTCAAAATTCAAAAGTCTTGAAGGTAATTCTTAATAACTAATAGTTATTCAAAAGCATATCCGGTTGTGCTAGATCATAAACATAATAAATCTCTAAGTCAATGAAAAAACAAATAGGCCTACATACAATTTTTAATAAATTCTACAACATTTATTGAGTCTTGCTGACCATGGTTTAGCGATGGCATTTAAAGGCAGCTTAACATAATTTACTAAAAATTGTGCGTTAGTTTTTTCTTTGAAATTGAGTTCTAACAAATAGGCTACCTTCGATCAATCATGTAAATCATATAAATCTCTAAGTTCCTATTTAAAAAAATATAGCCTACACCTTCACAAATTGCAATTTCATAAAAATTAAACCGCTGAGTTAGTGGATTTATATTTAAACATATTTTTACTCTATGTAAAGTCAAGAAAATTGAGAATAAGGAACAATATTTGTGACATCAGTCTATGTTTTTCTGCTATGGAAAATTGTAAAAATAGGCCTATAATATTTTATAAGACCTATTTTGTTTTAAACTAACGGTTGTTGAGATATTTGACGTTAAACTTTTTTATATTCCCTTTTTGAAACGATTACAAGAAATATAGGCTAATAATCTGTCTTAAGTTTGGTCTTTATAGCAATAAAAGATGATTTTTTTCAAATTGAATCTTTAAAACACTAAGTAGCTTGCAACATTCTAACTCAACTTGTTTTATCTACCGTTTAAAAGATATGAATTCTATTAATTATTCTAATTTACATTATTAACAACTTATTCATCATACCATAACACAGCCTAGACCAGTTGTCTATTGCAATAACTTTATTCCAGTTATTTCGCTGCAAGTTTGTACTTGAATGAAACATGTCATATCCAGTAATATTTCAAATAAATCCTTCATACATTTACAGACAATTTCCTAATGTATTTTTTACTTTAAGATTATCATTTACTTTTATTATTATGTTACACTGTAGCCTAACTGTATAATATTTAGCATATAGGCTGACACTACATTTTTATTTAATCTAAGATAATGTAAATTTTTCTTGACACCAATGTTATGACTAGCTTAATTATTTTTTTAATGATTGCAATTTAACTATTTTTATGTTGAAAACATTTCATTTTGCAGTTCATACAAGCAATAAATAAAACTTGTATACAATTTATAATATGCAGGAATTATATTAAAAGTGTTGTCCTGCAGTCTTATAGCATCATCTACTTCACATCTCTTTCTAAATTTTATTTACTCCTCATCCCATCTTTTCACCACCTTGAAATATGACATTATGTCTAATAGTCTAATCAATATATTTCAGAATAACATATGCCTACATACAAAAAAAATAGCCTAAGATGGCATTTTTGAGATATTCAAAAATTAAATTTCGAAATCAAGTCAAATTGTGTTGAAGTTTTGCAGTTGTACATACATTTTATTTAAAGTCCATACAAATGAGCTAGCAAACATCCCTCTAGCACAAATGGTAGCATATCTACAAGCATTATTTGTGAGATACAAAACATTAAATAATTTGGCTATATTTCCACAATGCTTTAAAATTGAAAAATCTATAATTTTATTAAAAAACTGCTCAAGAAAATTTTGTACATTTTTTTTAAGGCGAAAAACCTTAGCGGTTATCATTGCCTGAAAATGTTATACAAAAAAGTTAATTTATGTAATGTAGGCTATTTAGTTTCTGTAATTAATAAACAAAAAATGTATATACCTGAGACATGCAGGGATAGGGTATATTATATACATTTTGTTTTCATTGGTTGATTTGATACAGAATGACCATAAATACCATTCTTTTTATATTTTGACAATGATAGGCCTAGTTGTTATTAGTAGCCTATTTTGGTGCCAGTAGTGTGTAGTTTTTTTTTCAGTTCAAACCAAAAATAGCAGAATATAAACCAGTAGGCTACTTTGCATGTTCTTTCTTCCGTAGGCTAATTTTTATATTACTGTGACAGAAGATTCCGGTTTGCATTTTTTAGGTTCAGTGAACGGTGTAGTTTGAGAATACGCATAGAAAAAAATACTTTTTCAATGGTCATCGGTAAATACACTAGTAGGCCCTACATAAAGTAGGCTAAATGTTAGCCTATAAAATATAGGCGGAATAAGTTTACTATTCAACCCTGTAGCCTAATATTTTTACGACGTTTGATTTACATTCTACTGTTAAATTTTGAATACAGATAAACATACTGCACGTGACTAAATACTGTAGGTTAGAAACTTTTAGGTTTTTTTTATTATTCTTGCATTTCTGTTGTCATAGGTTAGCCTAGGGTCGAATAGTAAACTTGCGACTATAGGCCTTCTAGAAAACTGCTTTGTTTAGTCAAAATTCATTTTATTTAGCCAAGGCTTACCTTCTAACCTGAGATAGGCAATAGGCTAGCCTAATTTATTAGAAAATGCATTTTCATAAAGTGATGCTGGACAAATCTAATTAGCCTACTTGATGAGATCTGAAACTTTTATTGAAGCTAGGCAATAACATGGTTGGTCTATATCTACTACATGTTTGGTACGGTAAGCAATAAAACATAAATACTAAAGGCCTAGTTGAAGATTTGAGGCAAATTTACTATTCAACCCTAGGCTAACCTATATGGCAACAGAAATGCAAGAATAATAAAAAAAAGAACCTAAAACGTATTTCTAACCTATAGTAGGCCTATTTAGTTACAGTATGTTTACCTGTATTCAACATTTAGGCCTAACAGTAGAATGTAAAACAATGTCATTGTCTGCAAAAATGGCGCAAGTTTACTATTCGACCCTAGACTAACCTAAGGCAACAGAAATGCAAGAATAATAAAAAAAAACCTAAAAGGTTCTAACCTATAGTATTTAGTCACAGTATGTTTACCTGTATTCAACATTTAACAGTAGAATGTAAACAACGTCCATGTCTGCAAAAATATAGGCTTGGGTTGAATAGTAAACTTACGCCAAGCAATCTGTAGGCCTAGGCCTATCTAAGAAGTTAGAAAGCAACTCCAAATGTCAGTTAATAATATTTTTTCAGTTTATAATATAGGCTAGTTTGAAAACTTCTCTTGAATAATAAAATCAAGTCAAAAAGATATTCTGACATCATTTTGCCTACCTACTAAGAAAGGTGAGTTTTAGAGTAATATCAGATTTTTAATACAGTGTCAATACATTTTATGGTATTATTAATACAACAAAGAAACAACTATTCAAACAAGCGATTTTACTTGACAAAATATAGAAATGTAAAATCCTAATAATAGGCTAGGTGAGGTAAGCTAACAGGACAACCATCAATACAACACTTTAGTTAAAATTCACACTTTTTTACTTAAGGAATACTTATTAACACTTGAAATAAATAGTAAAGTAGATTTATACATACGTTTAAATTTTAAAATATTGTAATTGCTTGAAAAATGAGAGTATCCTTGTATCCAAAGCGAAATCTGAAATATATGACGTACAATTACAATTTTACCAAAAAATTTCTATTTTCTATTGTGAGCTCTCAAAGCCTTCGTAATATCCTATACATTACAATAGCATTAGCAATATCTAATGAATTACTACAACCTGTGAATCAGTGCAAGTATTACTTCATAATCATAGACAAAACGTGTAAACCATCAAATGTGGACTATATAATACATAATATTATACTAGTGGACCCAACAATGCTTCGCTATTGCTGGATTTAATTTAAAGGGTACCTAGTAAAGTTATTCCATTTCATTACATTGACTTAAGTAATCGAATTGCAAAATGATTTGTATGCCACTTAGGAATATACTACACAAATTTAGATTTGTATAGTACGTTGTTAAATTTATTAGAACCATTAGTAGTGACTTTGATGTTCTTAATTCAAGAATACCGCATCATCCATGTAATAAATTTATAAGTGCATAATATAAAAGAACAAAATATTGCCTTGAATGAGCTGTTTGATTTGTGCGATTCAATGCGAGTGTTATGGAAAACAGAGTTGTTACCGTTTCAAAAAGTATTCCTTATTTCGACAAGCAGTCTTAAAAGTTTGTTTGAAGAGTTAAAATCCGAAGGTTTTACCTACATTATGGCAGAATAGTAAAGAGATTAACACAATAAGTGCTAGATGTGGCTTATGTGATCCCAGGAGGCTTGCCACCAACACCCACTCGTGTGAAAAGGTTGACCTTCCTAACTCTAATTCTAACTATCAGTGAGTTCACTGCCCCTACAAGACCAACTCCATGTGGAAGGCACTGGTTAATACTCAGTGGGGCTCCTTTGCCCGTAGTACTCGTGTCGGCAGGGATACCTCTGCCACGTTGGACGAGTCACGGTCAGGTACTCTTACGCGTAGCCCTATCTCACACCCTACCGCAAGGATGCGCCCGTTACCCATAGAGCATGGGATTATGTGGCCTCCTGGCAGCTTTAAGGGCAGAACTCGAGAGGCTTAGTTCTGCCGTGGTATGCTCCTACGACCACCCAGAGCAGGCTTCCCTGTCACTGGCTGGTGTAGTAGCCTTGAACCAGGAAGATGACACCCCCCTGAAAGAAGTACGTCTTCAATCAGGGGAGCTAAACCCCCAGAAGAAGTCTTTACTGCAAGAAGGGAAGAAAGGCACCCTCCATTCGTAGTACTCGTGTCGGCAAGGTTACCCAAGCCACGTTTGTCGTATCACTCTACCTAATTTAATCTACCAAGGGTTGGGCCCGCTGCCTACATACATGGGATTGGGTAGCTCCCCAATGGTTTTGATGGTAGCCACCATGGGGTAAGATGACTACCGCCTCATTTTTCACGACTACTTAATCGTTAGGCTTCGCCTACTTATCTCGCAGTTGACCATTGCTGTTCGTGCCTCTATCTGCAAACTGTGGACGCGCCTGGTAGCACGAGGAGTGCATCTGGGAAGATAACCCAGGGCCAGGACCTACATTATGGCAGCCAGATGAAACCAAGACATACTTGAATCATATATTTCCCTTGTTCGTGGACTTGTTTCCAAACATCTGTTTCCATACAAACACCTAATTGGTTGAAATGAGCTGGAGTCAAAACATACATTATCCCTGAGATTATGTAACTTTTGACTTTATTTTTCGGTGAGATTGAGTGAGTACAAACTAGCAGCAAGTTCAGATTCCTCGCAGAAAATACTATAAGAAACCAAGGTCACTAGATTGTAAAGGTGTCCTCATTCGGGAAATATAAAAAAAAGTGGAGTGGGGGATGTGACGTAGTTGTAGTAAAACTCACTGAGCTAACAGATATAAAAGTTATAATTTTTTGCTCAGTGGTAAAACTACATACATCTCCCATGGTAGCGGCGTTTTTTACTATAACGCCTGTCACTGGACAGGGGGAGAGTTCGAGTTTGTTTACATGACTATGAGGCAACCTTTACTATCTAGTGACCTTGTGTGAACCTTACCGTTACTACTACATACCGTGGAAAGGAGTACAAAGTACAATAAACGGTACCAGGAACTGGCACATACTTTCTCACAAACATATTTAAATTACTAAACAGATTCACAGTGACTTGTAGGGTGGGGTAGGAGAGTTTTTTTTATTAAAGTTGGAGATTAACTAATAAATATTATTATTATTATCTAGAGAGAAAACTATTCTATCGATTTCGAACAAATTTGCACCAAACACGTCAATTAGGTCTTTATAGATGCACGTAAAAAGGTTTTGAAAAATTTTTGAAAAACAACCCCCTTTATGGCCAAAAAACCCCAAAAATCAGTTATTATTATTATTATTAGCTAAACGAGAATTTTTAGAAAGATGCGGGTTTTTGCATATGGTAGGGCACATTAAAGGCTACAAATAAGCCAAATTTTATCAAAATCGTTAGAGCCGTTTTTTTATAAAAAAATAATAACTGATTTTTTGGAGGTTTTTTGGCCAAAAAGGGGGTTGTTTTTCAAAATTTTTCAAAACCCTTTTTCGTGCATCTATACAGGCCTACTTGACATATCTGGTGCAAATTTGGAAGAAATCGATCAAATAGTTTTCTCTCTAGCTTTGTCTACATACAGACATACATACATACAGACATACAGACAGACATTTTGTAAAAACCACTTTTTTGGACTCAGGGGGTCTCAAAACGGATATTTCCACAAAAATCTCAACTTCGATTTTTTTTGCGATCACTATACTTTCTCTATACTATAGTATAGTGAGAAAGTAAAAGGACGGCCAATCAAAACGGCCATGGCCATGCGCAATCAGTCAGTGTTCCCAACTTAGGGGTTTTCCCCCCAAATTTAGGGGGTAAATAAGTGGAATGGGATTTTTTTAGGGGCTTTATATTTTTAGGGGTATTTTTAGGGATTTTTAAATTTAACTTTTTATATTACATTTTTTATTGAGAAAAATAAAGGTGTAAAAATATAGGTTCTGGGATAACTCAATCTAGTCAATTCCTAGCGCCTTAGCGACATCTAGTACAGTTCCTCTTTACTAAGAATGCGTAGTTATATGAAAATCGAATAGGGTACGTTGATTGTTGCTTACTAGTTTACTTGTTTAATTTAAATTCGGACTAGCATTTGTGACGGTTGCAATTTCAAACGCAAGTGTCGAACGCGCATTCTCAATCAAAAAATAAGTTGCGTATTGTCAAAAATAAGTTGCGGAATAGACTATCTATTGAAATGCTACAAAGTATGATGATGGTCCGATCGTCCGATTCACGTTGCATCGAAATGGTGGATCTTGCACAACATTTAATCCATCCACTAAAAATTTTAAGTTTATTTAATGTAATCATGTATGATTTCAAAATGTCAGAACAGAAGAAAACGAAATTGTATTTGAAGTATTAAATAATTTATAAATAAATAATATTAAAAAAATGTTACAGAATATTATTTATTTTATTATTATAATTTATTTATTATTGTTAATTTATTATTTTTTACAGAATAAAATGTTTTAGGGGGATTTTCTAGTAATTGTGGCGATTTTAGGGGTTTTTGACTTTTGCTTAGGGATAAATATTTTCGGGAGTTGGTAACACTGCAATCAGTGAGTTCAGAAATCAGAATCGGAGCTTTGAGTTCAGACAGTTTAGACTGGTCGCTGAATCTTAGGTTATGAGCCAAACGAGGTTATTAACATTTTAGAATTAAATATGAGACATGCCTGCTTTTTTGCACGTACTGTGCTTGTAAGGAATGGAAATGTTGATGAAGCAGTTTCAGTACTGAACAGGTATGACACAGATTCCTGAGTTGTAGCATAATTTTAGGTGCAAATTTAGTAAATTGATTTTCCAAAGAGTCTGCTAGGGAATTATCCTACTATTTGGGGATTATAGATTAGTTTATTTGTGGAAGTCCTTCCTAAAGTAATGGATGTCACAAAACGGGAATATAAACCAGATTGAGAGTTATTATTTTTTTTATTTTATTTAGAACAGGCAACTTTTGTCCTTGGACATAATTTCAAAAATTTGTGTGAAAGTAATTTAACAACTGTATCTGTAGTGTCCATTCAGGACATAACATGTTTGTTCTCAAACACAAAACAATAGTAGTAAGGGTGCAACTTTACTATTCGACTCTAGGCTAACCTAGAGCTAACAGAAATGCAAAAATAATAATAAAAAAAATGCCTAAAAGGTTCTAACCTAACCTATTTAGTCACAGTATGTTTACCTGTATTCAACATTTAACGTCGTTGTCTGCAAAAATATTAGGCTAGAGTCGAATAGTATAAAGTTAAGCCGTAGTAAGTGTTCATCTGAGTCTTAGGATAGGAAGGAAGGGTAAACTTCTTTCAATACCAGATCATCAAAATATTGGCAGTTTACAATACGCCTCTGCAGTTTATCTGCAAAGAAAGTTTTAGGAAAGAAAGTTGTGTTGCTAATCTAAGCACATAGAAACCGATTGAATGTTGAATTGTGAGCATCTACCAACATCAAAATCTTTAATTTTATTTACTTAAATTTTTCAATTTCTAGCTTACGCAAATTTGCCTTTCCTGCAATAGTTTTTTTTCAATTTTAACGTCTGTTATAAAAACTCAATTAGCCTATAGTACATTTAACGTTAGAAAATTCTAACATTCTAAATCAGCAAATTTAGCTCACTTCTACCCAAACTTACACTGTAAATAACACTGTAATTAATTTTGGTAATTGTTTGTACTTTTACTTTTGTTGGAACCAAATCTTTTCGTATTGAGATATGTTTTGTATTTACGTATTCTAACAACAATTTAACATGAACAAAGGCCGGGAAAAATTTATTCACCCTAAAAAATGAAAGAAAAAAAAACAGAATGTAAAAAACAAAATTAAAAGCCTGAACATACACTTAACTCCTGATTCTGATTACAGTAAGTTTTCAGTTTGTAAATACCGTAGGCCTATTATAAAACGATAACATTTTTTAAGTAACAAAAGCCTCAACATAAACTTACTTACAGGCACTGGTGGCAGTATGTTTCGAGTTCATAAAAATATGTACCATCGTGTACAAACAAACAATTTGTATGCACAATTTTACAGAGTTGGGACTAACGAATAGAAAAACTAACGAATAGAGTAACTAGTTAGTTTTTTGACTAACTTATAACTCTACTCGTTAGTTTTTTTTAGCATTAACTTCTAACTGTAACTAGTTAGAAAAATAAGTAACGAATAGAAATTCTAACGAGTTAGATTTATAAGCAAAGGAATATTTTGAAAAGGACCATTTCGGTCAACAAACAGCAGAAACTCGAACAATGGGTTTGTTTAGTCGGAGTTGGCCCGTTATGATTTCTCGGAATAGCGATAAGGAAAGTGCGTTTAACTCAAGGTTGTGTGAGGGGCTGGAAAAGAAAGGACAAGGGACTAGAATACAATGTTGGGGGGAGGGGGCGGGGTTGTTGACTTTGTCACAAACAATCACGAGCACACTTTCTCTTTTTACTTTTAGAAGTTTTAGATCACTCGGAGCATCAGCTATGTGTACTTTGGTTTTTGAGAGGGGTTGAGATGCACAATCAGTAGACCGGTTGTCGCTGTGGTACTAACTTACTTTTTGTACTTTCAATCTTGTACAATTAATTGCCCAAGTGGTGTGGAAAGTGTTTACTGTTTTGTAGAACTATTTGTATTGCTGGCGTGTTGTTTATAGTTTAATTGAAATTTCGTTTATATAGTTTAAAGTTTAGATAGTTATAGATTGTTTAGTAGTAGGCCTATAGTTTCATTTGTTAAAATGAATGAAGTTTTGTGGCCAAATTTGAGTAAACTGTTTACTCAAATTAACCGGGACAGCATCAGTAACAATGTTACGTTCAAGTGTCTTTTATGTTTGCCGAAGAACAAGCAAGTTAAAGCATCTGTTACATCGGCTTCCAATTTAAAGGCGCAATTTAATACTTTTAAATAAATAGTTAATACTTACAACTTTATGGTGGTAGGTAACTTTACTGTTATAGAAATATAACACGTAAATAAATGTCAAACTATTTAGTGTTGACTTTTTTTTAGGACGTAGAGGGTTTGAAAAGTCTTCAAACCAATTTATAGAGATCTCTGATCTTATAAAATATTTTTTAAAGTCATGGTTTCTTATATATTTATTATTATATATTTCTAATATACGGTATATATACATATATTAATGGGATATGAGTAGAAATAAATTATAAAAAAAATCTACATAAAGGCCTACCTATTATATTTTCTTAGTTTAAAATTGTATCTAGGCCCTTTTAAATTTGAATATAAATTATGAATATTATATCTTTTATAAATTATAAGTGTTTGTTTGGGAGTAAATAAGTTATTATTTTCTTATAGTAGTCTACATGTTATTTACTACTAGCCTATATAAATTAATGTTTTGCAATTTCTAGTTACCGTTGTTTGGTCTAAAAAATGATTTATATGTTACTGTACTTTGCACATTTTGTAGATTTTTCGTTTTTTTTTTTAATTTGCAAATAAAAACAAATGTTTTACCTGACACAAACATTCTAAACAATACCTGGGAAATATTTAAAATAACATAACAATATGTAATTTTGTTTACTTTTTCTAGTTGAAGTAAATAAAAAACCGACTAACTTATAACTTTATTTAGTTACTTTTTTTGGAGACTAACTTCTAACTTTAATCAGTTATTTTTTTGCTGACTAACTTCTAACTTTATTCAGTTAGGATTTTTCCTGGCTAACTTATAACTCTACTCAGTTATTTTTTTGATCGACTAACTCTAACTTCTATCAGTTACTTTATTAGACTAACTTTCCCAACTCTGCAATTTTATACAAAACGTACTGTCTAGTGATTTTGCTCTTGCAGTTTACTCTTTAACCATTTTAAATAGTAATAATATATTTTCTTTTATATGTCAAAAATGTATTTAGAAAGACTAATGCTTATATACCTATATACTAGCTGACCCGGCAATGCTTCGCTATTGCATAATTATTTTGGTGAAATAAATGCGACAAATGATCGTGATTTAGTAACTTTGACCATCAAACCCCCCCTAAAATTTCAAATTTTTTAAAATTCTTTCTTAGCACCTATGGCCCTAGAAGAAGCTACATACCAAATTTCGTTCCAGTCCGTTCAGTAGTTTTGAAGAAATCTAGATTTTTAGTCACTTAGATTTCCCCAAACCCACCCTAAAATTTCGAATTTTTTTAAACCCTTTCTTAGTTAGCACCTATGGCCCCTAGAGTAAGCTACATACCAAATTTCATTCCAATCTGTTCGGTAATTTGGGAGAAATCATGATTTAGTAATTTTTACCCCCAAAACCCCCTAAAATTTCCTATTTTTTAAAACCCTTTTTTAGTGAACACTTATGGCCCTAGAGGAAGCTACATACCAAATTTCATTCCAATCCGTTCAGTGGTCTTGAAGAAATCGTTTTTTAATAACTTTGATCCCCCCAAACCTCCCCTAAAATTTCGAATTTTTTCAATCCCTTTCTTATTGAGCACCTATGGCCCTAGATTAAGCTACATATCAAATTTCATTTCAATCCGTTAAGTAGTTTTTGAGAAATCGTGATGAGTGAGTGGTATTTCGCTTATATATATATATAGATTATACTTATATAACTTATATTACATTTATCGATAGTAAAATAGTTATTTCACTAAATGAAAACACTGTAAAATAAAATTGTAAACAGAAATTTAAAAGCAAAGGATAAATTTGTACCATGATTAAGAAAACCAAGGAACTGAAGTTGCTAAACATGTTCCATTACTATCTACAGACTTGTACATTGAAGCAATTATTCCAAGCATAGAAAGCCACATTAGCAAATCCCGTTATTGTAATGTTTCATAATTTGTTATATTTTTATGTTTTATGTATTACTTAAAGCTGCACTGAGTTTATAATTTTAAACCTATTACAGGTAACAAATCATTCCAATGATATTATTGTTTGCAGGATATTGGGGAAAGAAGGAATACTAACACAATACAGGCATACCAGATATTTTGAAAAACCTTGTCAGGTATGAACTTAACATTTAAAGCAGTTTTAGTAATAGTCTACTATTTCTGGGTAAACTTTAAATTGTATGATATTTTAGTTAGAGGCTATATAATATATTGAACAAAAACTAAATAAAAAACAAAAAGTTTAATGTTGGAAATCATTAAATAATGAAAAAACTTACATTAAAAGTCTTCTGGATCACTTTCTGTATCAAAGTACGGGGTAGCTGAAGTGTCCAATTCACCAAGTTTCTGGTGTTTTACCATTGTAAACCTCGCTGATAGCACGAAAAACATAATGTAGCCTTTCTTTGTAGCGCAAATATTTTCTTTTAAACAGAAACTCTACAAGGTGGCCGAAAAAATGTTTTACATTGCCGTACTTTGCAACGTTACCACGCACTTCTCTCCACAAACACTCAATGTTTCCTACATGTGTTGAGTGTGGGCTCCTGTGTCCGGATCTACAAAGTTATAACTGTGGTCAACAAAGTCGGAATAACTTTCAAACTGTAAGCAATTGTAAATTTTCTAACAGTCACTTATAATCATAGTTTCGGGAAGAGTGTACTGTTTTATTATCAGTAACAATTCATGTTACTGCAGGCACAAGAAAGCACTTTCTTGAATCTCGTTCAAAAACCTTCGATGACCCGACCTCTATTGTATTTTCTCTTACCTATTTTCGCTTCATCAATTTCGACTATTATACCAGGTCCACCTATAACGTGTTTCTTTTGTGAGAACCATAACACACACCTCCTCAAGTAGTTATTCCAGTCTGCTACATTTGTAATAGTCAAATCAAGCTCATTGAATAGCAGGTAGTGTCAAGGAGATTTAGTTAAAGCCCCAAAAGCAACAAAACGACAAGTTATGATTTTCACATCACGAATTGCAATACTGGAGACATGTACCTCTTACACTGTACTTTCACTTTTTTCTTATGTTGTCTATGGTTTCAATAGGTCTTGATGTTGATGGGTCAAACCTCCTCAATGTGTCATAATTAAAAAAGAAGCACATGGTTAACTTTAGGTTAGATCTATGAGAAAAGTTAGTACACCAAATAAAGCTTAAAGTTTGTTCTTTTATGTGTATTAATCATTCAAAGATAAATTCATCACTCACTCTAGCATAATGTTTCAATAATTTTTGGAAATACTTACTTTTATAGTAGAAAATCACTTCAGGAAAAATAATTCACCTACAAGTACAGATGTGGGCATGGAACTTGGACAGGAAACAGACAATAGTTGTTCCTTTGACTGATGTTGAGTAGAACATTTTGCATTAAGTAAAAGTGAGAAATTCAAAGGGTGGGTCACCCCCCCCCCACCCCCATGGTCCAGGTTCCCCTACGATTCCAACATGAAATCTCGTGTTTCTCTTCATTAAGTGACATTCGATGTCCACAACTTGGACATTTTTTCGAACGAGGTAAAACACCATGTTTGTATAGAAATTGTTGTAACAGACCCAAATTTTCTGATACGACATTGAAACTAATTACTGTATTTGTACAAACTTTATAAAGAAACGGATTCACTGTAGAACAAGACTCCATTGCCATTACGTACGTATAAGACTGATTGAAAGCAAGACTCAAAACTGGACTTTGAACTTTCTTATCGCTCGGTGAGCTTTATCTACAAGATTTCTGATATTAAATTATTTATTTATTCGTTAGTAGTTCTTGTTCCAATATATAAGCAAGCATTCAAAAAAAATAAAAAAAATTGCCAGAAGGTCTAACTCAGTCTTCAGTCACAGTATGTTTCAAAAGTGTAAACATTTATAAGTTTTTATATTAATTATTGTCTATGTATAACGTTTCCAGTATGTAGTTTTTTGTTTTTTAGTTAGTTCATGTTCAATATATTGTTTATAATGAAGATATGGCAAGAAAGATTCAGTTTGTCTTAAGAAAAAATAGAGTTGATCGTAAATGATCCTAATGATATTGTCTAACTAAAATATCATAAAATTTGAAGTTGATCCAGTAATAGTAGACGAGTTTTATGAAGCCAAACCAGTTTTACTTTTTATTAATTTATAATCGCTTTACATTTTTTTTCAGACTAGACGCAGAGTTAACTATGAAAAGTGTAAAGCCATTTATAATGAAGATATGGCCAGAAAGATTCAGTTTGTCTTAAGAAAAAATAGAGTTGATCCATTTCCTGGATGTTCTTAGTTTAGTTATTTGAAAATAAAAAGTTAAAAAAATAAATAGTAATTGTCAATAAAAACAAACTTCTGACATTATTTATTTTGAAGCATAATCAATTCTACTTTAAAAATGAACTCACACTGCTTGTAAAGTAGCCTATATAATTATACAATTTCCAAATAAACGTTAAAAACATAAAGCTTTCACCAATAATCAATAAAAACTTTATTTTAAAAACTTGCCCTAGTAGTAATTTTCAAGTGAAACAAAGGTAGGCTAAGGTTGTTGCTCTGTCACAGTTTGGACATAAGAGAGAAAATAAATAAATGGTAGCAGATAACTGCCACATACATTCTCCCAGTTGAAACTTTATTCCCAAGAGTAGCATAATGAGTTGATTATTTAGCATTGCAAAAGTAAGAAAATGTTACCATGGAAAATATTAGATGCATGTAACAACACACATCTATATTATATTATTATACTAGCTAGCCCGATCCAGCTTTGCACGGATAGACAAATCAAAGTTAAATGTATATTAACAAAAAATATATTATATCAATGAATATAAATTACACTATGTATTTCTTATGGGGAGTTTTAGTAACTTTCACCTCCAAACCTCCCCTAAAATTTCACCCTCCCCCAAACCCTTTCTTAGCGAGCACCTAGGGCCCTAGAGGAAGCTACATACCAAATTTCATTCCAATCCGTTGGGTGGTTTTGGAGAAATCATGATTTAGTAACTTTGACCACCAAACCCCCTAAAATTTCGATTTTTTTTAAACCTTTCTTAGTGAGCACCTATGGCCCTAGAGGAAGCTACATACTAAATTTTATTCCAATCCGTTCAGTGGTTTTAGAGAAATCGTGGTTTAGTAACTTTGACCCCCCAAAAACCCAATAAAATTTCGAATTTTTTAAAACCTTTCTTAGTGAGCACCTATGGCCCTAGAGGAAGCTACATACTAAATTTTATTCGTCCTCTGTCATAGTTCAACGGCTATGGTACTTGCCTCATAAGCAAGACGTCCCGGGTTCAAACCCCGCGGGGGACCATAAAATATTAAAAACCCAAAAAAACATGCTCGTTAGCCGAAAGGCCCAAAGTGGCATGGAAAGCAAAAAAAAAAAAAAAACAATACTAAATTTTATTCCAATCCGTTCAGTAGTTTTAGTGAAATCGTAATTTGGTAACTTTGCACCCCCCAGCCCCCTAAAATTTCAAATTTTTTAAATCCATTCTTATCAGCACCTACGGTTCTGGAGGAAGCTACATACCAAATTTCATTCCAATCCGTTCAGTAGTTTTAGAGAAATCTTGATTTAGTAACATTGACCCCCCTAAACCCCCCCTAAAATTTCTAATTTGTTTAAAACCTTTATAAGTGAGCCACTATGGCCCTAGAGGAAGGTACATACCATATTATATTCCAATGCGTTCAGTAGTTTTAGAGAAATCTTGATTTAGTAACTTTGACCCCCCAAATCCCCCTAAAATTTCAAATTTTTTAAAACCATTTCCTATCAGCACCTACGGCCCTACAGGAAGCTACATACTAAATTTCATTCCAATCCATTTAGTAGTTTTAGAGAAATCGTGATTTAGTAAGTTTGACCCCCCCCCCCAAACCCCCCTAAAATTTAGAATTTGTTGAAAACCTTTCTTAGTGAGCCCCGATGCCCCTAGAGGAAGCTACATACCAAATTTTATTAAAATCCGTTCAGTAGTTTTAGAGATATCGTGATTTAGTAAATTTGACCCCCCAAACCCCCCTAAAATTTTTAATTTTTTGAAAACCTTTCTTAGTGAGTACATATGGCCCTAGAGGAAGCTACTGTACATACTAAATTTCGTTCCGATCCGTTCAGTAGTTTTTGAGAATTTTGCAAAACAGCCCTCTTTTTGGCCAAAAACCCCCAAAAATCAGTTATTATTATCATTACCTAAACGAGAATTTTTAGAAAGATGCTGTTTTTTGCATATGGTAGAGTACATTAAGTGGTACAAATAAGCCAAGTTTTATCAAAATCGTTAGAGCGGTTTTTGAGAAATTTAGATTTTTCTCGTTTTTTGGTAATATTTTTGGGGTAAAACCCCTTAAAATCAAAAATTTGAAAAAATGAAAAAACACCTGGAGATATTCCAGAACTACACCTACATACCAAATTTCATCAAAATCGGACTGTTGGTATGGTCTCCAGCTCTGTACACATCCTTACAGACAAAGGATACACGGACAGACATCACCAAAAAACCACTTTTTTGGGTTCAGGGAGCACTAAAACAAAAAATTTCACTAAAAATTTTTTTGGGTTCTGGGAGCGCCAAAACAGATAATTCAACTAAAAATTGAAATTCGAAAATTTGGACGAAAATAATACTTTCTCCATATACTACGTATAGGGTGGAGAAAGTAAAAACTATAAGGTAAAACTTTATAGATAAGTAGTACATAAACTTTGTGCTCTTTATAATCTGACTTTTACTATAAGCGAATTTCCATGAGCTGTTGCAGTAACTCTTATGGTGAGACCTAAAGTCGTAAGTGGTTAATGAGCACCGATCACGTTCCCCAGAACACATTTTGGTATGTCATTATATGTGTTCGTACTTTAACAGCCGTATTTTACGTCCAATTTGGTTCACACGATGGTTTTCTAAGGAGTTGGAATGAGTTCATTAGCCAAAAAATCCAACAACCGGAAGCATGTTTTTTGACAGGAAGTAAAAAATTTTTAGGTTATTTGTACTAAAATGTTACTTTTTTGGGGTTGACTAAATAAAAAAAGGGTCTGTGTCGTACCAGATGGTGGAAGTTATACTTCTTTGGCCATTCGTATACTTTCCTATGATTTTTGAAAAAAAAAATTCCCAGCCGGAGATCGAACCAGGGATTCTAGCGTGGGAGTCGAATGCGTTAACCACTCACCCATCGAGACTCTTGAGGTATCTCTTGTAGAGAAAAGGTATAAAAAGGCAGTTTCCGGATTTTACTCCTAACGCATGATGCGGTTTCTCGACCGACACCCCATCCTGATTGCAACGGGCGCAAAGAAGTATAACTTAAAAAAAAAAACGTATTATAAAAAAGCAAAGCAAGGCAGTCCCTAATCCGAGGCCGCAAGGTCAAGGTGCCAACTTTTCCGCTGCTTGTGTAACAAAGCAACGCGTGAGCCAGTACAGGGCTGGAAGCTGAGAGGCAAATTCTACTAATATATTTAGTAATGCAGGCAGCTATTTAGTGGCTCTTTGAATAGACTAACTCACATCAGCAGTGAAGCTTCGTGATCGAATTAATATTTTTTTTAATATTGTTTAAAGATTTTTAAATATATTTTTAGGAAATAGGTATTTTAAATTAAAGGAAAAGAATAAATAATTATTATTATCCAATAGAAGAAATAATGAAATGTGTGAATACACACTTTTAAATTAGAAAATATTTTCATTGAACTTCTTGGAATATACTATCAGAGGCAACAGCTTATTGGTCTCATTAGTTCAATGCCACATATTAGATATTATAATATCAATATCTAAATATGGGAATGTTAAAATGTATAAATATGTGTTTAAATAAATTTAAAAAAGTGAAACAACAAAACTGTATATGATGAATTTAGATTAATAGAGTTTTAACTATAACATTTAAGGACGCTTCATTTCTCAGGGTTTAAAATTTTAGACTTGTCACAAAGGAGAGTTTTAAATATCAATTGATAAGTGAGAAAGGTGATGAACCAAATAAAAGGTTAAAATAATTTATATTACAAAATACTGTGCTTTGGGGTTCTGTGAGGATTTGTGCTCTTTCACACTTACAGTTAATCTTGTATATTTCCCCGAATAACATACCATTAAAGTGATTACTCCATTCTTGAGAGAATTTTAGAATGTACATAGGAAATTTTCAACTACACCTTAATCTAAGTTGTTTATCAATAGTAAAATATTAGGGTATCAATATCTGACGCCATTTTACCAATATGTTTTTATCCATATACCTATCTAATAAATATTTTTAATGAAAAAGTCATGCTATTTTTGATAGTCAGTACTCCTAAATCTTGAGTATAAATAGCCCATTCAAGTTTAGTGCTTAAGGCCCGTATTACATTGTAAAATATTTTATAAAATATTTTTTATGAAAGATGGTATCCATCTATTATAAAAGATTTGAAAAGTGATTCTCTTTTATAAAACATTTTGGACTTGTACTAAAAGGTAAAAATATACCTAACATTTTATAAAAGGTAATGCCAATCTCTTAAATTTTATAGAAGAAATATATTATAAAAGATGGCCCATTACACTATCAAAGATCTTTGTCAAAGAAATTTTATAAAATATTTTACAATGTAATACGGGCCTTAGACCACACGTTGGAAGTGATAACTTCTATGACCGATTTATATTTTTATCAGTATTAATATTAAAGGAGAATAAAGGTCAAGAAATTACACAAGTCAATATATTGTCAAAAAATATTATATATAATATTTTGAAATTGAAGACGTGGGTGCAAAAACCAGACAGCTCCAGTTTTTAAAAATTTTCAAAAATGAAAAAAAAAACATTTTAAAAATTCATTTTTTTTTAGACTTATCAAACTAAAGTGAAATACAAATAATACTTACCACAATCACATACTTATTTAACTTTTTTAATATCTCGCTAGGAATAAAAAATAAAAAATGAAGAAAATTGGAGATGTCTGGTTTATGCACCCAACATTGAAGTTTTGATGTAAAGCTTACCAATAAAATCCTTTTAGGTATTAAAAAACTGTTTAACCCATTCGCTTATAACGACGGCGATTTGCCGTCGCGCTCCCGTATGTCATTGCGTGAAGCGACGGCAAATCGCCGTCCACCATTAAATCCTGTTTTTGCCAAGTTAATTCCTAAAAAATCCAAAAGATAGCGTATATATGGCAAGTTTCGGTCTTTCTTCTGGTTATATTTTTATCTTCCATGGCCTGCCATAGTCTTCATTTGTTAGTATTTTTTATTGAAAGTGTAGCAGATTGTTCTAAATTAATTATGTAACTTAATAAGAACTGATCTAAGTTATTATTATAAACTTCTCACACATACAAATCATACAGATTCAAACTTAAGAGCAACCAAGCAAGCTTCATATAACCACTCCTAGATGGCGCTGATGAAGGTACATTTTTGTTATAACCGCTCCTAGATTGTGCTGATAAACTATCTTTTACTTTACACGGAATATTTATACCGATAGTAAAGTAACTGAAGTTTTGTTAATTTGTCAGTTTTCTTTCATGAAGCCGTAGTCTAGTGGATAATGAGGCGTCTTTCTGATCAAGAGATGCCGAGTTCGAATCTAGGCTAGGGAGACCAGATATCTAATCATATCTGTGGTTTGAGGGTAGGAGGGCGGAAGTAAAGCAAACGGTGGTTGGCTCGCTTCCAAGCTGACGGGATATGACTAGATATCTGGTCTCCGGCTGGGGCTGTTTTGCATAATTTTACTAAGGTATGTATATATATTTACTAAAAAAAAACCAGTAAAAAGTAAACAAATATTTTTTAGTAAACAACCTTACATTAGTTAGTCAAAAATGTGATTTAATAATAAATTTGTGTCTTAATATAATGTTTTTTAACCTACAGTCAATTCTGATTAGAAAAATAACATTTATACCTGTATAGAAATAAAAATATAGCCACCTAAGTTATATTCAATGCAACTAATTCAGTGCAACAACAAGACAGCTCCTGGAGTTGTCTGATTCTTGTACCGTATTAGACAACAGTACAGCTCCTTTTCTGTTATATCTTTATAGCCATTGCTGGGAGCTGTATGGTTCGTGCACTATTTGATAGAGGATATTTTTCCATATAGGAATCAGTCAAAAAGTGAAAATAAAAAAAAAGTGGAGCTGTCTGGTTCTTGCACCCGCGTCTTCAATTGCTGACAGGACAATGCTTCGCTATTGCAATAATATGCTTCGCTACAGCAAATGTTACATCTTAAAGTATTTTAGATGATTCTGTGTGTATTTTGAGACAGTGGTTTTTTTACTGCTTGCCTATGTGCTTTTACGCGATTTGTATTAGAAAAATGTTTTTGTCTTTTTTCCCTCTTTTTTTGGTATTTGTTCTGGATGCGACCGAACTACATCAGATGATGATATCCGCTGTTCTGGTAGGGTTGGAAGTTGAGAAATTTGGAGACCATCGTCTGAAACCTGGGATTGGGAAGATGACTGTATTTCCTCCACACTAATTAATATCCATTGAGTTGTCAGGTAAAGAAGGTGTGAGAGGATTGATAACGTCAAAGTGGGCTCTGCTCTCGTCAGTTCCCCAGTAAACCTTAGCCTCCCTACTCCCTCAATCGGTTCGCCAAAACTCTCCCACAACAAATAACCATCTCTGTACACCTGAAGTTCATAAAAAATATTTCGGATGCTGCTTGAATTTCACAGGAGGTTCCAAAAGTTACCAGTTTGCTCATATCCGCGATATATTCTTTTTTTGTAGAATAAATATCTCCTGTTACTTTTAAAGTATGGTTTGAACCTGCACCAATTGTTTGAAACATGACTAACAACTTGACCTCAAACCCCAGTGAATCAGTGTCATGTACAATTAAAGCCAAAGAGTAGAATAAGCATTGGCCATCTGGCCTAGAAAAAACTACTCTGTGAGGAATAGACACCCCATTAACGTGTATAACCTCCAATGTTGTAATATAAAGCTAAATTTTATATTTAAGGTAGTAATAATAAGGTACAGTAAAATATTACTTTGTCAAAATGTTGTCTAAACTTACTTCAATTAGACAAAAACCAACCTTCTTTACAAAACTTAAAACACAAAAAGAACCAAAATTAAGTTGAAAAATTCTAATCCAAAATACGGCTGCCAACGACTGCAAAATATTCCACAGAATAATAAAACAGAAACCAGTAGAGAATGTAAAGTTTTGAAGGAAAAGTAAGGTTAGGAAGAACAGTGGGTACAACCAGATGCAACAGGCACAACCTCGCAGTCGCAGTCCAAACTGATAAGCGCTCGTGAGCCGTGTCCGGCTAATGGCATGGAGGAGGGAGGGCGAGGAGAACTCGGAGGTCATTGTTAACTCAACTGAAAAGAAGGGCCTGGGCAGTGGCTTATTTCATCGACATCCGTTTAATGGTTTTTGATATTTCGTGATTAATAGAAAATCGCGATATTCTTTTCATCGCGATCCTGACTGAATATTTTAAAACCCGATCTTAGTACGCATCTAGAGCCTTTAAAGAATATTTGGGCCACGTTTCATGGTCCAAAGCCATAATATAGTTTTTGAGAAACTACAGTATTATCTATCTATGTAACGGAATCCTTCAACGTAATTTTTAATCAGTACGATAATAAAAAAAATAGCAAGTGTGGGTGAACGGCAGGAGTAACTATAACTCTTTTAAGCCGTATCAATGAAAGTCATAGTTTCTACCCCTTTTAAGCCTTAGGGGTGAAAACTACCCCTTTGTTAAATGTATGGTAATGGGGTGCATTCAGCTTTTACAGCTATATACAAAGGTTCTTCAAAATAGACCAATAAATAGGAAATATATGAGGTTTTCTGAAAATATAGCTTTAGGGGTGGTAACCACCGATAGGCTAAGAATGTTTCCAAACCCTTTCTTAGTACACATCTAGAGCCTTTAAAGAATATTTGTGCCAAGTTTCATGGTCGAAAGCCATATCGTTTTTCAGAAACTGTGATTAGTCAATCAATGAGTGGTATTTTACTTTTATAAGTATAGATGTATCCGCCTATTCCCTCTATTATTTTATTTTATTATATAATAATTATTATTATAATTATCCCTTACATATTGAATTATTCTTAGAATTCTATGTAAAGTGCATACTAATACCTCACTCAAAATCATTAGTCACTAAATAAATAATGCTTACATTATAATGGTCACTATTTTTCGCATACTTACTATAATATTATTATAATATATTAATATTATAATAATGAATTATTGTATACTATATATTGCCTATTCCCTCTTCACGCGCTTACTTGTCTATATATACTATGTATTGCCTATTCCCTCTCAATGCTCTGACTTGTGTCTACGCGAAAAGGTGCGTGACGCGAAATTTCAGAAACATAGTCAAGCGAAAGTGCCTAACGGGCCTGTTGGGTTTTGCGATAACTATATAAATATAAGTTCGGAGGACCACCTAAAACTAAAGTGTTTAGGAACCTTTTTTGTACACATAATATGATAATAACTATACTGGTTGAATTGTAAAGAATTACAGTACCTTTTAATTGCACAAGGTTTATACTTGTAGATGGTAACCTGGCAGTATTCAGGGCGTCGCTTGTTGAGATACGTCGTCCTTCACGTTAGTCACTATTTAAATGCACTTTGACACACATACACAATTCAATAGATATTTAGTATAACACATATGTACAAGTAAATCAATTTGTTTCCCAACAGACGGGATAAAAGTCAGATTGTACATTAAAACAAAAAGGGATAAAGCGTTAACACTTTGGATAATTCCAAAGAAAATTAGCGTTGGTTAGTAATTTAAACCAAAATTAAAACCTCTACGAGGTGCGTGGAGTCAACTTGACGGAATGCATCGGCAGACTGAATTAGCGTTGGTTAGTAACTTAAACCAAAATGAAACCTCTACAAAGTGCGTTGAGTCAGCGTGACAGACAGCGGTAGACTAAATTAGCGTTGGTTAGTAACTTAAACCAGGGAATCCTATAAGCATGATCTTGGATTGAAGACAGGACTCATGACAGGTAAGGTCCAGGGCATAGATGAACTGGAACATATGTCTGATCGGCTCAGGGAGGCCATTGTTGGTTCCTACGAGAAACACTGTCCGTTGACACGTGTGAGGAACGTAGGAGCCGGATGGTGGACCCGTGAGCTGTCAGTCATGAGGAAGAGGGTTAGAGACCTCTTTAAGATCGCTAAGGCTGTCAACAACTGGGAAGCCTATCATGACCTTCTATCCCAGTATAGTATGATGATAAGGAAAGCCAAGAGGGACTCCTGGGGGAAGTTCTGCACGGAGATGGAGGGGGTGCGGGAGGCCTCCAGGATTCACAGACTCTTGGCTAAAGACCCAGTATCACCGGTAGGTAACATCACAAAAGCTACTGGAGAGATTGCGGTGGAACCGGGAGAGGTGCTAGAGGTGCTTCTTGTGGCACACTTTCCTGGCTGTACAGTAACTAGGGGCAGTGGGGAAGCACCCTCGTGTGACGGTGCTAGACCCGCTGCTACAATCAACGACTGGAGACTGGCCAGTCGGATAATTACGTGCAGTCGGATCAAATGGGCAGTGGGGACATTTGAACAGTACAAATCTCCTGGGGGCGATGGGGTCAGACCCGTCTGTCTCCAGCAGAACGTAGATAGTTTATGGACAGTACTTTGCAAGCTATAACGTTGTACTTATCGATAGAGGTAAGTGGACACTCATGGCGAGCAGGCGCATGGTTGGGTGGACATGGGGGTTGAGGCCTAAGCTGATGCATTGGCTCTACACCTCCGTGGTGAGATCGGCCATGACGTATGGCGCTATTGTATGGTGGACAAGAACAAAGGTCCAGGGCGTGGTGGCGAACCTGGCAAGGGTGCAGCGGCTTGCCTGTCTTGCCATCACGGGAGCGCTAAGAAGTGCTCCAAGTGCTGCCCTGGACTGCTGTCTGGACATTCTCCCTCTGGATCTATTCATTAGGGCAGCGGCTAGGAAAAGTGCTTATCGCCTCCAATGCGAGGAACTCTGAATACAAGGCCCAAGGGACTTGGGACACGCCAGGATAACCACATTGGTTGCCAGAGATCGGATGCTGGATATGATCTCGGACCATATGAAAACTAGATACTCTTTCTCAAAACCATTCCGGGTGGTAATACCAGACCGAGAGGAATGGTCAGAGGGAAGGAGACCCCTCCCTGAGCATGAGCTGGAATGGTACACAGACGGCTCAAAGACTAAAGGGAGTACAGGTGCGGGGATCTGTGGTGGACACCCCTGGCAGGAATGTGTGCTGCCAATGGGGGAAAATCCAACAGTGTTCCAAACAGAAATCACAGCTTTATTGGAATGTGCCAGGGAAAACCTAAGACTCGGACACATGAATAGAGAAATCTGTATATACACAGACAGCCAGGCTGCATTAAAAGCCCTGAGCTCAAATGAGATCAGGTCAAAATTAGTCTGGGAATGCGCCGAATCCATCAAACAGCTTGCGGGCATCAACGAGGTTACACTCTGTTGGGTTCCAGGACACGCTGGAGTAGATGGGAACGAACGTGCAGATAGGCTGGCAAACAGGGCATCAGCTTCTGACTTCACAGGACCGCAACCCTTCTGTGGCATATCCAAGACGACAGCCATGCAAGTGGTTGCCGACTGGGCAAGGATGGAACATAGTAGGAGGTGGAAGAACACTCAAGGCTTGAAGATGAGTAAGCTTTCACTTCTTGATCCATCAAGACAAATTGCATCGGACATCCTGTCATTAAGTAGGTGCAAGGCAAAGGAGGTGATTGCCCTAATCACAGGGCACGGCCACTTCAGGAAACATATGAAAAATATGGGTATCTTCACCGGAGATCCTAAATGCAGGAAATGTGGCCTGCAGGAGGAGACTGCGGAACACCTTATCTATGAGTGTGAGAGGCTTGAGCGGGTGAGTCATAGAACCTTTGGCAGGCTGAACAAAGGACAAACAATACCTCAGGATGACCTTGTCAGCAAGATCCTTAAGTTCAACAGGCTTATGGATCTCGACAAGGGTAACTAAGGGTTCAACATCCTTAAGTGGGAGCGCAATAAGCCCAAGAGGCTGACGTGCTTAAGGTTTCGGACCGCCCACAGAAGAAGAAGAAGAAGAACTTAAACCAAAATTAACCTCTACGAGGTGTGTGGAGTCAACTTGACGGAATTCGTTGGCAGACTGAATTAGCGTTGGTTTGTAACTTAAACCAAATTAACCTCTACGAGGTGCGTTGAGTCAGCGTGACAGACAGCGGTAGACTCCGACCGATTGTAGCGACAGACTAAATTAGCGTTGGTTAGTAACTTAAACCAAATTAAAACCTCTACGAGGTGCGTGGAGTCAACTTGATGGAATGCGTCGGCAGACTGAATATTCTTTAGAAAAACAGGAAACAGGCATTCAAACTATCGACCAATCAGAATGCTGGATGGATCGTATGATCTAACAGAAGCGTTAAAATTAATTAGTTTCTATTTTCCGTTTTGAAGAGGTCCCGTGTTCTGTGCGGTAAGCACAACCAAGAGCAGGGAGCGGTAATTTCAAATAGACGCGTTTACACTGAACAGGGCCAATAGAAGTTATCACTTCAAAAGTTGGTTTTGCTGCGTAAATCATATAGTTTTAAAAGTTTCAGGAATGTGTAGACGAGGTCCCCTGAACAACGCCTAATAAACTCCCTTAGATTTCAGGTACTTCATAGGTGGTGGGGAAAGGCACAAAGGTCCTTTTCGTCAGTTTTTGGTGCATATCCCAGAAACGGTGCACTGCATAGAAATTTTATACTTCTAAAATTAAATCTAATTAAATTCTCTACCAAACCGGTATATTAACATTATTTGTGTCTGTGTTGCCATAATTTTTTCGAAACGTATAATTAAGACATTTTAAAAGCTAAAGCTTTATAAAATGACAGTTAATGGCATGTAGATTAACCACACACAAGGTGGGCCCTGTCGGATGTATTTATTTTGCATGATAACTGTTTAAACAATTTGTAGTGTTATTTAAAAAAATACATATAAATGAATTGTTAAGGCCGATTTAAATTTTTCAAACGGATTCTGAAAGTAGACATTATGAACTTCAAAACTTATATTTCAGATGTCCATAAAAATGCTGAGAAGTTGGTTAAAAGGTGTCCCGAACATGACCCTAAACGCGGAGCAGCTTAATTGTCACTGCCTTCGACATCAGGTAATATTGGATGAAGTCTGTGGTTTGATATACAAATACTTTTTGGGCCGTATGCAGAGACTTCCTTAAATATTTCTACAGGTCCAACAGCCGTTTGGAAATAAATCTCTCGAACCTGAATGTAGGGGTTGGATAAAAGAAGATGGAGGATATCTGACTCCTATTAATTAAGACCAAGGCCCTATTGCATCTGACTGCATGCTTAACTCCATATTTTGTAGTTGTGACACAGGCTGCGGTGTGAGATGTGCAGTCAGCATCTACCGCTCACCTGTCACAAGAGGAGTTGGATGGTGAGAAGTAAGAACAGATTGAAATGTTTGATAGGATGGAAGGGTGAACGGCTATTAGGTTGTGTACACCTCTTTTTATCGAATTTCCATAGGAAAGATGAGCTATTGCATTACCACTTATGGTGAGATCTAAGGTCAGGAGTAGTAAATGAGCATCGATCATGGTCCTCAGAACACGTTTTGGGGTGTAATTAAAATTTGTATGTATATATGTGTTTGCACTCTAACGGCCGCATTTTAAGTCCGATTTGTTTGAAATTTGGTGCACAACATTGGTTGTCTAAGTCACTCGGACGAGTTCGTTAGCTAAAAAATCCAACAATCGGAAGCAAGTTTTTTGACTGGAAGCAACGGTTTTTTGTGGTTTTTCGTGCTACAGTGAAACTTTTTTGGGGTTTTATCTGAAAACAGTAATGTAGGATATTATTCTGTACATTTTGTTTGTTTACACAACCCTTATAGCTCGCTTGGTTCTCCCAAAATCGACCCAAACGTAAAATACCATAAAGTTCCTGATTCAAATGCATGTGGGAGCATCTTCTGATCCGACAGGATGTCCAGCGTCCTTGAATTCCTTGAAAACCGGAAATTCAGACTGCCATGAAAAAACCGGGGAATTCTGCGAAAAATCCTTGAAAAAATGAATTTGAGTTTTAGTTTATTTCCTAGTAATTTTTGTGCTCTGAGTAAAAAAGTAATATTTTTTCTGGGTCAGATGTGTGAGGAAAACATCCTGGTATATTGTTTCTGTACTATTTTTAGAAACACCTGCTTCCACTTGCTCGACGATTTATGATTCAAACTGTTAACATCCTTACCACATCATGTAAGAATATTAAATAATTAATACCTACCCATATTAATTAGCACAGACTACTTAATTATGATTAGCATCTTTATTTTTTTTTTGTACTCGCAATGCTTTTGGAGGAAAAATGGAAATGAATTAGAAAAAGGGGCAGGGTAATAATCTAGGACTTTTAATTAGACAGTCCTTAATTAGAATAGTTATTGAATGGTGAACTTTAAATACATTTGGGTTGAAACATACTATCATGCGTTCATTTGTCAGCATTTAATTCTGGTTCCCAAGTGTGTATGAGAAAGTTTGTTTTGGGAATATTGGTCTAAAATCCTCCGTCGTCCTCACACTCTCACCTCCCGCTTCCTCCCACCCCTCCCCCACCAATGTCAGTGTCAAACACAACCTTCCAAAGAGCTACTACTGAATTCTCTTGAGTGTCGAAAGAGTGTGACCGTTAAAGCTGTCTCGGTGACCGGGTTTTGTAAAAACATTCTAATTATAATCTCGTGGAAACGTAAAGCACTAGGATAGAAATTTCCAATAAACATAATCTAAATGGTTAGTTAAAACACGGTCTTAGCATGTGTTTCAAACATTTTAAACTTATTATGATGAATTGTTTATTGATAGTTTATTTAAAAAAATAGAATTACAGTATTAAACAACGGCACCGCTCTGTCTGTCACTTTCTTCCGATATGTAATCTATGTATACACCAATCCCTCGCTATTCGCAGGGGATAGGTTCCGAAAAGTTGCAGCGAATAGTAAAAACCAAATCTTTATGGAAAAAGGGAGGTTATGTTCATCATATATAGAAAATTTAAACACATTATGTACTAATACCTATAATTAATTTACATAAGATACAGGCAGTCCTTGTTATATGCGGTCCTGTTTTACACGATTTCGCTTTTAAGCGGTAAAAGACAGTCCTTGACATTTTTAGTATTTTAAGCAGAGTTGTTTCGATTGTAGGCTACAGTTGATAATTTTATAAGTTGTTATTGATGCCTTGTTTGTTATCTCACTCTCCCCTCAAGGTCAGTGCTCTCGTAACGGTACCCACCCCTGCTTGCTCTGTTTATCTATTTTTAGAACTTCACTGTACACAGTACAGTATGCCATTGACATTGACCTTCATTTGCACAAGTCCCCTTGTATTCACGCAGAGGTGTGTTGTAAGGAAATCTTCTATGTTTTGTTGTATTTGCGATAGTTTTGCCGTCGTGGTATTTATATATACAATGTTCTTAAATTCGTACAATAATAATTACAGTTCATACACTTTTTTAGCGACCACGAATAATCAAAACCGCGAATACCAAGCCCATGAATGTCGAAGGATTTCTGTAATAGCATAGTACAGATGGGGCAAAATTTCTATGCGCTTAAAACTGCCTTTAATTGCCACGAAAAACAAATAATTTGTGGTTATTTTGCTTTCCAATTTATAACAAAACTTTTAAAATCCCTGATGTTTTTACAAGTCTTTAGTATGTTTAGGTATTATAATTATGTTGTATTTATGCCGAACGGTGGTCCGTATATTAGTAGAGGTTTAATTAAAACTGTGACAAATGCGGTTATTTTCCGTGGTTTTTACAGGAATTGTACGGGAATTTTCTGAAGCTCAACTGCTGCACACCCTGTCCGAGGCTGAATTTGTATGCTGGGAGCGAAACGAAACAGTCCATAAACCAAGACCACAAGATCGAGGTGCAAACTCACAAAGCGAGTTTTCCGCTGCGAGTGGAACGAAGCAGCTTCATGAGTCGAAGCTGGAGATTTAGGTGCAAACAAATTATACTAATATATTTTGTACACAGAGAGGCAACTATTTAGCGCCTTCGTTAGCAGAACAATTTTCAAAATGGTTGAAACCCTAATATAATGGTACAAAATACCAATCACATAACCTCAGCATATTAAAACTCAAATTGTAAAATTTAAAAGGTACAAATTAAAGTATTTAGGCCTAGCCTCGAATGAAAGGTAAACAAACATAACAAACCTGTTCAGATGCCAATGTTAACATAACATAATTTAGGCACATCTAAATCAAAAAACGTATTAAACAAAGAACTACACCACACCAATAAACACACACTGGAGATTATTTATATGTATATTTAATATTTATTCAAAAAATAAACAAACACTACACCATTACAGTAATCCATGTAACAGAGAAACTGATGTTCAAAAATATAAACAGTCACCAACTATGGACAAATACAAAGCAAGGCCTAGATTAAAATGAGTAACCGATCTATTATGTAACGATCTTATACTTCGAACACAAACAAAATTTACACTTTATTACCAAGATAGTAATGCAAAACATCCTGGAATTATTTGTAATGTATTAATGTTATTGTAAATAAAACTGTATCGAAATTAGTAAAAACTAACCAGATGTAAATAATAATTATGACCGATAGCATATAATCTCGAACCCAGAGTCAATTTATTATGTCGGTTTAGAAATAAATTCTCTTTTAAGTACATAAACAATGTTTGTACACCAAATGCACAAACAAGTTATAAAAATAATTAAAGTATCAAATATTATCAAATATATAAAAATCTACAACAGCAAAAGTGTAATACGGACTAGCATATAACCTCGAACCCAGAGGGCTTAGCAAGCTGGGATGCGCGGTCAGGAAAAACAGTTCAGTCTGCGCCGATCACACTAAGGAATGGAAAGGGAAGTTGCCGGAGGACATTTTGAATTTCCATAGGAGCGGAAAAGTGGATCCCGCGATGTTCAATTTGAAGAAGATAGCGTCGTTTGAGTCAGTTAGCGTCAGTTCGCTGTAAGCCTAAGTTGACAGTGTGTTTAGACCAACGAATATTAATAAAATTATTGGAAATAAGGATGATTCAGTGCGAAATTAAATAAATAGTGTGAACTTTATAATATCAGCTATCCATAACATTAAATTTAAAAGAGATAAAATAAAAAATTGACTGTATAAAAGTAACTTTTGTATTCAAATTGAAAGTGATAAATTCAGTGCCACCAACCAGAACTTGGTATATTCTGGACAGCTTATAATTCAACGTTTTAATACACTTCTAAATTATCTAGACATCTTTAAAAATTAAATCAAATTATTAATTGGAAATTTTGTTATAAATTATGTTAAATTCATTATCTAATGCGTATAAGTAAAATAAAGATTGCTCATGCTGCACGAGTTGCCTGACCCCGAGATCATAAATTCTAAATATAACTTAATATAAACAAATCA
>JAGFPH010000091.1:794396-809936 GCA_018207615.1 Philaenus spumarius
CACAACGTGGACTTTAAGAAAAGAAAAGAAAGATAAAATTCATTATACTAAAATCATATAATTTTTATTTTGGATATTCGCTTAACTCACGCCTGTGGTTCCTTTTGCATTGTTAGCTACTTAAAGTATTTAGTCAATAAAAACAATTGTAATATAATATAATTTGTGTTACTTATTCCTCTCTACCTCTCATTCCTAGGTGGTCATTTTTTAACTGGAGGTATTCTTGTATCTTTTTATATAGGTTTCTACTTGTATTTACAGTGGATACCGCTTGTTTTGGACACACTAAGTAGAACCCTTGATATCCACATGAGCCATTTTAACAGGTACAAAACGTGTTAGATATAGTGTTTGACATTAACTTACTACCAACATTGTAGAAAAAAAAAAACATTTCATACATATTTTATTACTTATATGGGTAATACATACCAATTATGCTTACGTAACAATATATTATAACATGATACAGAGAGGTAAAGTCCTTGAAAACAGAAATAAAACGATTAGCAGTTTACTAGCGGAATCTCTAAATCAACCCCGAAAAAGTTTTGACTGCTTAAAGAAAAATTAGTAAAAGAATATATATTCTTGAAGGAAATTTAATGCTCTACAACATCATCTCCAACGAGTATCCTGTAACATGGAATCTAAAAAAGTTGGAAGGGCAAATTTGACAAAAATACTTGAGGCGCTAAAAATGTTCCATTTTGGCCAGCTTATACCCACAGATGATAACACACAGGGATAAATGTTGATATACCATTTTCTAGACATTTTAATAAACTTTAATTTTGAAAAGTATATGAGATGCACCGTTTTCGAAATATGGCAAAAAAACTAAAGAAAGGGACTTTTGAGCTGCCCCTCCTATTCGCGCGGCACCAGAAATTGATAGGACTTAATTAGCTGTTATTCAGGGCACCTTCCCCAACACATTCATACAACTTTTAGAACTACATGATTTAATGCAGCAAAAATCCTAATTTCTCAAGACTAAAAATTAATTCATTTGGCGAATAATATTTTGCTAAATTGTGACATATAGCATATAGGCCTACAAAAATAAGCAAACTTTTGAGTCAAACACAAGATGCAGGGAACAAACTTTATTGCAAAAAGATTCTCCTTTTTACACATGTACCGCTCAAATGAAGGCCAGGTTGAAATGATTTTTTAAACGGTCAAGAACCTGCTTTGGTGTTATAATATCATTTACCAGAACTTTGATTGTCCATTACTTTCAAAGTTATTAAGCTCTAGTTTGTGTTATTCTGTTTCTCTTTTAATAAGATTTTCAATGGTGTATTTCATGACCTATCTTTATATTTGAAATTGGTAAACCTCCCAAAATCATAGAGGGTCAGATGTCCTCTATGCAACACAAGTTAAATACAAAGTTTTGTTAACTTATTTTCAGTAACAAAAATAATGAGGGGGTTAAAAGGACTTGTATCTATAATGAGGGGGTATGAGCACTCTGTTTAAAGAAATAGCCCAGTCAAGGTAGCCCCAAAAACATGAAAATTTCGGGAAAAAATTAGGGTAAAGCTAAATTTTTCCCCATCGATAAACCAATACCACAGGATCATTTTTACAAAAATCCCCCTGGAGCTTCCCCCTCAAGGATGAAAATGTAAATAACTGCGGAAACCACTAAATCTACGGTACTAATAATCGGATCAAGTTGAATGTTTTTTTGTTGTGTTTGTTATAATATAGGCTACAATAATGGTCCTCTTTGTTTTTACGGTAAACCTAATAGTTTTTTATAAATAAATGTAAATGCCCGGAAAAACTATTTTTTTACCCTAAAACTCTGTATTTCTGCGTATAGGCTTTTTGGATGTTATATTACAGGAAAAAACGAATAAAAGTTGTAGATGATTTAATTGCGAATTTAATGATGTAAAGGTGTGCTTATTTTCGTGCGAGCTGGTGCAGTAAAGGGGGGAAGTCAGCAAATTTTGGCTGCGATTACGGGCGAGCGACTATTAGCCCACGCAATAAATGTTTTGTGTCTGAACTAATTAGTGAAAAGCTGATTTTTTCATGGATGTTAGTTGATTATATAAGGTATATTTTTTGAAAAGTCCCCGCCCCTCCCCCTCTTGCTTCCCCCCTAACCCCTTAAAATTCACTTTTGAAAGACTTCTTTATATAGTTTATTTTGTCAATATCTAAGAGATAAACAGCGATAGAGTCATATTTATTTCGTTATTTTAATCCTTAAAATATTCTCTATCAAAAACGTTCATAGCGTTTAAGCTATAAATAATTATTTTCCGTGTATTTTTAAATTTAATGTTAAAATTTTAACTTTTCTATTACAATAAATACATGTTTAGCTATTTTTTATTACTATGAGACAAGTTATAAAAAAATTGCTTAAAATAAAAATTGTAGGGTATTTTGCAATCTTTAAAATTATGTAAGTTTTATAAATAATATTAAGTGCAGCCAGTTGACATAATCGGCCTGCCAAAGGGAAACGGCGCGGGGCGTACTAGTCCTCGCGACCCGGATCAGCGTGTTGGCATATCAGCGGTCAATCTGCAGCAAAGGCCTATTGGTTTGACTTTTATAGCTGATCTAATAATTATGGGTATTACGATAGTAAAATTATTTGTGAAATTTTTTATAACTTGTCTCATACTAATAAAAAATAGCTAAGCATGTATTTATTGTAATACAAAAGTTAAATTTTAACATTAAATTTAAATATACATGGAAAATTATTATTTATAACTTAAACGCTATGAACGTTCTTGATAGAGAATATTTTAAGGATTACAATAACAAAATAAATAAGACTCTATCGCTGTTTATCTTTTAGATATTGACAAAATAAACTAAATAAAGAAGTCTATCAACAGTGAATTTTAAGGGGGTAGGGGGAAAGCAAGAGGGGGAGGGGTGGGGACTTTTCAGAAAATATTCCTTATATAATCAACTAACATCCATGAAAAAATCAGCTTTTCACTAATTAGTTCCGACATAAAACATTTATTGAGTGGGCTAATAGTCGCCCGCTCGCACTTGGCTGCCCGTAATCGCAGCCAAAAATTTATGCCAACCGCCCCCCTCTACTGCGCCAGCCCGCACGAAAATAAGCAAACCTTTACATCATTAAATAATCTACAACTTTTATTCATGGTTTTTCCTGTAATAGGACATCCAAAATGCCTATAAGCAGAAATACAGAGTTTTAGGGTAAAAAATAGTTTTTCCGATCATTTACATTTATTTATAAAAAAAACTATTAGGTTTACCGTAGAAATAAAGAGGACCGTTATTGTAGCCTATGTTATAACAAACACAAAAAAAAAACATTCAACTTGATCCGATTATTAGTACCACAGATTTAGGGGTTTCCGCAGTTATTGACATTTTCATTCTTTGAAGGGGGGTAGGGAAGCTCCAGGGGTATTTTTGGGGACTTTTGTAAAAATGATTCTCTGGTAGTAGTTTATCGATGGGGAAAAATTCAGCTTTACCCTAATTTTTTTTTACGGCTAAAAACACTGATATCACAATCAAGGGGAATCGTTAGGAAGTAGAACATTCCTTGTTATAAAGTGTTTTTGAGCACTGTTTATAATAAACTAATTATGTATATGGTATGTAATTGATTTGACTAAATACAGGTTTAGCACACAAAAATACACAACACTCTAATTTGAAAAAAAACTTGAAAATATTGAATGCGGACTCACAGCCTGAACTGGTATTTCAGTCTGACGTGTGTGTACTGGAGGATTAATCTTTTTAAAGTTTCTAAATACCTAACACCAAATCTGCAGTTATGCTTGTATATCAACAGAAACTTTTTGCAAATATTTTACTGTAGGTAATTATTTGAGACTGAATAGCAAAATAAAACTAATAAATATAGTAAAAATAAGTAACACTTTATTTCAATTGCACAAATTGTAACCAAACATTTATAATGTGATGTCAATTATTTAATTGTAAAACAAAACATAGGGGCCCTTTAGCTTAGACAAATAGACCTTAAAACTACATGGTATAATAATTGGTTGTAGACAATGCAGGACAAGTAAAATTATATGAAGAAGGGGTAAAATTATATTATATTACAGTAGAACTCCAGTTATCAGAATCAATTGGGACCGGACCCCATTCGGATAATCAAAAATTCGGATACTTGGATTTTTCCCGAAAACAGAGTCTATTTTAACTTTTACACGACTGCAGTAAACTATCCGTACAGACTACAGTCGCGCATACACATTTCATAACTTTAACGTTTGAGTACTGTCATCGCGTTAACGCGACTAATAGGCCTATAATTCTTTTACTGGCATTTACTATAATCTATTAGCTTTAAAATGAGCTATTTCGACTATCGATAGGAGGTACTAGCAAACAGTAGAAAATAGAGAGAATAAAATCATGTTGCCAGACCGCGTTTACTAGGTTTTGTGGAAGCCTATTTTGAAAAATGAATTAGGAATATATGCTTTATTCAAAAATTAAATTTGATTATAACAAATTGTAGAGAATAATTCATAGAATTGAACTGTATACTTGAAAATGTTAAAATAACCTTATTTTATAAATATATTTCACTTTGTTTCACTACATTACAACTAGAAAAACAAACCTCTCGCTAGCGCTAGGCATAGAAAACCAGACGCATTGTCCCATGCTTGAAATAATCTAGTCTGAGCATGAATTAGGATGTAGACTATGTTAGTCCCGAAAAGGTTAATTAATTTTACTGTATGTATGTTGAAAATAAGAGAACAAAACTACTGTATTTTAAATAAAAGGAGACTTTAATTAACTAAATGAAAAGGTAACACTTTTACATGTTAAGGCGTATGTACATAAATGAATATCACATCTTGCTGAACATCTCGGTCAAAGACCAAAGTTTGACACATGGCGCCTACTCTAGCTTCGCGGAGGGAAGGACAATATTTTGTGAATCGCAATACGTTCCCGTCTTAATTTTTTTTTCTGAAAGCGATTTGGATAATTGGAGTTTTACTGTATATCAAAACTAACATTGCAGTGCTTTACAGATAAGATTCAAACAAACCAAAAAATATATAAAAAATAATATGAAAGACAGACCGAAGATTAAAGAAATTAGATTGTTTTTAAGAGAAAGAAAGCCCTTCGTGATATTTAGAAAAATGTGGTTGTCATTTCAAAATAAAAAAGGACTGGTATAACTTGTGTAATATCTTATCTTCTTCATTACTAATATAAAAAAAAATTAAATATTCCTTTCAGTATACTGTTTCTGTATAGTTCAGTCGCAACAAATTAGAAGTTAGGAAATTAGGAGTTATCTTACATACTTTTTGTTCTACTCGCCGCTCAGTAACCATAACTATTTGTTTATGACGATTGTTTCGCATTTCCTACTTGACCATTGTCAGACTAACACATTAAAATCACATTACATTTTGTAATTTCTAAAATTGATGAGCAAAAATAAATGCAGTAAAAAATCGATAAAATAAAATAAAATGCCTGAATAGGAAAGGCAAAACGATTGTCACCGACAAATAAAAACAGTTACTGGACTGCAAACAGAACAAAAGGTATATATAATATAACCAGTCCAAAAGGCAAATAAAGTTTAGAATTATACTGTATATATTTTGTTTTTAATATGTCAAATTGCCCAGTGAGAGCAATCATAGAAGTAGAAAACTATGTTTTCCAAAAGTGGAAAATATTTTCTGAAAAAAAATGAATCACAAATTTATTTCTCCCAACACTTACAAAATATACTGTGCAAACTTCATTTGAGTATAGAAGTTCAAATAAATTTTGTATAATCGATTTAATTATGTGTATTAAAAAGGCTAAACAAGCTAACCCAGCCCATTGAAGTTTAAAATTTCACTAGAACTTTCTAAGTGTTCTTTTACACAACAAAACTTTTATTTTGAAATTTGAAAACATACTAAACATTCATGGTTAGAATCTTGATAAACCCACAACAACCAAAAACATTTCCCATTTTAGGTAATATCACTTTAATAGTCATAAAACATCACAAAATTTTCATTTTACATGAATTTTCATTTAGTTTTAAATAAGCGTACATTAATTCTATGAATAACAAATATATACCTTATTGTTAATACATATATGTTTTAATTTCATTAAATAAGTATCTGATACCAAACAATACAACACAAATATTATATACATTCACCATAAATTTATATGAATTGATAAACAAACAAATACTTAAACATTTAAAACAATAACACTGAAATACCTCGAACCCTTCAAATCCATTTTATTCCGCTTTATTATATTTCATTAAGAATAATATGTCTACAACTACTTCCTTTATCTTAAATCCAAGTAAAAAATTTAAGCATATTATTTGGTTTTAACTAACCTAACATAAATCACTTCAAGATAATCTTAAAACAGTCAACTATAGCCAACTTATAACGAGATTAAGTGTCCAACTAAGAATAAAGATTTAATCATTGAAATGTCACTGATTATTTTATTTAAATTATACCAAAATTAATAAAAATTTGAGTGTGGTTCTTCAAAAAATCATAGACAAAATCTTTTAAATATTGAAAACAAAGCAACTTAAAACTGAATTTTATCTTATTAAAATTTATAAAATTCACCACAAGTAGTAGCCTAAGATTTGAGGTTAGTGCCAGTATCAATAAAAACCAATATGTTTTTAATCCGTAGATTATAAAAACTGAGATAGTAGGTCACTTTAACAAAAAAATATATAGGCATACACTTTTTTTATTTAATTTGGAAATTATCTGATTGTTCTGTGAATTTACTTCTAATAAAGCTCTATAAATGTCTGCCTTTTTTTTCTTCTTTTTTTTTATATTTTATTAGTCAAGTTTCCATTAATCATAGCTCAAAAATAATAATTTAACAGGTTACTTAGCAACAAATTATCCTAAATTCTATACCCTGGTTTATTTTGAGAAAAGAAACTTAAATATATTATGTCCTTAGTATACTTTTGTCCTTTGTAAATGTTTTCTTTATTTATGACAAATGAATACTTTCCCCATTATTAAATAAATAAATTTATCTCGACTACTCATAAAGAATACATATTATCATGCTTTGTATTTATAATAATAATCACAATAAAAAAATATGTTTATAGGTTTAAAAGTGCAACTTTAATTCAAAAAGTGTACTGATGAGAACAATAACATTTCAAAGGATTGGAAAACAAAAGGATTTCTCACGTAGTGATTATTTGTCAAATTATACCGCCCCCATAAATTTGTTTACAGTATTTAACACATCATAGTTGAAAATGTCTTAAGCTTTGAAAAATATTATTTTTAAGAATTTAAATAAAACATTACATGATGTACAAGATTGTATTTAAACTATTGACATAATTAACTAACTATATTTGTACAAGTTTCTAATTTAAAATATGTATTTTATGAGACTCAATATATTGAAAGAAAAACACTCAACAAAAATATGCTTTATATACATAAGGAGAAGTGGAAAGAAATTATTGTTTATGTAACTAGTTCTGCAGTCGACTCAGAAATATTTTTTCACTTCTGCCGAGCCTTAACAAATTTAATGCCAATAGTGTACAGTTCTGCCACTTGGACAGCTGCAGTCGACTCAGAAATATTTTTTCACTTCTGCCAAGCCTTAACAAATTTAATGCCAATAGTGTACAGTTCTGTAACTTGGACAGCTGCAGTCGACTCAGAAATATTTTTTCACTTCTGCCGAGCCTTAACAAATTTAATGCCATTAGTGTACAGTTCTGTAACTTGGACAGCTGCAGTCGACTCAGAAATATTTTTTCACTTCTGCCGAGCCTTAAAAAATTTAATGCCAATAGTGTACAGTTCTGTAACTTGGACAGCTGCAGTCGACTCAGAAATATTTTTTCACTTCTGCCGAGCCTTAACAAATTGAATGCCAATAGTGTACAGTTCTGTAACTTGGACAGCTGCAGTCGACTCAGAAATATTTTTTCACTTCTGCCGAGCCTTAACAAATTTAATGCCAATAGTGTACAGTTCTGCCACTTGGACAGCTGCAGTCGACTCAGAAATATTTTTTCACTTCTGCCGAGCCTTAACAAATTTAATGCCAATAGTGTACAGTTCTGTAACTTGGACAGCTGCAGAACTTTTTAAACTAAAAGTCTAGCTGGAAAGTTATATAAAATATATTTATATATAAAACACACTTTTAAAAGTTGTACATTTTTATAAAATCTTAAACATACTTTTTGTAAACATGATTTTTACAACATGTAAAACTATGAAAGTTGTAGAAAAAATATATTGTTTCCATGCATGATTTTAATACATTATTAATCAAAACTCCAAATATGATAATTTGTAATGTAATACACAAGGTCGTCAAACTAAAAAGTTGCACAACCTAAATTTTAATTTCTTGTACGAATTAGTTAAATTTGTAAAAAAGATTTTAAATAGAGCAATTTTGTGCATGACTGACCAGTCTTGTGGCACCACTAAAATGCCACCTATCATCATTTTGGGGGATTGGAATCAATCATTTTGCTTAGACTAAGCATCAATGTATTACACACACAACACACAAATAAAATCTTTATTGTTAAGAATAACATTCAATCAAAATAGTTTCATATATATTTGTTTTAAGTTACTGTACTGAACAAACCCATTATATTTCATAATGTTACTCATTATCGGGATAGAGGAAGTGTATAAATTTATTCACATACCTGCTGTTCAAATATCTTACCTGACATAAATGCAGCTACACAAAAAAAGTTTGCATCCAATGTAACAAACGTATTAAGCATGCATTTATTTCTGATAAGACATGAAATCAGATTTTCGGAAAATTTTATCCCATATGTTCCGTGAGACATAAGAAATCATAACAAATTATGGTGGCTCATTTTCAACATACTGTATTTACAAAATTTTTATCACTTTTACTTTTCCTTTTAAATTCCATGTACTAAATATTTAATCAGTATTTACAGTCTATATAATAATATAAATCATGCTTATTTATGTCTTAAAATTTGTTTTTTTTTATGGTATCCTATTCTTTTCGAATGTCTGTAATTAATATTAATTGTTACTTCTAACTTACTGTAATTCAAACTATTTGAAATTTAGACACTTTGTGATTGATATTTTCTATACAACACTACCTAATATTAGTTAAAATAAAGATATAGTATATATCTTAATTATCCATATATGTGTGTGTTTATTATTTTAGATTTGTACTAGTAAATAATTGGCACTTAGTATAGTGTAACATAAAATCTTTCCTCATTACTAATTCCACATTATGTTGTATACTTAAATTTTATGCAAAATAAATTTTATATTAAAGTAAATTCCCACTAATTCAAATTTCAAGTGTACTAAAGTACATGGTGATTAATTCAAATAATAAAACCCATAACCACAGGTTATAAATCCTTGATAATCTCCTATATTATTAGAATTGACTGTATTAATCACAACTTGTATTTTTTAATTTTTAATTTGTTGTTAGAGATAAAGTATAGTGCCATTTTAATGTTCTTAGCTCATGATTTGTTACATTTTTATTGTATCGATTTATTTATTAGCACTAAACAAAAAAATAAGTGAATAAATTATTTCTTTAGGATTATATAAAGAGTATCTGAAAATTCTTAAACTTTCTGTCAATTCAAAGGAAAAATTTAAAAACATCAATTAATACAGTTATAACTTTAACAAATTAAAATTTTAGTTTTAACAAAACTAAAATAATATTGAAAAAACTTTTTATTCAAATAAAAAATAAAATATTTTTATGTACTGTATTTTTATTTTTACTAGTTTTTGCCATTTCTTGGTTGAATTCATTACTATAATAAGACAAAATCATGGATAATAATGAAATTTGACAATGCTTTGTAAAAAACAATCTTTATGAAACATAAAGGTATCAAATTAAAAATATCAACACGGATAATTTGTGGATAAAAACTAATAACTTAGGTAAAGAAGAAAACATCGATTGAAGATTTTGACAAGGTAAGTCAAAATACCTGAAATATATCTAGTACAAGATAATGTTAACCATAACAAAATATTACTTAAACCTACATTCACTACAGTATATATACAAATAAATTATAATTACAATTGACAATAGAATGTGATGTAAGAGGTGTCCAGCACCTTGTCATCAGTCATGTTGCTACCTTATCATTTTACGAAACATTTCCAATTCACTTATGCTATTGGATAGTCTGAAATTTTAAACAGAAACAAGTATTATTACCTAAAATTATTTTTAAACAATTTTAGTATAATAATAGTAAATATACAATGAAAATAATAACTCATGTCTAAAATATGTAATTCTATTTAAATATGCCAATCTGTAAAATTATAAACATCCTGATTTTCTGTGTAAACATTTTAAAACATTGTGTTAGCTTTTTATAATCCATTTACTTAATAGCTTTCTATTTTATCCTCTATTTACCTCTATTTTATCTTACAAGTCATATTTTCTGAATATAGTGGACATAGGAAAAGATTCTTTATTGAAACTACAATATTATTTATAAATGGAAGGAAGTTGGTTCTTCTAAGAAAAGGAGATAATCCTTTGGACAGGACATCATCTATCGCCCAATTTGCCTACTGGATACGATGGGGAAAGTTTTAGAAGGTCTGGTTCTAAGACGGCTGGAAAAGCACATGGAGTCCATTGGAGACTTCTTGAGGAGTCAATTCGGTTTCTGGCGTGGGATGTCAACAGTGGACACCATTAAAGAAATGTTGAAGTTAGCAATGGAGGCAAGAGAGATGGGAGTGGAGAGGAAAGGATTTTGTGCAATGATCGCCATAGACATCAGGAATGCGTTCAACTCTCTCAGATGGCAAGATGTGGTGGAGGCGCTATATAGAAAGAATTTTCCACTTTACCTGAGGAGAATAATAGAAGACTACCTTCACCAGAGGCAGATAACCTATGAAGGGGAAGGATGGGTCATTTGAGACAAGGAGACAAGAGGAGCTCCACAGGGATCACGTCTGGGGCTATTCTTCTGGAAGGTCCTGTACGATGATTTGTTGGAAACATCATTACCAGCTAGAGTAAATATAATAGGATTTGCAGACGACAGTATTATCGTCGTGGGAGCCTAGGAAGTGCATGTCCTGGAATGAAAGATGGAAGAGAGTATTGCTTCAATTGAAGGATAGCTGACCAGCAGAGGGCTGGAAAAGACGGTCAACAAAACTGAAGCAATTCTTGTAACAAAGAGAAGGAAGTACAGGATGTCAAGGCTTGTCATCAATGGTGTGACAATAGAATGGAAGACGCAGCTGACATACCTGGGAGTAGAAGTCAGCTGGGGTAAATATAATAGGATTTGTAGACGACAGTATTATCGTTGTGGGAGCCTCGGAAGTGCATGTCCTGGAATGTAAGATGGAAGAGAGTATTGCTTCAATTGAAGGATGGCTGACCAGCCGAGGGCTGGAAATGGCAGTCAACAAAACTGAAGCAATTTTTGTAACAAAGAGAAGGAAGTACAGGATGCCAAGGCTTGTCATCAGTGGTGTGACAATAGAATAGAAGATGCAGCTGACATACCTGGTAGTAGAAGTAGACCGTGGGCTTTCTTTTGGACCTCACATGAAGAAGTTGGCAAACAAGGCTACCGCGGTAGCTAGAAACCTTTCACGCTTGATGCCCAATGTTAGAGGGCCGAGAGAGGTGAAAAGGTTATTCGCTAGTGTGGTTAACTCCATAATATTATATGCAGCACCGGCCTGGAGCGAAGCAATGAATAAGCAGATGCATAGGAGAAAGTTGCTGTCAATACAGAGGCCAGTAGCACTAAGAGTCGCTGCGGCGTATAGGACAGTCTCCCAAGGAGTGTTAATGGTAGTGGCTAGAATACCCCCAGTAGATCTTTTGGCCTGGGAAAAGAGTGAGATATTTGATGAGAGGAAAGATGGAAAAGGACGATGGCTGATATAAAATTGAATGCAAGACGGAAACTTCTCAGGAAGTGGCAAGAAAGATGGAATGAGGATGTATCCGGTCGTTGGACATATAGAATGATTCCTAACATCGAGGAATGGATAGACGTCAAGGACAGTCGAGCTATTATCTGACGCAGGCACTGACAGGACACGGTTGTTTTCGGGCATACCTACTTTGCTTTCGGCGATCAGAAGAGAGACAAGTTCTGGAAACACAGCTTGGGTCAACGATCTCACCGGAAAGCCTGGTCGTTATGATGATAGAAGAAGAGGGAAAATGGAAGATTATTGAAAGATATATTAATTTAATCATTAGAAGGAAAGAAAGAAGAACAGCTGAGGTAAGCTGAAGACGGACCCTTGATTGGTGATGAAGTATGCTGCATGGTGATTCCATCGCCAGTCAAGGGCAGAGAAAGAGGTTTGTTTTTTAGTGGGTCGGCTAGGGCCATCTCTACATAACCCTGTTGAGCGGTACCAACAGGGTATGTGCTTACACATTTTTCACTCCTCACGCAAACAAAAAAAAATTATTTATAAAACTCTTTAACATATTATTTTCCTTCTCCATTGCCACATCTTTGCAGATGATTTTAGACTCTTAAGCTTATATACGGAAGCAGTTTAATATAAATACAGTTTATAGGAATACAATAATAAAATAGTTGGGAAATGAAAATGAACCTTAAAAACCATCTCTCCCAGCCTTTTAGTGACTATACAGCTAAGACAAGGGGGGGGGGGGGGCACATTTGTATGGTACTCTTGAACATTGTCTTAGCAATTGGTACGATTAACAACAGACTTGTGCAAGTAATGTCATATTATCATTGATTACCTTACTGGACTGATTATAATTATTAACTATGTTAACTTATTTTATAAACTCACAGTCCTTTTGTTTAGTCCTTTTTTCTGGTAGGTTACGTCGTTTCACCTATTTGTGAGGCATTGTAAGTATTTTGTACACATTTGTCAAGCTGACAAGACCTTTTTTTCGCGTATGTTTTTAGATCAATACTGGTTTTATCTTTTCAGTCTTGCCAAGGTTGACACACGTGTGTAGAAAATACATGTTTTTAAATGTTCCAGTTATGTGTTGTGAATTTGTTATTGTAAATGTGATGGTATATGTTTCATTTCATCACCAATCAACGTGCATTAACAAGTGCAAGATAAACAAATTTTAATTAGGTTTGATAATGCCTGACAAATAGGCGAAAAGATGTAACCTACTACAAAAAAGGTCTAACAAAAGGACTGTGATTTCAAGGAATAGAGAGGCACTGCAAGTGGCGTGCAGAGATGAGAGGAATTGTGATGTGAAATTGTGTGGACTGTTAGAATAACACTCCTTATAGTGCACCTAGAGGTAAGTAGTGTAAACTTTAATATAGCCATTGAGCTCAAGTACTTAGGGTTCATGATATAGTCACAGACTAAAATAGAATTGGATATAAATGCCAGAATTACAGCAGGAAATATAGGTGTTATTACAACCTACACTAGGAAACAAAAACATCTCAAAGAAATTCCAAAAGCCCAAAGAATATTCTTAAGTACATTTTTTAGGAAAAATGGCCAATGACAAGCATTCAAGGAACAACGTTAAATGTCTGTGAGTGATAGGAATTAAGAAAGATCTATGGACCAGTAAAAGAAGGAAATGGCTGTAGAGTGAGGACTGCGCAGAGCTGAGGGATTTGTATAATGAGTCCGATTTGGTGGGATGGCTCAGACACTTACAGAGAATGGATGAGTGCAAACAAAACTTATGATACATCAAGTGGGAAGATCGAGTTGATGACGTGGAGAATAATCACAAAAACTCAGCTAAAGGAAATAACTGTGGGTGTAGACAGGACTAATTGCATTTTGTTGTTTAGGTTAGGTTAGGTCTACCACAGGATCTTTAAGTACAAGCAGATATTTTACATATTTTTTATTTAAACTAATGTCTTCAAATACATTTTAAATTGCAGTTTATAAGTTTTTGGGATTAACAGTGTTTTATTCTTAAGCATAGATCATATTGATCCCTAAAATAAAAAAATCTGATCCTAAATTCTGCGAGTAGACGTTTTAGAACTTTGTACTATAGCTTACAAAACATTAAGTTTGATCACCTTACTTAAAGATTACTACCCTGACCTGTGGCAGTTGAATAATGAACCATTTTCTTCAAATTTTGTTGGAGTAAATTGTAGATTGCCTTCAGCAATTTGTACAACAGTGTTGAAATAATTATTAAATTCTTGAACCAAGTTTAAAAAAAGAACATTTTATTTTAGAAAACCCTTTACATAAATCAACAGTTAATAGATAATGAAAATAACAAAAACTTAATGAAATAACACCTCTATAGTCATCAGACTAGTAGAAAAAAAACCTAACTAGATTAAAAATGTAACTAGTTATTACAAATTATCAAATTTCAGTTACTGAGCCTAAAATAACCAAAATGAATAATTAACGCTGGTGCTTACATTAGTAACTACATCAGATGAATGAGGAAGTCAAGAATTTTAAATACACGTTGTGATTGTAAATGTAAGCTTAGTTTAATGTTGGTAGTGATTTTTGAGTCACCATGCATCTTCCTCATAAATACATAAATGTAAGTGTGGACTGTAAAATATATGTGGGTGGAATGGGATTGTTTTTAAAACTGATACAATAATTGTCTGATACTTTTAGTACTGCCTTGGAGAAAGGCAATTGTTTATGAAGTTCTATAAATAATAATATATTGTATACGTAGAGAAAGAGAGACTTAATCAATTTATTGAATTTGCTCTGTGATTATCTATTTCATCTCAATAATTTTCAATTCACACTCATTAGTGGCATTCTCTCAAACCTTGTTTGAAATATTATATCTTTTATACTTTAAGAGTGTTCATATTTCAGCATTCAGCTGCTTATCTGACAACACAACTGTAGTACAAACTGATCAAATCATTTGTAAAAGTTGTAGTTTTGGCTTGCATTTTTGTAGAGAAGTGCTGAGTCCAACAATTATTATTAATTGATTCAATACAAAAACTTTGTCAACTCTTAACGTTTAAAAACTTCATAGCAATCAACATAATGTAAAAACGAATAACAATTATTACCGGTAACCATGTCATTAAAACTGTTTAATATGGATAACTAAGTAATTAATTATGGTTAACAGTTAACAATATTGTTAATAGTGGTGATTAGCAAAGTACCCTAGATTAATATGTGAAAAAAAGGAGCACCAAGATTACATGGTTAATTATTGACTCTGAAACATGTTATAATTTAGTGTAGTAAAATCATCCTAGTCATGGATTAGTTTTGAAACCAGTGTTTATGTGTTGATGGTAAAAGAAGTGGTCTCACCTGCCAAATGCATTGAATAGTGCTACAATTTCACTGCGTTCCAGTTGAAAGTTTTTCCTCCCAAGGAACAATAATGTTTTGCCATTGCCCGCTGCAAGTTTGTCAAATTTACCGGAAAACAAAATCTTCAAAGCTGTTCCCAGGCCTTGAA
>JAGFPH010000091.1:809946-848569 GCA_018207615.1 Philaenus spumarius
TCAAACACAAAATATAAATAAATTTACCGGAAAACAAAATCTTCAAATCTGTTCCCAGGTCTTGAACTTTATGTTCAAATACTTTTGAAACGCAAATAAAATTACTTCTCTCATTAACTAAAATTATTAATGTTGGGAAATAGCAGACTAAAAATAACTCTAGTAGTTTATAAAATCAAACACAAAATATAAATAAATTTACCGGAAAACTAAATACTAAACTAAATTTATTTATTTTGTTCCTTATATACATAAATAATATTTCAAAAATAAAGATGCAGGGGAACTTGTTTTTATTTGCTGACGATGCATCAATTTTGTTCAAAGGGGAATCCTGGAATGAAGTTTATTCCCAGGCTACTTGCGATTTGTCAACAATAAAATGTTGGTTCGATCATAATGCACTAACTCTTAATGTCCGTAAAACAAAGTATATGAAGTTTTCAATAAGGGAGAACAATCGGGAACATATTAATAGAGAATTGGTTTTGCACTCGTGCGGTGACATAATCAGTAATCATTGCGGATGTGATCGCCGAAAGAGTCGACAAATATAAATATCTTGGAGTTATGTTTGACGATCGATTAAAGTGGAATGAGCATATCTCTTTTATTAAAGGTAAAGTTCGTAAACTAACATATGTGTTTAGACGGTTTGCTGACATTTTGAATGAAAGCGAGTTAAAACAAGCGTACTACCCGTATGTGCAATCAGTTTTACAGTTTGGTATTATTGCATGGGGAGGTGCTGGTAAAATTCAGATTGAGCGCATACTAGTTGCGCAAAAAGCTGTTCTAAAAGCAATGATGAATAAGTCTCGAATGTATCCAACTGAAATGCTATTTAAAAATATCCAAGTGCTAGATATAAGACAACTTTATATTAAATCTATTCTATTGCATATATTTAAGAATAAAAGTAAGTTATTTACAAATATTAGGCATACATACAGCACGAGAAATGCTGTAAGATTCGGGATTGCTACATCTCGTTTACGCAATAAAAGGTCAGAACTAAGTGCGCAATATGTGGCTCAGGTGTTGTATCGGAATGTACCACTGAAGCTGAGAGACACGGAATTGCTTCAAATAGATACATATAAGAAACACGTGACACAATGGCTGCTTAACATTGGTAGGGATGAGTCTGAAAACCTCCTCAGGTCGGTGTATAATTGTAGATAATTAGAATATAAGTGAGTGTATATACCAGGATGGGAATGTATGATACAAGTAAGATTGTCTGAGATGAAAGTGTATGTGTTTAGGTATAAGAATGTTTGGGTATAAATTTATAATTGAGATAATTATACAGGAGTGTATGTGTCACGTTGTATATGCATTTTACACGAGGGTGAGTGGATTTATTTATTTATTATTGCTGTGTTTTTGTTTTTTATAAGGCGAAAACTCTATACTAGTATTTATGAGTGTACAAAGTGCTGGGACGTATTCGCATGTTAGTGTATTGCAATGGATGATTAAGGGTAAGTATATATATGTGGAATGAGTTTGATTGTATGGTAATCTATGGATGTATGCTTGGGTATAAATGGTTATTATTATTATTCTCCTCTTCTCATCTTGTTCTTGTGTGTGTGTGTTCTTGTGGTATGTGATAGTCTATTGGCGTTTTATCTCAATAACTACTACACTGCCACCACCAGAACAACAATATAAATGAGACTTTATAAAATAATTATGACTATAAAATATATTTACATGTCTGGCATGAGAGTTTCGATCGCATTGCATTTGGGCACTCAACTCATTACCTACACACAGGCGTAAGCCCATGTAGGGATTATTCTTTTGAACCAAATTGTAAGAAAATGAAAAACCAAAACAAAAAGAATAAAATCATATTCTATTCTATTCTAAAAATCTTCAAAGCTGTTCCCAGGCCTTGAACCTAGACATATGTTCAAATACTTTTGAAACGCAAAAAAAAATTACTTCTATCATTAACTAAAATTATTAATGTTGGGAAATAGCAGACTAAAAACAACTCTAGTAGTTTATAAAATCAAACACAAAATATAAGTTCACTGTTCTTAATTACTTAGTTGAATTATAATATGAAAAGATCAAGCTTGAAAAATTGCAGTTATATTTAAATTAATAATAACAAACTTCTAGTTGGACTTAAATTAAAGAGGCAGCTGAAAGTTACACATCTCAATTTAAACAATTGTATGGAAAAGGTAAGGAAAAATTAAAGAAACATAATTTCTACAATAATTATAACATCTTGTTAACCATTGAAAAAAAAGAATGCAGAATAGAAAACTAATATCTATAGTATGAGTAAAATACATGTTATCTAGGTCATAATTAGTAAATTTCTGCTAGTATTAATTTTATTATTCATTTCTAATAAGTAAAGGTACAGTGTTAATTTACAGTTACCTGAAGCTTTCCCCAAAGTTTACATTTATCACAGCCTACGCAATCCATAATTTGAGATATGTTGCGGAAATGAAGACGGAATTCTTCTTTAAGTTTAGCAGCTTGGTCCCCACCATTGAACATTGTGGTTTCATTGAAATGTTCTGGGAAAGACCTAAGAAAAACAATGTATAAGGTATAAAATACACAAATAATAAAGTTTGCTCCAAAACCTCAGCCAATTTTTTAGTGTTATATAAAATAAATGTTTAATAAAATTAAATCCACATTTGTTTTCTGTGATATTTCATTAATATAAATTAGAAAAAACAATGGGCCTAATATGGAACCTTATGGTACCCCCATAGTATTTCAATTTTTTGAACAAAAGAGCAAGATCTACACAATCAAAAGCTTTGGATAGATCACAGAAAATAACAGCCGTGGCACAATTACTCTCCAGAGCATCTCCTACCTCACTTAGCTTTTTGGTTCCTTTTTGCAAACATATTTGTGCGAACAAAATCAAATACACAGAAATGTTCTCTGTACTTTTCTGAACACGAAAATGTATGTCAAACTTCGTTGGATTCTCTGAAATTAAAGATAGGAGAAGATGTTTATTTTCCTTGCTCCATCGTTTCCCCAATTTCTTCCAAATTCTTTTCATGGATTCGAAATTATTATTTTCCATCGCAAAGAAACAGGTAAAATACAATTATAACAAACAACCTGTTGTTGATTCAAGCTGAAAACCTCAAATTACCTTCCTAAAGAGTTTAACGACGTTAAAATTGGTTTAGCAGACCCTAGACCATGCTAAAGTCGAGTGTGCTATCGATTCTTAATAGCATACTTCTGTCAAACTAGTTTCTCGCTTTTAACATACTTAGCACAGGTTGCATGAATCCCCCTATTTTGTTTTGATTTCCTTTTTTTTTTTTGGGCGGGGGGAGTGGTTCTTTTACATTTTAATGCGACTCTCTGTCTATCTATTTATATTAGAAGAACCAGGGATTTATTTTTCACATATTTTTTCTCCAAATGTAGGTAAATCCAACATCAATTGGGGAAGCTACTTTGAACTATATAAGTCTCCTAGTCTCATACAAAATCACAAACTTTTCTGACACATGTTTTGATTTTAACAAACACTTGTAAAGTGGATTCAGGGAGAGCTTGCAGTAAAGCACCGCCTCCGGCTGGTGACTGGGCGGGACGAGGCCAGTTCACAAGCGGCTCAACTGTTTCTATCGCGGCTGTTTCTGTTTCTGAGACCACTATGAAATATAAATCTCTCAGTAAATTGTAATTCCAATGTCAAGGTTTTTTTAAACCGGTAATTATAAATCGATTGACAAATTCAGTAACTAATGTTAAATCGAATGACATTTTTATGATTTTAAATTGAGTTATAACTAATTATTTATTTAATTTTGTGACCAGTGGGATGTTAGTGATAAGCCCTTAATCTGACGAAGGTACTTTCTCCTCCATAATATTATATCATTTCTGTAACAAATAAACATGTTCCTACCAATTTTCCTGTACTTAAACTTTAACTGTTTTAGAAAGAAAAAAGTGTTGTTAGTTTGAAATTCGGTAAATCTACATCTTCGTTAACTTTCTGTAATACTTTGTCTAGTGTAGGTTGTTCATTTATAAAACAATATTCGTGAACTTTTCTTCTTATTGCACATTTTGTGAAGTTATCCACGTTTTCAAAAATATTTGGCCTAGTTTTTTGTTTTTTTGGTGAACTTAAGGCTCGGCTCCCCACATTCAAAACGGCGAAGTTGGGTACCAATTTCAATGTTAAATAACCAAAACATACCTTCACTATTAAGCATATTTTTGTGTCGTTTTTGTCAAAAAAAGAAAGCTGTATTTTTTTTCTTTTAGTAAAATAGACTGTGGGTGTTGATTGCTAAGGATTTTTGCAATATCTCTTTTTGCAACTGAGTAAAAAATTGATAAAGTTTACTATTTTTTACTATTTATATCATACGTTTATGAAATTAATAAAACGGTTTTTGAAAATGTATTTAGCAATCAACATCCGCATATGACAGTACTTCAAAATGAAACCAAATTTTTAAATTTATTCCACGAATTAACAGAAAAAATTACTTATTCTGTAGCATTGCTCTTATGGGAATCAGATTTAATATGGCGGACAGGGTAGCACCCCCTTAACCCTAAAATATGATTCTTCGTGTATAAACACTTCTTTTGTTAATACCAATTGTATTAGATACTTTCTCAACAGCTGAGTCTTTCAGTATTCCTGGAGTATCCGCCAATACACGTTTGTAAGCATTTACAAGCACTGTCTCTTATCGCTATGTATAGCTTTGCCCTTTTTGTTTTTTGTCACGGGAGAAAAGTTTTCTATAACTATAAATTAACTATTAAAATGGTTTACTAATTATATTACACCTAGTCCTACTCCAATATTACATTATACACAACTCGAAAACCACTAAATCACATTTAAAACCAAAATGCAAGCAATGCACGCACACGTATATACAATGACATTCGCGGTTGAGACACCACTGTGAAGCAGCCGTATGCGCCAAAGAATGCCACACCCCGATCACGCGAACAACACCATGTGATTGGCTCCTACCCACCGAGCACGTGCAACCTTCACAACTGGTAGGAGGAGCTTTACTGCAAACTCTCCCTGAATCCACTTTAGTGTCATTTTCAATAAAAAAGTATTTAAATGGTTTGGGCGGGAAGAACATTCAAAGAAAGGTACAAAGAACACTTACCAAAACGCGCCTTTCACCTAAGTTTCACATACGCTGAGCATTTAGTAGAATCTAATTATTTGCCAATAAGTAAAAATAAGGACATGGAAATATTGGAAAAGTGAACAAAAAGTAAAAAGATGGATGTATTTGAACAGTTTCATATTTATAAAGCTGTAAAAATGCAACCAACAAATGTATTAAGTGATCAGATGCAGTTTACATCCTACGTTATATTTGAAAATTTATTAAAGTTAAATTCCCCTAATGATTATGTAACCAATGTTAAAATTTAATATGACCCAATACTCAAATCGTTTCAGTGCATGTTTGTGATAGCCCACAGGTACTTGTGTGCGGAGTTTTGACATGTGTTTTAATGTATTTGTTAACGATCCTTTATTGGTGAATTTTTATATATTGTGAAGTCATTGTGTTCTAGATTTGATAGTTTTTGTTAAGTATTCGTCTTCGTAAATGTCATTTGTAATGCCAAAACTAGTCAGACTGTAAAAATGACAAAGGAGTATAAGGATCATGTGAAGATTAGTACTACTACACAAATATGATAATATCTATTCTTAAATTTAACTGTTTGTAAGCTAGAACTAATGGTGCATAAAGTAAAGAAAATAAAAAAATTGATATATTTTGCATTTCCTATAGTTTTGAAGGTAGCAATTAATTGTGCCACTAGCTAATTGATGTAGGCTATATGTAATACATTTTATTAAATTTAATTGGATAACATAATTCCCTACTTCTTTTTCTCTTGTTAGTAACTCGGCCCTTATGGGTCTAAATAAAAACAAACTTTTTTTTAATATTTTACATTACTTGGAATACTTTTTAGTTTTTATTGCTTTTGCTATATTTAATTCTAATAAAATGGACTTTATGCAAACAACTTATGAGCTGGTTCTAATAAGAAAATATTTTTTTACAATAGAGACTAAATGTAACAAATATGACTTACTTAACAACAGAAAGGAAATCTCTGATAGCCTCTCTGGTGTCACAATCTTCACGCTCATTGCCCGTGTAGTAATTCTCTTGCATCAAGAAAGGAGCAGCCTTTGCAATTGCACGTAATTCCAATAGATAAATAAAGTACAAGTTACGTAACCACTGTGGTCCTTCATCACTTGTTGTCGTTGGGCTGAACCTTTGCTGGAATTCTGCTAAATTTGGACCCCACTGTCCTCCTGGATGACTCATTACACCCAGTTTACCTTTATTAAATTTAATATTTTGAAATTATATTGAGAAAAGTTGAGCAACAAAATTAAGATAGCATGAAAATTAACACTCAGGATAGAAGCAATACAAAATAAACAACAGTAAAATTTAAAAAAAAATGTTTACTAATTACCTAATTACTAACTTTTTAAAACAAAGGCATTTCCTTCATATTCAAACATTTATAGATTGCTGATAAGAAATATGATTTAAGTTCAGTAAAGATGGAAAACAAAAGGGACATGTATGTGAATTTTTTAGCAAACTAAATCATACAAATCCTACAGTATATTTAAAAATATTGAAATCAAGACATTGTTAATAATACAAGTGTTTTTCCATTAAAGATGAGAAAAGCTATTCAATAAATGTATTTATAAAATGCTGGAAATATGTTTATTTACCTGAAAGAAGGTATTTGGCGCAAAGATGAATGTTAATGCTGCTATGTAATCCAGATATAACCCTGTAAAATACTCTCTTCTCCAAGCACATTCCTAAGGGAAAAAATAAACTAATTTGAGAACAAAGGTATATTTTAATCGAAACACATGCAATACATTTTCTTTTAACTTAGAACAAATGAGGTTTTCAGAATAGAAAAGGGTAACTCTAAAATTACTTATTTTGAATTTGATAGGCTATTCATAACTAATGAATTTTTATAACAACCTCATTTTGGAGGACATTTTTGAATTTTGGGGTTTTACGTTTTGTGACCTAATGTTGTGCAAATGAACAAAACCTTGTTTATGTACTGTTTAGTATTGCTTGATGCTTGCATCTATTCAAATATCCGTGGGTGAACTACTCTTCAAAGCTGTAATCAAGTTAAACGGAATTGTAGAACAAGTCCGTTTCAAAAAAATCCCACATCAACAATTAAACTATGCACAAGATGCTGCTGACATCAGTTTATTTCTTCATTAAATTCTTTATCTATAGGAGCACGTTTTTGTACTACATTTAATAGCGTTACATTAGTTACGTTTAGTTAGAGTTGAATGAACGAGTTTAGGTAAATAGACACATTCCAACATACCAGGTAGAGTAAGTAGATCAATAAACAACTAAGCAAGTAAAACTGAGGAGGGGGGGGGGGGAGTTATAAATAGAGGGGAAGAACAAAAACCGGGGTCTGTTGGCCAGTAGTGAAGTGAGGGAGAGAACATGACCGGTAGGAACCGAGCTACTCGGGGTTCAAGGGAGATATAAAAGGAGAGAGTGACCTTGTAAATTTTTGGGGATTGAGATACTAAAGTAGATTAAATTCTTTGGGTTATTAAGGTCAAATTGGGGATACTCTATATTGCTGCAGTTTCTTGAATTCAGTTTTGCTTGCGAGTTGGATATTGTAATTAGTTAAAGATTTAGTCAAAGGTTTTAGGATAAATAATATTGTAGTGTAAAATATATAAGTTTATGAGATCTAAATATAAATTGAATATAATTAAATGCTTGTATCTTTTCAAATCCTCACACATACTAGTGTAATAGTCAGCCAAGCGGGTTGTATAAGGAATATTCACTGGGCCCCGTAGTATTAGTATAATTATCCTTTCTATAAGAAAACACTAGATTCCTCAATAAATCACACCGCTTTTCGCGATATTATTTCGCCGATTTGATTAATCCTTTTTATAAGGATATGCTCCATTTAATAGTGAACTAGTCCACAACGCCTAAATATGTTTAATATTTGTATACTGAAATTTAACTTTATTGCTACTCTTTTCTCTTGTGTTAAGTGATAATACATTGTGTGTCAAGTGAACTATAATTTATTAACCTTCTTTGTGTTAAATCTTCTGACTGGACCTTCTAATCATGGTACCATATCTATTTATTTCACAATTTAATTCAAGAGAACCTAACTTCTTTAGTTATAATTACTTTCATTTACAGCTTGTTAGTCAGTCAACTAATTCAATCAATTGTTTTGAGCCGATAATCTAAAGGAATAAAATCCGTTATTATCGCAAACACCACACAATGTTCACTGATCCTCGGGCCGGATATTTGAATCAACACTATGGATAATTTACATCTGTAATCTAAAGTTATTGGCTCATACTTTCGATTAATTCACAAACATGATGGAGGAAATCGGACCTCACAAGTGGTTCAGGCTTCTAACCACCTAAGAGCGGCAACATATGAGGAACATTACCTAAGGTTGATGTGCAAGGAATTTTCCTTCAAGGAGTCCACTCCAAACTAATCTAATCTGTTAGCTCATTCTTTCAATAAATTAATTAGTTCCCATCAGTTAACATCATATTGACTTATTCTATGCTTGCAAGTTCAATCCACTGAGCATCTGCGCTAGGGTTTGCCGAAAAAACACTTTTTTTTATTTCGAAGTTGTAATAGCGTGGAAAAGTTGCAAAATATATAGACAAAATAAACGGTACCAGACAACTGCCACATACTTTCTCCCAGTTGAAACTTTATACCTTCCCAAGAGTAGCATAGGAGGTGGTTATTTAGAATTGCAAAAGTAGGAAAATGTTACCATGGAAAATATTAGATGCATGTAACACACATCCATATTATATTATTATACAAGCTAGCCCGATCCGGCTTTGCACGAATAGACAAATCAAAGTTAAATGTATATTAACAAAAAATATATTATATCAATAAATATAAATTACACTATGCATTTCTTATGTGGAGTTTGACTAACTTTCACCCCCCCCCCTAAACCTCCCCTAAAATGTTGATTTTTTTCAAACCCTTTCTTAGCGAGCACCTAGGGTCCTAGAGGAAGCTACATGCCAAATTTCATTCCAATCCGTTTGGTAGTTTTGGAAAAATCATGATTTAGTAACTTTGACCACCAAACCCCCTAAAATTTTCGAATTTTTAAAACAATTTCTTAGAGAGCACCTATGACCCTAGAGGAAGCTACATACCAAATTTCATTCCAATCCGTTTGGTGGTTTTGGAGAAATCGTGATTTAGTAACTTTGACCCCCCCCCCAAACCCTACATAAGATTTCAAATTTTTTGAAACCCTTTCTTATCAGCACCTACGACCCTAGAGGATGCTACATAACAATTTTCATTCTAACCCGTTCAGTAGTTTTAGAGAAATCGTTATTTAGTAACATTGACCACTCCCCCACAAAATTTCGAATTTTTTGAAAACCTTTCTTAGTAAGCCACTATGGCCCTAGAGGAAGCTACATACCAAATTGTATTCCAATTCGTTCAGTAGTTTTAGAGAAATCGTAATTTAGTAACTTTGACCTCCCCCAAATCTCCCTAAAATTTTGAACTTTTTTAAACCCTTTCTTATCAGCACCTACGGACCTAGAGGATGCTACATACCAAATTTCGTTCCGATCCGTTCAGTAGTTTTTGAGAAATCGTGATCAGTGAGTCAGTGGATTTGGCTTTTATATATATATATAGATTATATTATTATTATTTAAACTATTCGATCGATTTCGAACAAATTTGCACCAAACATGTCAATTAGGTCTGTATAGATGCGCAAAAAATATTTTGAAAATTTTTGAAAAAACAACCTCCCTTTTGGCCAAAAACCCCCAAAAATCAGTTGTTATTATTATTACCTAAACGAGAATTTTTAGAAAGATGCGGTTTTTTGCATATGATAGGATACATTAAGGGCTACAAATAAGCCAAATTTTATCAAAATCGTTACAGCCGTTTTTGAGAAATTTAGATTTTTCTCATTTTTTGGGGGTAAAACCCCTTAAAAATCAAAAAAAATTTGAAAAAATGAAAAAAACGCCTGGAGATATTCCAGAACTACACCTACATACCAAATTTCATCAAAATCGGACCGTTGGTATGGTCTCCGGCTCTGTACACATCCTTACAGACACACATCACCAAAAAACTACTTTTTTGGGTTCAGGGAGCACCAAAACAAAAAACTCCACTAAAAATATTTTTGGGTTCAGAGAGCACCAACACAAATAATTCCACTAAACAATTTTTTGGGGTTCAGGGAGCACCAAAACAGACAATTCTACTAAAAATTCAAATTCGAAAATTTGGACGAAAACAATACTTTCTCCATATACTACGTAAAAAGTAAAAAAGTAAAAAATGTAAAAAAATTATCAAAATCTGTTAACATCTTCCGGTCGCGCATAGGCCCTAAAGTTTGACAAAATATGATAAAAACTTCATTATTGCAATATTTAAAAAATTTTTTGAATTTGATGTTTTTGTAATGTAATAGTTTACAACTTCTTCAAATTGACCCTAAAAACATTGCGTTTTAATTTGGTTTAGATCAGTTGATATCTTTCAGTTGCGCATAGTGCCTAAAATTTTCCAAAATATTGAAAATTTCACATTTTACGAGTTCTTTTTTATATCTTTATATAATTTTTTTTAACATAATAGTTACAGTATTTTTATTTTTGAACGTAAGAATATTGTGTTTTATTATGGTGTGAATAAATTTAAACCTTCCGGTCGCGCAATGAACCCAATGCTATAGAAAAACAGTACATAAAAAAAGATAGTTAGGCCTATGACATGATGGGTGGTAACAGTAACAACGAGAATGGTACTTTTCAACTTGCTCTATGTTTAAAAAGCTTAAATATTTTAGTTACAGTATAGTTTTTAACAATAAACTTATTTTTATACAAAATAAAAACATAGTTCTGAATAAATAAATAGTCCATGTTAGTTGAACCTGACCATTAGTACTGATTTTTATTTTGTAGCCGAAGGTACTTTGAAGACTGATTTGCTGGTGAAGTTAGGCATGGATGATCTGGACATCAGAGTGGTTCTTATAAATCCGTTTTGAGATTCTGCTTCACAAACTTTCCCTGAGGCTTCTGTGACAAGTTTTACACAGCGTTCAACAGCCTGCGTGTGAACTGGGATCCTGGGAATTTCTTGAAAATAATGTTCAAGTCAGGGATTGAGTCACTGTCGATGTGCGATTTGATCTCGCCATCACTGATTTCTGCAAACAATGGAGGAGAAGATAATTCAAAGTCCATCCAGTTGATCATTTCTGAGTATTCTTGCGCATTGAAGTTGATTTTTGGTGGCGTAAATCTTCTTACTGTTTTCCTTCTTGCTTCTATCTGCCTTGAATTCTTCGAAGTCCGAACTCTCTTATGTGTTTCTTGTTATCTTGAGTTATGGCTAAAAGTAAGTGTTCTGGGTGGGCAAAAAACTCATTCCGTTCGATCACAGGGTCAACAACATCAAGCAAAGGTTTTGGAAAATACCTGGTAGAATGTATTGCTTGGTAAACAAGTTTCGGGCCCTCTGTGAAGTGTTTAATTGTTTTAATACTAAACCAAATTGGCATGTATGATTTCAATATAAACAAAACTAAGTCTTGAAGTTCAGGTGAGGGGCTTTCTTCACTTATGTACAATCTGAGAGTTCTATTTGCTTTTGTCAACCACCTCGAATGTGATAAATTCCCAGGATCTCGTACAGCTAAATCTGCTTTACAGGTTCCTGATTTTATTGACTTTGAAATATCAAGTAGGTATTGTTGATCTTTGCTAAGCACGTTTCTGTCTATCTCTGGGATCTGACAATCAATACTGTGGAAGCTAACCACCGGCAGTTTTTGGCAGTCAACTAACTTTTCACCGATTGGCCCTTTAGAAGTACTAGGCCCCGTTGTCTTGCCATCTAGGTGCTCAAACATGTGGCGGAATGGCAACTCATTGAAATGGAGACGGCAAATTGCCCATTGTACAGGTTTCCTTAAATAAAGTTCAACTCGGCGAACCAGACCAGTTTTCCAACCTGTATTGACATCAGTACCATCACATCCGATGACAATTAGATTTTCAAGAGAAATATCATGTAAGGCAATAAAACTATAGAAATATCATGTAAGGCAATAACACTATATCAAGTAAGGTAATAGAAATATCAGACAGGTAAGAAATTACAGACTTGACAATATCTTCAGAGCTTACAGAATAGGGAGTAACGTGGCCAACATAGAGTGAGCCGGTTCTCGAATCAGCAAGTAATGCTCTTCCTTAATAATTCTACGAACCCTTTTTGAATGAGCTTGCTCTATCACACACGTGTCGTCCTTTCTTCCTTCTAAATAGAGACCTAACAGTGGAAGTGCGTCTGATTTACTACACAATTCAGCCTTAACATTTAGTTTTTCCCTTCTTATTTTGTTCTTATTGGAGGAATCTGAATCAGTAACAATACCAAAATCGTGTAGAAAGGAGGGAACGCCAAGGTCATTCAACCCATCCAGCCGAGTGACGTTGTCTGGCTTGCTGCCCACCCTTTGTGCACGAGAGTTTCTAAGCCGTTGCGCGACCGGAAAACATTGACTGAACTTGACAGATATTTTTCTACCTCATTATCAGTTTGTGTGAAAAAAAATACTACGGCTATTACATTTAAATACTAATTTATCAAAAATGCGTAAAAATATAACTTTTTCATTATTTTGGCAAATTTTGGGACTTATGAGCGACCGAAAGATATTAACTGATCTAAACAAAATTAAAACACAATGTTTTTATGCTCTATTTGAAGAGGTTACAAACTATTACATTACGAAAACATCAAATTCAAAAATTATAAAAATAATTGCAAAAATTTAGTTTTTTTCATATTTTGTCAATCTTTAGAGCCTATGTGCGACCGGAAGATATCAACCGATTTTGATAATTCTTTTGTCTTTTCTTTTGTCTATACATTTCGCAACTTTTCCGCACTTATAACTTCGAAATAAAAAAAAGTGTTTTTTCGGCCCATCCTAATCTGCGCTAGAGTTTGTGCGCAGAAACTCAAGTTATGTTACTACAGCACATACTACACTCATGCCATCTGTCAAACAAAACCCATGTTACATAACCTCATTCTATCACTTTTTTATGAACAACTTTGTATGTTTTATCATAACTAAATCTTTTAATTCAATTTAAACAAATTTTAATAAATTTAATTTCTAGTTTATTAATTCAACTTCAATACATCTCTGCTTAAATCAATTGTTAAGCATGAGATTAAAGTAAATTAAATAAAATATCAGAATATGTAGATACAATTTCTGAAAATCAAACTGCTGATTGTACGTAATTGTAAAAAAATGAATACATCGCCACGATTCTAAAACGTGTAACGGATTGGTTACAAAAATAAAAATATAAATTGATTTAAACTGTTAAAAAAAAATAGGTCATCGAAAAACTTGCAAAATAAAAAAAAAATGTTCAAACTAATAAAAACGTTATATGTGGATTATTGCTCTCCTCGCCTTTACTTCATATACTTATTTTCCTTTAAAAATCGTCGCTCATAATACAACTTAATTATCATAAAAAACACTCCTCACTCTTCAACCTCTATTACAAAAATGATACACCACGTGACTCACCTTAACTCCAACTTACAACTCCACCTTACACCTTAAAACCTCCCTTATAAAACCTTATAGAATTTCTTCACTTGACTCTTATAAAAAAAAAAAATTAATAATAATCCACATATAACCTATTTGCATGTTCTCATATCATTTATGCATATATAATTATCTTTAAAAATATTCTACTATAACTTTAATTTCTCAGGTCGTGTGTCTTTGACTGCAAAGTACTCGCTAATGGGTAGCCATGGTTAAACGAAAGAATTCAAGACATCGTGGCGGAACAACTATCTTTTTACTCACACATTATGAAAGAATAATTATGTACAAACAAATTCATTATCATCATGAAATAAACAAATCAAATTATCAAAATTTTATACAAGATACCAGTTACAATTATGCTTACTAAGTTATGACGCAATATCAAATTAAGTGAAGTTACATATTAAAAAAGTTTTAAAATTTTGAAATGCAGACTGATATTATTAAAAATTATGGCCATTAATACTTACAAAACTGTTCACACTAACGTCTTTACCTAGGATTTCTCTGATTATAAAGGATATTTTAGTCACACACACAACGACGACACTCCAAAAAACCGCCTCGTGGCCGCATTTCTACAAGTTCACATTACTTCGAATATATTCGACGGATTTTTATGTCCAAGCGTACACCAAATCTGTACTACTCAAAGTTCACTTTTAGAAGTTCATTTCTTCTCCTCCACTTCAAAAAACCATATTTCTTCTTAAAATTCGCCAGCAAGGCACACACAAACAAACTATCTATTCGCCATGTTTTTTCTAAGTCTACCTTAATGAAGCGGTACAGGGCCTCTTGAATTAACTCAACCCTCATGAGCATTGTGATCTAGTTTGTCTGCACTGTGCATTTATACATGCTTAAAATATAATTTCTCTGTTACAATGTTTTTCTTCCACCTTGTTACATTTTACTAATAAAACTGTTCATTATGTGACCACTTATTTACCTTTTTAATTGTTCTTTTCAACTACACCACTGTTTTTAATTTGATGAATTCTTATACACTTTATATACATTATATATTTTTCACTCGTTAATGTTTTTAAGTCTGCTTTTTTATCTTTTATTTATATAGTCTGCTTATTCTTTACTTTATGTTTATTTAAATGATTCTACTTCAATTATTTTGCGTCTTAACAAATTTGTATATGTAATTGTATTATAAATATTTATTATTATATATTGCGTCTCTTTTCGACCAGACCACACCTCTATGTCTTTAGTCACTATGGGAATTTATTAATTTATGATCATACAATATCTTTGTTACATGGCCTGTAAGTGTTACAGACGTACTAAAAACACTAAAATTAAATGCAATTTGGAAATAAAACACTAGTAAATAATCTAGCTTCATATGACGCAACCTCGATGTCTAACATTTCAGAAGGTTTAGACATACAAGATACAACTGATGAATTATCATTACAATTTCTTAGGGCAAGTGCAAGTAATATTTTCAAACATTCGAAAAAGAACGTTACCTCTCAATTCTCTTTCCATAAATAAGCCTATTTGATATTCTTGGTCTAGGTGCATATAATTATAAACTTATGGGTTGAAACATATATTTTCTCTCTAGCAACAACTGTTGAAGAGAATCAAAACCCAACGTACCAGCTTCGTAATGATGATAAATATTTTACTTTGTAATATTTGTCATTTCAAGTTTCAACTATGTAAAATCAATGTTCATCCTTCCAAGGTAAAGCCCGCCTTTATTCTGATCCATTACATAATAAATTTAATTCTCAATAATTTACAATAAACAAAGTAATATTAAAAATTAAAATTGAATTATTAATGCCTTACAGTAATTCTAATAATTTAAGTGCTTTAAATGAGTATGCTAGGTTACGGGTAACATGTATATGCCACCTCTATTCACCAGGCAATTTCTTTGTTCTATTTTTAAAAAATTACTTACTTGTTATCAAGCCTAAAGAGTGAACCTTTGAATTTAGTCATGGAACATTCTATTAGAAATATATCAAAATACTCAATGATTAGAAGGGTTTGTAAATAAATCCCATGTCGCTGTGCATAACAAAGTAGATGAGAGATCGAATATCTATGTTTGTTTAATAATAAAGTTTCATTTTTACAAATAAATAATTTCCTGGAAAAGGTTAGGAAGAGTGGCTTAATGTTGGACACACATATGTAAGTTGCTAAGGCCGAGCCACAAGTATGTATTATTTTTATTGCCCCACGTCGGCAAAGCCATTCTGTAAATAGCTTACGTTACAGACAATTTATTTATTTGTACTTAACAAATGAATTTAATTAATATCCTTCAAAAATCTCTTGGGGTCATGAAATCGTGCAACCTGATCAAACACATGAAAGGCAGGTCAAAGACAAATGACGCAATCAACTTGAATAAACCTTCAACATTTACTGATATTTTTTTATGTAGAAAACATATTAAAATAAAGTCACACATACACATAAATAAAATAATGAATATTATAAAATATTAAAAGAGAGCATGTAAGTCAAATCAAATTAAATGTGCACTCTATGTACCGTGGATTTCTATTATTTTATCAAAAACACTGTTTTTATTAATAACTCAATTTACTTAAACACTTGTAAGTCTTTATGCGTAGCTGAAATGATGAGATGAGATGAATTAAAGGTGGTCTGGTGCTAAATCCATTGTCTCCTCGATGACGCAATCATCTAAATTCTTTATCTAGATTAATAACATTAATCCACGGATCAATCTTCCAGGATCTTCGTTGTCAGTTCTCAGTTGATCATTCTATATGTATTGCAACATTATAAAATTAAATATTTCACAACTTGTATGATCCACAATATATTCACAAATATATGATTTCCTGGGAGGTGTTAGGAAAACCAACTAACACTGGCAAAGCGGACATAACAGGACGCATTCTACAAAGTTCAATAACACAAAATAAAATTAGGTAAACTTACCATTCAGATTTGATGATGTAATGAATGGACTGTAGTTACTTTCCTCGGGCCTGTAATCAAATAGAATATTATTTTGTTTCATTGTAAGTCTGTTGCAATAATGTACATTTCTGAATTATTATTGAAAACAAGTACTGTATGTAAAATTAGCAAAAAATCTATGAAAATTTTACTTTGGTAGATATCACCTGAAAAATAAATCAAATATATAAATTTTACACCATTATAATAAATATATACAGAGTGAGTCAAACATATGGAAACTTCTTAATATCATACAAAAATTTCAAAAAGAAATTAACTTTTTTAAATAACCCTATCTTTTCTTGAGAAATTGAATTCCAATCTGTTGTTTGTAATGGCGGTTGTTACTGATATATTTTAAATGGTAACAATATTTGTGTGATGTATCATTTTACTTTCTCGCTATACTATAGTATAGAGAAAGTATAGTGATCGCAAAAAAAATCGAAATTGAGATTTTTGTGGAAATATCCGTTTTGGGACCCCCTAAGTCCAAAAAAGTGTTTTTTACAAAGTGTCTGTCTGTATGTATACAAATCTAGAACAAAAACTATTCGATCGATTTCAAACAAATTTGTACCGGACATGTCAAGTAGGCTTTGAAAAACAACCCCTTTTTGGCAAAAAAAACCCTAAAAAAATCAGTTATTATTTTTTTATAAAAAAACGGCTCTAACGATTTTGATAAGATTTTGCTTATTTGTAGCCTTTAATGTACTCTACCATATGCAAAAAAAACCGCATCTTTCTAAAAATTCTCGTTTAGCTAATAATAATAATAATAACTGATTTTTGGGGGTTTTTGGCCAGAAAGGGGGTTGTTTTTCAAAACCTTTTTTTGTGCATCTATAAAGGCCTAATTGACGTGTTTGGTGCAAATTTGTTCGAAATCAATTGAATAGTTTTCTCTCTAGATAATAATAATAATATTTATTAGTTAATCTCCAACTTTAATAAAAAATCACCTCTCCTACCCCACCCTACAAGTCACAGTGAATCTGTTTAATAATTTAAATATGTCTGTGAGAAAGTTTGTGCCAGTTCCTGGTACCGTTTATTTCAGAAATCTTTAAGACAAGAAATAGTGCAAATAGTACAAAGATGGATTATGGTAAAATTCTAAAATAATTTAAACATTTTATTAAGATAGAAAATATTCGATTTTTGTATGAACTAGAGTAGTTGGTTAGCAGAAGGGGTTCTCAATTATCCATGCGCTTATTTTCTTGTAAGATGAACGATCCTCGTGGAAATGAGGAAGTATCGAATTGACGATCCCAATTTTGAAAGTATTGTTGCAAGATTATTAGCTGATGATGTCGATTCGGACTGCGACTCAGATGAGAGTATAAGATGATGAAATGCCGATGGAGGTACAACCAATGGCGAAGAGGAAAGAGACTGGGAACCTTTGTCAGATGGAGAAACTGAAGAAGATGAGAAGAACCTCACAGATCAAGACGATCCCAATGAAAATGAGAAGGACCTCGCAGCACAACCACAAGATGAAGATGAGGACCTAGCAGATCAACAAAGAGGACCTTGAAGCTCAACCTCAAGATTATATTCCCTTACTTTACAAAGGGAAAAACTGCTACAAATAGAATGCATCTGAGCCACCAAAGACTGGTAAAGTACCAATTCATAATATTGTAAAATTTAAGGGATTCACTATCAGAAAGGGAAGCTTGGGAACATTTCTTTGATAACGACGACATTTTCTGAAGTAGACTAATTTTTATTTATCCAAAAATATATTTAAATTTGGAAAAAAGATATACAACTACTTTATTATGATGACCTAACCAAAGATGAATTAATGGCATTCAATGGACTTCTCATCGTGTGTGCCATTATGAAACGCAACATGGAAAATGACAGATCTTTGTTTTACAATGATGAATATGCTAGACCCATTTTTCTATTGACGATGTCTGCAAATAGATTCATTGTTATAAAAAAAGTGTTACAATTCGATAATCCAGATGAGTGACCAACAAGGCAACAAATAGATCCCGCAACTACTATTTCTTACATATTTGAGAGATAAAATTACTTCCAACGTTTACATGTACCGAGTGAAACGTGCACAATTGCTGCATCTCCTATCCCTTTCAGAGGGAATTGTCGGTTTCGCATTTATATGCCCAGGAAGCCTACTAAATATAGGATAAAATTAATGTGTTTAGTGGACTCTAAAACAAATTATTTGTACAACTGCTATATTTACAAAGGGAAAGGCTCAGATGGAGAATTTCTACCAGAGAAGGTACGTCGCAAACTATCCATCCCTACGCAATCTCTCATTCGACCTATGTGGTAAAACGAATGTGATTTTGAAGTTTTTTAATTCATAGTTTATTGTTTGTTAAGTGTTTGTTTGAATTATTGAAGTTTGAATTAGAGTTGTTTACTTGATTAAAGTTTGAATTATTGAAGTTTGAATTGGAGTTTATTGGTTGTTGAGCCATCGTCATCATACCAAAGTTTATGTGTAATAAGTACCTACTTAATTCTTACATTTTATTTCAAGCTTTTGTAACGAAAAGCGTTACAAAAGTAAAAATATAAAATATAAATATGTTAAAAAAAAATGGGTTCAGAAAATTGCAAGAAATAAAAAAATGTTTAAATTAAATAAAATGCTATATGTGGATTATTATTATTCACCTCTCCTTTATTTCATTTATTTATTTACCATTTAAAAGAAATCGTCGCTCATTTATAACTCAAGTATCATCAATAACACTCCTTACTCTTTAACCTCTAAATAAAAATTATACATCATGTATCTCACCTCAAATCCAACGTAGAACTCCACCTTACACCTTAACATCAACGTACAACTTAAATCACCTTACCACCTTATTTATAAAAAACCTTAAAAAATCAACTTCATTCAACTCTTGTATATAAAAAAATTAATAATCCACATATAACCTTCTGTTTGCTCTTTTAGCATTTATGTATCTGTAATTATCTTTAATAATATACTATATTAACTTTACTTTCTCAGGTTATGGGACTTGACTGTAAAGTACTTGCTGGTGAATGTGCGTGGTTAAATAATGGAATCTAAGACATCGTGGCGGAACAACTAATCTTTTACTCAGACATTATAGAGAAATAATTATTTACAAGAAAATACATTATCATCATAAAACAAACAAGTTGATTTGACGAAAATTTGTACAAAATATTGTCAACCCTATCTTAGATGTATGACGCAATAGAATCAAAATGAAGCTATTTCTTAAAATGATTAAAATTTTGAATTTGCAGACTGAAAAACTTATACCCTATGGCGATTGCTACTTACGGAATTGTTAATTTCACTGTTTTTACCTAGGATTTCTCTCAGATTGCACTAACACATCAAACACTCCCTATTTCGTAATGCGCATTTTTCAGAAGCACATGGCACAATTCTTCAAGTTGACTTCTCATCGAAGATACACAGTAGATGTTGTCGTCGAAGCTTGTTTTAACGCTGGCACACCTCTACTTCACTTTAATACGATTTTTATTGTTCAAACTTTGAAAGAACTACATTTCTTATTGCAAAAGTACTCCTCCCACACCTTACTAAACGTACAACGTTTTACGCCATCTTAGTGAGTCTATTCGGTGCCGTACAAAGCCTTCCGTATCAGAATAGCTTTTTGATGCTTAGCTTTAATCAAGTCTATATCCACTTGTGCCTTGTTATATACTGATATATACACTGACTTCTTCTACATATGTTTGTTTTTTAATTTTAACTGTTCTTTAATTATTTATTAAACTGTTCATTGTGCAATCATTTATTTGTTCTCCTTTACTGTTCGTTCTAAACGCACCACTGTTTTTTAACTGTCTATAACCTTTATATAGTTCATACACGTTATATACCTTTGTTAATTAATATTTTTTAAGTCTGCTTTTTTTTTTACTTTATTCATTAATAGTCTGCTTATTCTTTACTTTATTTTGTTTAAATGATTTTACTTTAACTATTTTGTGTCACAAAAGAATTTATAAATGTATACAAAAATTATAAATGTTTATCATTATATATTGCGTCTTTCATTTTAATCAGACCAAACCTATTTGCTTTTAGTCATTATGGATATTATTAATTTATTATCATATAATATCTCTGTTACATGGCTGTAAGTGTTACAGATATCTGTAATGGAATTTGCTTTCATGAACACCAAAAACACCACAGTTCATGTAACAGAAATTTTTTTTGTTTTTTTTTTTAAGAAGAGAGAAAAAAAAAATTTTTAATTTCAAAGAAATCTGGTTTTCACATTATTAAATTTTTTTTTAAAATTACAAGTTATATTTATTTATTATTTATATTTAAAATCCAAATCATTGTTCTTATTTTTTTTTTAAATTGTTTGCCATTACATTTAAATCAATTATTAGTTGCCACAAAAATCAAACAAAATTCAAAAAACCAAAAAATTCATGATTGCCAATTCAAAACAATCAAACATCAAAATCAAATGTCACAATCAAACAATATTCAAGAATCAATTATACATCAACATCAAATTTCACAATCAAACATTACAGTCAAATATTACTGAAAAATCAAAATTACACATCACTATTCATCAATAAGATTGCCAATCAAAAACCATACATCATTGAAATCATTCAAGTATTAGAGTTTTCATTGTTCATCACTCCACATTATTAGGTTTGATATTATTCACAAATCAAAAATTATACATTATTTACAAATCAAAATTCACTCATTAATCAAAAATTACACATCATTATTCACCATGGCAACAAATAAATTTCACTCATTTTTATCTTGTAGCAATTCTTTACTCAATCATCCTCAATTGACACATTTCAAATAATCATTCACATCACAAATCAAATTCTTTACAAATATTTAAAATTTACATTTACATACATTCATACAAATTTACTACATTATACCTGCATATCAAATTGTGAATAGCAATGAAATGGCAATGACCCCTCTTAAACAACGTATATGGATCATTCCATCAGAGTGCAACAACCAGACAAGAAATGGAGAGAAATAAATTATATAGTTACCCAAATTATTTACAAAATCAATATATAAATATAAAATTGAAATTTGAAAAATATTTAAGTTATCACTTCACTTCCCTCATACATATCTCCCATCATTCATTCCTTAATCAACCCCCACTAAACTCCCAAACATGTTGTTGAAGGTCACAGCATTGCTATACATTGTCTGTACCCAATGTACAACCCAACACAACATTTTATTAAAACGAATTTAAAATTAGTGAAAACAAATCTAAGATCTTTAGTTTGCCACTCCCCGTTGAAATTTTCATACTCGCCCCATTCGCACTGCAAGTCATTATACATTTCAATTTTATATTTTTTACAAATTATCTAACGAATGAACAAAAAACTATGTACAAAAGGATCAAGACACCAATCAGGTAGGTAACTTTTTTCTTTTTCTTGTAGGCCTCTTGATTACAAGTAGGCCTATCCTATGTTTTATTAATTTTGTTATTTTTTCCTTCTTATTATTATTTAGTCTATAAATTTTGCTTCTATTTTTCATTTTCTGTTTTTTATTCCTGAAATCCTTTTTGTTATTTTTAAATGATTCTTTACATCTTTTTTAGTTATTCTCAATTTTAATCTTTTAGTTCTCAAATCATTGATAAGCCTATTCATTTTTAATTTAACATTCATTCCAGTATCAACTTCTTTATCTTTACTTATTTCCACAATAACCTCTTTATAAATATCTCCATTAACCTTTTTAACAATTCCAAACTCTACAACATTAGGCCTACTCTCTACAATATCATTTCCCAAAACATAATCGTCGCATAATTCTTCCACAACTACTTCATTTACATTTATTATTTCACTCTCACACACTGTTAGAATAGGCTTTTCAAAATTGTTGTTAATATTACTATCGTTTACTTTGGTCACACTATTTTCTACTTTTACAACATTTATCTCACTGGTCACATTTTCATTTACTTCTAGACTTTTCAAAATCTTACTAAATTTTAAGTTACTCTCTGCTTTTAAAACTTTACATTCTTTACTTATAACCTCCATCTCTGTTTGGAGATTATCTAATTTTGTATTCAATCTATCGTTATTTATTTTAATTTCTGTTTTAATCTCTGCTTTATTATCTTCCATTTTGAGACTTAAATTTTCAATTTTACTGTTTAAATTACAGTTTAAATTGTCATTATTTACTTTCATTTCTGTTTTAATTTCAGTAAAAAAAATCATCATCATTTCTTTAAAATTATCCCCAGCAAAATTATCACTTGACCTAACCTCCCATAAACTTTCACTAGGCCTATCTTTGATTGCCTCATTCATTTCTAAATCCTCTACCCCATTCTGCGCACTTACATTGATGGATTGATCCATTTCTAATCCTGAGTCATTCAGGCCTAACTCTTCTACCTTATTTGCCATGTTTTAAAATTGTATTCAACAATTTAAAGTAATAAGTTGTCCGCCACAACATCCCAAAGAACCTCCAAAGTCACCACGACATCCACTTCGCTTTCGTTTAACAGCCCCACGTTGGGCACCATTTTGTAACGAAAAGCGTTACAAAAGTAAAAATATAAAATATAAATATGTTAAAAAAAAAATGGGTTCAGAAAATTGCAAGAAATAAAAAAATGTTTAAATTAAATAAAATGCTATATGTGGATTATTATTATTCACCTCTCCTTTATTTCATTTATTTATTTACCATTTAAAAGAAATCGTCGCTCATTTATAACTCAAGTATCATCAATAACACTCCTTACTCTTTAACCTCCAAATAAAAATTATACATCATGTATCTCACCTCAAATCCAACGTAGAACTCCACCTTACACCTTAACATAAACGTACAACTTAAATCACCTTACACCTTATTTATAAAAAAACTTAAAAAATCAACTTCATTCAACTCTTGTATATAAAAAAATTAATAATCCACATATAACCTTCTGTTTGCTCTTTTAGCATTTATGTATCTGCAATTACCTTTAATAATATACTATATTAACTTTACTTTCTCAGGTTATGGGACTTGACTGTAAAGTACTTGCTGGTGAATGTGCGTGGTTAAATAAAGGAATCTAAGACATCGTGGCGGAACAACTCATCTTTTACTCAGACATTATAGAGAAATAATTATTTACAAGAAAATACATTATCATCATAAAACAAACAAGTTAATTTGACGAAAATTTGTACAAAATATTGTCAACCCTAACTTAGATGTATGACGCAATAGCATCAAAATGAAGCTATTTCTTAAAATGATTAAAATTTTGAATTTGCAGACTGAAAAACTTATACCCTATGGCCATTGCTACTTGCGGAATTGTTAATTTCACTGTTTTTACCTAGGATTTCTCTCAGATTGCACTAACACATCAAACACTCCCTATTTCGTAATGCGCAGTTTTCAGAAGCACATGGCACAATTCTTCAAGTTGACTTCTCGTCGAAGATACACAGTAGATATTGTCGTTGAAGCTTGTTTTAACGCTGGCACACCTCTACTTCACTTTAATACGATTTGTATTGTTCAAACTTTGAAAGAACTACATTTCTTATTGCAAAAGTACTCCTCCCACACCTTACTAAACGTACAACGTTTTACGCCATCTTAGTGAGTCTATTCGGTGCCGTACAAAGCCTTCCGTATCAGAATAGCTTTTTGATGCTTATCTTTAATCAAGTCTATATCCACTTGTGCCTTGTTATATACTGACATATACACTGACTTCTTCTACATATGTTTGTTTTTTAATTTTAACTGTTCTTTAATTATTTATTAAACTGTTCATTGTGCAATCATTTATTTGTTCTCCTTTACTGTTCGTTCTAACCGCACCACTGTTTTTTAACTGTCTATAACCTTTATATAGTTCATACACGTTATATACCTTTGTTAATTAATATTTTTTAAGTCTGCTTTTTTTTTTTTTACTTTATTCATTAATAGTCTGCTTATTCTTTACTTTATTTTGTTTAAATGATTTTACTTTAACTATTTTGTGTCACAAAAGAATTTATATATGTATACAAAAATTATAAATGTTTATCATTATATATTGCGTCTTTCATTTTAATCAGACCAAACCTCTATGCTTTTAGTCATTATGGGTATTATTAATTTATTATCATATAATATCTCTGTTACATGGCTGTAAGTGTTACACATTCCTGATTGATAATGTTATTGATTTTCCCAACTTATTTCTAGCCTCTTGACTAATAAAATATTAGATAATTGCAAAATAGGGGTAAATTTAACGATTTAAAATGAGAAAAAACAACAATATATGACTGGTGGACGCAGATGTGATCCTGATGTAAACATGGTGGGTGTGATACAATGGATTAAAACGGTGCATGCTATAAAAATGTCCATTAAATGATACCGCTGCCAACAATGGGCAAATGTCAAATAGTTAAACCTTATAAAACTAAGGGACATCAACACTTTGTAACAAACGTCTGTCCTTAAAATATAAAATAATAAGAAAGAGTCGTGAAAAGTTACCATTTTTTTCAAATTTTAATAATTGAAAACACTAGAATTAACTAACCCTAATTACCTGCAAGTTGGATACCAACAACTTTCATCAGGACTTTATATTCTAAGTCACAATTGTTTTTTTAATGCTCATGTTAAGTCAACTTGTAGGATGTTTAAGGTATGAGATACTTTTCATCACAATAGTGATGGTTAAAAATATGTTGTAAAAAGTCACCTGTATTGCCAGTTTAAATTGTGGGAAATTACATTTTATGATTATTGTAACAAAAAGTAATAACCTGAAACAGTTTTCCATGTAGATTGATCTCCAGATCCGATGTGCTGACTTCCCACGGTATCCAGTATAACGTTCAGGATTCAGTAATAAGTCAACATACTCAGCAGCTCCGTCTTCATCAGGCAAAGTACAAAAGTTGTCCTGAGCATCATCATGTGCTTGCCATAGAGCAAACTCCTCATGAGCAGCTTCACTAAAAATAAACAAAATAATATAGACAGAGATTGGTTTTCTGTTTAGTTTAAAAATCATTATTTTATTTAAAGATTTAATAATCCTTTTAATCAAGTTTAAAACTTAAAAAACGATGCAAAACTAGTAGATATTATGAAAGTTGCAACTCAATTCTGATATTTCATGAAATAAGTAGAAATCAAGTTTCATTGTGGAAAGGTCCCCGAATCACTGAATTCTGAATTGCGTCCAGCTATGGCACACTAACTCACTATATTATGTTTGAAATGGGCGAGCTCGATTTTCTTTTTCTCTTATTTTAACAATCGCGGCTCTAAATGAATTGAAAACTCTTTTAATAGGATATATGAAGCCTAATTGTGTGATTTTTATAGAAAAATCCATTCCATATAAAGAAGAGGAGAAAAATAATACACTGTAAACCTACAGTTTAATCACTGAACAAATATTTAAAAAAAGCAAGAGCTAAATCAATTATTAAGTAAAGCTATGAATATATAACTGAACAAATATTGATCGCGTTAAAAATATCTTTCTCTTAAAATCACCAAAACCGATTGATGCTCTTCACTAAAGACTCTGTACAACTTCTTCGACTCAGTAGTTTCACTTGAATGTATCCATGAGTCTAATTACAAAGTAGTTGAAAAGCTTGACGGTGATTTTATTGACTAGCCTCATCGAGAAATGCAGTATTTGCGACTATCTTCACTCCTAAGCTCTAGATGATCTAGTTATGTTACAGAAGAATCATTTCAGAACAATATCTTGAAAATTTAAATGAAAGACATTTCTCGAAAAAAGTAGGTAAAATCTCCACGCTGGTGTCGATTTTGACCATTGTGTGGCAACTCTGTACCAGGTGCTCGGCAAACTTAGATTTTTGTGTGAATAGTGTCTTTTTTGGAATATGTTCAGAAAACCTAGTTTTAAATGATCGGCCCTTCTGTCCGATCTAGTACATAGGACAGTCCGAACATTTAATCTTATAAATGACTGTTTGTTAGAAAACATCTTTTTTAACATTGGTCTCTCTATTCCCCACCAGCTTTTGTTGTTTGTTGGAGGTCCTGCAGGACACCATAATGTTTTGTTTCCTTAACACATTCTTGATAGTATAGTGCAAAGTGGAGATTTTACGCAAATGTAGAAAGTCTCCTTTCATGTCTTGTTTGGAGGAAATGCATATTTACAACGCATTCAAGTATGACCGTAATAATGCTGAATGAAAAATTGAAGTATAACTCTAATATACTGTTCAACGCCATTCAGGATATAAAAACACAGAGCTCTAGTAGTAAAATAAGCAATCTTCAGATCGAGCAAGTAGGGGTAGGTTAATTCCGACAGTTGCAAGTACGTGGTTAGTGGTTACTTACGTTTAGTCGGCTAGCCAGCATGTTTGTTATGTGTCCTGTAATTTGGACTTGAGATGTTTGTCATTTATGAGTTAAGTGTGTGTTTTATTTGTTTTAAGTTTTAAATTCAATTCAATTCAATTCAATTTATTTTTATTTCCTTAAATATAATACAGAAAAAATGTATAATAATATCATGGAAATTGTGCCCACATAGGCTTAGCACAGGCGTAGGCACGAGTCGCATCTAATAATCTAAGTTACAAAAAGGAAGACATAATATATTTATTAATCTATATTAAAGTTTTATAATATAAAAACAATAGAGGTAGAGTAGAGTGGGAAGTGCCAAACGGAGGAATCCAAGTCCATATCGGACCAAAACAACCCGGGTCAACAAATAGTTACTGCTTCAACATACGAGAATCAATAATAGCGAGAGAGATAAGGTAGTACAATAAACAAGGGTAAATATATTTGCTACCTGTAGATGGATACAATGACATTCTCAGTACCGTCCCTTCCCAATTCCAGAAGCCAATTTGTAATATGTTTCTTAAATGTCTGAAGTTTAAAGTTATTAAACATACGTAAGTGGTCAGGTAGATTCCTATATAAAACATGAGCTATGTAATGTGAATTCGTGACCGAGAAAGTCTTACTTAATTTTTTATTTAAAATTCCAAGTGACTTTGAGCTGCGTGTCAAACGTTGATGATCGGTAATTTCGAAAATATCTCGGTAGTTTTTAAAAATATAAATTGCAAGAGTTTTAACATAAATTTGTCTAAGATTCATAACCTTAAATTCGTCAAAAAGTGTCTCAGTACAAAAACAATGGCCTTTACGCAATGCAGCTTTAAGTATAGATTTTTGAATTATGTTAAGAGGTTCAAGAATTGTTTTAAAGGCACCCCCCCAGGCTATTATTCCCCCCATAAATAATGATTGACAATATGCATAATAAGATAGTTTCAGCTCTTAAACATTTAGGATTTCACTAAGATGCTTAAAAACATAGATTAGTTTGCGTGTTTTTTGCTTTACATATTTGACATGTTCAGTCCATTTCATCCGTTTATCAAACATTACTCCAAGATACTTATAACAATCAGTGCTTTCAATATGTTCGCACAAACATACCTTGTTTAGATAATCACCACAAGAATGTAGTTTTAAAGAATTTAGATTTAGATCAGTGCAAGCTCTCAGTGAAATCGGCAGAAATTTAGTTTTAGAAACATTAAGAGTTAACAGGTTTTGGTCAAACCACTTTTTTACGGAAGCCAAACCCCTCAATGCCTTTCCCTGTACTTCATCCCAAGTTTCCCCTTCAAATAATATAGCCGTATCATCAGCAAAAAGAAAGAATTTGCCCTCAATATTTAATTTGTTCAAATTGTTTATATAAATCAAGAACAAAAGCGGCCCCAGAGTACTTCCCTGAACCACCCCATAGTTAACAGAACAACTATCACTGTTTACCCCACATATAGAAACAATCTGCTTCCTATTGGACAGGTAGCTTTCAAACCACGAGTAAGACTTTCTTCTACAACCGATTAATTTCAATTTGCGAAGAAGTTTCTCCCTGTCAACGGAGTCAAACGCTTTAGCAAGATCCAAAAAAACCACAATGCTACGCCTATTACTGCTAATAACATCATTGATGTTGCTGGTCAAATCAAACAGGGCATCAGATATCCCTCTGTCTCGTCTAAAGCCGTACTGACAACGCGTTAGAATTTTGTGTTTGTTTAAATATGAAATTAGCTGGTCTTTAACGATTTTTTCAATAATTTTTGAAAACACGCTTAATAGAGATATAGGACGATAATTATTTTTTTCCGATTTGTCGTTAGTTTTAAAAAGAGGGAAAACCATAGCAGTTTTATATATATCAGGAAATATTCCTGACTCAATACTTAAGTTTGTTATGTGAAGTAAAGGCTTCATAAACAGATCAATGTTGTCCTTAAGAAGGGACGCTGAGATGCCATCGCAACCAGGTGCAGAGCCACCCCACAAACTGTTTGCATATCTTATAATGTCGTATTCAGTAACAGTACGTAAGTTGAAATTAGATAAGGTCACGTAGTCTTCGTCCCTTATTATAGGTTCACCACCGGAGTCGATAGATAACGCTAAATTATATCCGACGTTGGAGAAGTACGAATTGAATTCATTAGCAACTTGTTTATATGTGTCTGTGTTTATGTCTGACTGGGAACCTTGCAAATATTGTTTTATTGGAAACCCTTTCTTACTGTTACCGCGACCGCTCAAATCGTTTATAATTTCCCAAAGACGTTTCGGATCATTTCTACATTGAGTTAATTGGTCTCTATAATAATTCTGTTTAACTGTCTTTATAATAGTTTTTAGTTGGTTTCTATAAGTTTTAAAATAAGCTATAAGGACCGTATTAAATGGTTGCTTCCTTACTAATTTTGCGATTTTATCTCTCTTGCTAATAGATCGAATAAGACCAGTAGTAATCCAAGGTTTTAATTTTTTATTGTGTGATATGAACGATGAAGTACTTTTCGTTGAATCGCGCACAAGCTTCCGAATAAGAGATTCAAAAATTAAAGAACAAACTCGGATATCTTGCGAACAGGTAACAGATTCCCATTCTAGTTTAGTCAATAATCGAACAAATTCATTTTTATCGAAAAAAGACGGAATTGGAGACTTCGAAACAGTCCCCGAAGGCAGCTCAAACTGTATGCCAAGCGCTGTGCTATAATGGTCCGTGACGTGGGTTTGAATTACTGCAGCCTGCACTTTATCGAAATCAAAATGGTTAACAAATACATGGTCAATGCATGAACTACCCTCGCCGGACACTCGAGTCGGTACGTTCACACAACTTACAAACCCGGCCCCAGTCAGTACATTTAAGTATCAGTCAATATATCTGTCATTTTTCAATAAATTTAAATTTATATCACCTGTGAAAATATAAGTCTTATGTTTATTTACAGTGCTGTAGTAATTTTCTAAAGCGTCAATAAAAAGTTCAACGTCACTGTCATGAGTCTTATACAAAGCCAACAAACTGCATCGTCTGTCCCCCATTACAAAATCAAGAATCAACCTATTTACATCACTCAACACAATCTCTTGGGACACGACTGATAAGGACTGCTTTACATATATAATAGTACCATCATTTTGATTTTTTTTATTAACAGTCCTGATCATATCGTACCCCCAGAAATTAATGTCCACAGCCCCCTCACTAATCCAACACTCAGTTAAAACAATAATATCAAATTTACTGTTAATCCCTTCTAAATAAATTAACATATTATCAATATTTTTTGAATAACTCCTGATATAAGAACTAAATATGTTTAAAGTAAGGTAGCCATCTAGATTGTCACCGAAACTATAGCACAAACCATCAAAATTTCTTATGACTTGACAATGGAAGGTTTAGACTTCCGAAACCGGTAGTTGACCATTGATGATTCTTTCAAAAAAATTTTTTACTTAACCCTAGAACCGGCAGACGGTACATAATGTACTGTAACTCCAACACATTTGTAACGAGTGATTGTATTGAATATTTGACCCACTAAAAATCTTCCAATCTCAAAAAGACAAACACCATTGGAAATGTAATGTTTCAAACTTTAATTTTTGTATTTACAATTTCTTTCTAAAACGTATATTTACATGCATAATCATCGTTGCAGTTTATTAGTTTTCTACAAATCAATCGGCGCCCGAATATTCATACAAAACATAACGAAATAACTCAACTTTCGTTAATCTCTAAAGCCCGTCCAGTAGGTTTTCTTAGTTAAACCTGTATATCGATGGAATTATCACAATTTCCCCTATCCAAAACTTCTATCCAATCAAAAATCGGACAAAGAGGTGGGAAGTTATGGAGCGGTTTGTATACCCTTGTAATTGGTCAGTTTTCCAACCAATAAACAGCCTTACTTATTACACGTGATATCTGTGTGACCACAATCTATTTTTAGAGATATTTTGGTATCTTTGTAAAGATAATGCTTCAAGCTAACTTTCCCCGTAAACCAAATATGTTTTCTTTAAACAGTTTATTGTGTAGGGCCGTGGGAAAGTGACTGTTATTACGTTCTCATCCTACGTTCGAATTTGAACCCTTACTTTTTAACATTAGTAGACATAGTTTTTGCGGCCTTCTCGTATAGCTTGTATGGACGGGAGGTTTCTATATTTGTTGTCACTTTTGTTATTCAAATAATTCTAAGTCAAACACTTTTATGAAAAGATAATTTACAAGTGTACAGTTCAATTCTTTAATTTATTCTCAACACTTTGTTATAATATTTTATTTTTGGGCAAAGCATATATTAGTAAATTACGTTTCAAACTTGGCATACTTTTGATAGCAGTCTTGTAGTAGGAACATAAAAACTCGTGTTTTATAATGTTAAGTGTTGTGTACGTTGTATCCTTCCGCATTTATCGTCGAATATAAAATAAACAGAGACGCTATGAAATGGATTTATAAATTATTTATTGACTTTAACAAATCTCGGGTTTATGTTTACAATTGGGTTGCCGGCTAGCTGGTAGTGAGGTTTTTTTTAGTTTAGTTATATAGTATTTAACGAGAACAAATAAATATTTAATAACTATTAACACAATGAACACTTAATCTAGGTTTATGCTAATGAAAGATGATTGATGCTAACTTGTGACGTGATTGAAATGGATTACAATTTTGGGCATAAGATTAAAATAGATGTTTAATTAAAATTCCTGAATGGTTGAAGAAACGGTGACGATTAGTTGATAGTTTAGGTTTAGGCGCTTCAATGTGAGGAAAATATGGAGGTCTGGTGTGAAGGTCTGGTCTGGATGTAGGTTTAATACATTATGTACTCAATATTCAAACTGTTCAATTTATTTATTTTTTCTGGTGGTAACTTTTATATATAGTTTATTCAAACACTTATTAAAATTCAATTAGAGCTGTGCACACACTGGACTATGTTACTCAAGCTGCTGCCATAAAAAAACCCTTACCCATCCCAAATCACCTTCTTCTTCCTCCTTCCTCTAACAATTTTCTTCTTCTCATTTCTCAACCTTGTAAATCATTTTTATTTTGTTGTTATATTGTCCTAAATAAACTTAATACTATATGGGTTTACAAACATGGTGAATGATTTTATATTAATGTTCGAAATGGAATGTGAAGGTAATGGGCTGAGTATTTTTTATTAGTGCTAACAGGGATTGGTGGTTGATGAAATGATCCCTGATATGATGTATCTTCTGTTTAGTTTATCAATAGAATTTTGGTACCATTACAATCGCCCCCTTTTGATTTCAGAAAATATTTTTTTTTTTTCTGAAATCAAAAGTAAAGATGCCGAAATTCGGAATTTTGTTTGTTCCCTCCCGTTTCTGTGATGATGGTAGTTTGATTTGGTTTATGTGTTCAGGGTTTTGTATCTCTTGAAGGTTGTTGTGTGATATATACCAGGCTTCAGTTTGCCGTTTGTGTGTTGTGGTGTATATATTGACTTTCCCAACTTCTTGTGTATGACATAGGGTCCGTCATTTAGCTGGAATAGCTTGGCTGTCACGCCTGTCAAGGATTTGGATACGTTTTGCAGTCTTACAAGGACGTAATCTCCTTCGTGAAATTCATGTATTTTGTGTGTGTTGTTGAATTTCTGTACATGTTTCTCTCCAGTTTTTGTGATGCATTCTCTTGCGAGCTGTAGTTTTAGGTTTAGGTCGGTGTTTGTGCGTATGAGTTCACGGAAATGCTTGTGCCAAAATCTTGTGGGTGTTATGTTTAAGTGGAGTTCCTGTGGGGTGTAGCCGGTAGTGGTGTGATGTGAAGGTAATGGGCTATGAGTATTTTTTATTAGTGCTATCAGGGATTGGTGGTTAATGAAATGATCCCTGATATGATGTATCTTCTGCTTAGTTTATCAATCGAATTTTGGTACCATAACAGTTTTCAAAATAAGAAATTTGAAAATGTTAAATGTTTTTATACAGTTCTATTAGAAATAAATTACGAAACTTTTTTACATTTATGGAAAAAATTACAAAAAATGTTTACTACTTTTTATGTAGACCTAAAGTTGAACTTTTATTTTTCGTAACTGAACATTTTTTGTTTCTTGAGCTAATAACTTTGTAAATTTTACATCTATCATTTTTTTACTGGCTTATTTAAATTTTCTGCAAAAAAGCTATGGAACACTTTTGGATTGGGTTTCATTTACTATTTTTGGCGAATTTTTGAATAAATGTTTGCACACCCCAAAAAATTCATCTTCGTTACCCTAATTCTTGAAAGTAAAAATTTATGTGGTAATTGTGGAAAAAAGTGACTGGTCCGTACAATACGTAAGCACCTATTATTTTATTAATTAAATTCAATACACATATATAATATTACTTCTTTTTATATTCTTGGTCATCTAGTGCCTCTACGTTGAATAGATCGACTTTTCAGGCACTTCACAGCTGTCCATTTCAAGCCACTTGACATTTATTTAGTTTCGCAAATGGACATCTGTAAACAGCCCGAAATGTCAGCTGTATTCTACTTACAGACACTAGTGATGCAGTTGATCTCCGGAGATCAAGAACTTAGAGATAATATTTGTGACCGTAGAAATCTATCTTTCACTTACCTAATAGTAGTATTCAAATAGCCAAGCTCTTCATTAAGATCATGGTCACACTCCCCTGAGTTGTAAGCTTCTGAGTACTGTAACAAATCAAAGAGATTGGTATATAATTAGGTTCCACAAGTATCTAGAAAATATTGAGTTATTTTATAAAACTTAGCATTCTAATAAAAAATTCAGGTTACAAAATTCAAACATAAAGTCTATACGTGTAACTAATAAACAAAAAAAACATTTTAATTTTGCTAAATTGTATTTACTAAATGTAGCAAAGAAAGGTCCATTTTGAAAGTTTTCAAATTTGAGTACACACTATCTGGTGTCACATAATGCCTGCCATTTTGATTTTTTCATACACTTATATTCCCAACATCCCTTCTATGATTGGTAGCATTATGCAAGAAAACCTACTCAGTGGATTCTTGATTAACCGTCAGTCTGGGCCCATACAGTTTGAGAGAACAGATGAATAACAGAATTCATAGCCTTTCTGTGGTGACGTATGGTTGAATGACAAAGATGAGCTAATTTCAGCGCACTGTGTATTGATTGTCGTTGACATACTAAAACTAAACTATGTTTTTAAGACTTTTGTTTTATAGGTTTTTACACTTTTCATGCCATTTTCTTTTCAATATTTATTCAATTTGGCGATAATAATTTGTTCAGTTCTTAATTTTAAATAGGCATAAGGTTACATTCAAATCCTCAATGCCCTCGTATTTGAATGTCATGTGTAACATTGTAGTTTTATAGTTGAGTAATTGAAATATTTGATTTAAATGAATATTTTAATTTTAATACACATTAAGATGACTGTTGATTTCCTAGTTGTGCAACGTAAAATTTGCAAAAAATATAAATTTTGTAGTATAGAATCTAATGATATAAAATAAATTATATTTTATTAACTTTAACCCTGGAACTGTTAAACTGCACAATTGTGCAGTTTTCCACGCATCAAAACACTGAACTTCGCCGTGCGTGACAACTCAACTTGTATTGAATATTTCACCCACTAAAAATCATCCAATCGCAATAAATCAGAAACCGTTGGAAAGGAAATGATCTAAGCTTTAACTTTTGTATTTACAAGTTTTTTCTAAAACGTATATTTACATACGTAATCATCGTTGCAGTTTTTGAGTTTTCTAAAAGCCAATGTCGCGTGAATTTTAATGCGCCGAAACTACCTTTAATTCCAGTTTCTATGTCTCTCAATACAGCCCGCCCGGTATTTTTCTGAGTTATATCTGTATACTGAAGGATTCATCACACTTTTACCTATATAAAACTTCCATACAATCAAAAATCGGACAAATAGTTCAAAAGTTGTGGGGTGTTTTGTAGACCCTTGCAATTGGTCAGATTTCAACCAATAAAACAGCACATTTTGCATTCGAGATATCTCTTATAATTCGAATTATTTCAATAGACTTTTTTATATCTATTTATAGACCAAAGTTCAATCTTTCGTTTGGTATAAAGCAAACTAAATTTGACTGGTTAAGTGTTATTCAAACAGCAGTTGAAATTTCATATTTGCACAGAATTCATACTACCGCTTGAGATTGCAAAACAAGGCTGTTTCCATTGTCTTCAACGGTCATATTTTGAATTTCCTTTGTCCGCCCGAGATTTCATTTGTTTCATCTTACTTTTGTAATACAATTGATTTTAAGTAAAACACTTTTATGATATGGTAATATACAAGTATACAGTTCAATTCTTTGATTTATTCTCTACACTTTGTTATAATAATATTTCATTTTTGGGCAAAGCATATATTAGTAAATTACGTTACAACTAGGCCTAGTTTTGTTAGCAATCGTGTATTTGGAACATAAAAACTGGTGATTTCAAAATAAGAAATTTGAAATAGATAAATGTTTTTATACATTTCTATTTAGAACCAAATTACGAAACTTTTTTAAACTTACGAAAAAAATACAAAAAATGTTTACTACTTGTTATGTACGCCTAAAGTTTAAACTTTTTCTTCCGTTACTGAACATTATTTGTTTCATGAGCTAATAACTTTTACAATTTTACATGAGTAAATTTTTTACTGGCATATATGAATTTTTTGAACTTTTTCCTACAAAAAAGCTATGGAACACTTTTGAATTGGGATAAAATTACTATTTTTGGCGAATTTTTGAAAAAATGCTTGTAAAACGCTAGCTTTGAAATGGGGAACTAGCTTTGATGCTACTAGATAATTTGGACTAGTTCTAATTATAAGTGACCTTGATTTAAACTCGGATTTACTTTAATTGCCCGTACAGTTAGCCTTGCCGGCCATGACACGGTTAACCACAACACTTCACTACCTTACGCGGCCTTACTTGGTTTTTAACCCCATCCCTACTGGTCACCATTTATTCCCACGACTAGCCGGACATAATTAATTATTACGCGCACTTAATTGATATTTTATAAAGGCGTTCCGAACGATTTACACCATACACCATGTTTTGTCGCTCCATGGTCGATTAGAAAACCTCATGTCGATCTCTCATTGTCTAGGTATCTAAAACAAAAAACACTTGATTTTGTTTACCGTCAGGAATTCATATCCATATGTAAACGTTACCCATCAAGTCATATTATTTTCACTGATGGTTCCAAAGTGGACAATAGAGTCGGATGCGCATTTGTTCTGTCAGGAAACAGCTTCATTTATGGATTACCATCTTCCTCTTCCGTATATACAGCAGAACTTTTTGCAATACTCAAGGCACTCAATATTGTTCTACCAACACCGGAGCACCTTCTTATATGTTCAGACTCAAGAAGTGCACTTGAGTCCATTCAAAATATGTACTCTCCTAACTCTTTGGTCAAAGATATTCTGTGCTCCACGCATAGACTTTGGCTACGAGGCGTGGGAGTGTCATTTTGCTGGGTTCCGGGTCACGCCGGTATACATGGAAACACTAAAGCAGACCTAGCTGCTAAGGAAGCCACTTCCTTACAGCCTAGCGTGAATAGAGTAATGTCGTCCGACTTTATGTCCTCTTTAAAACAAACCCTGTTTAGACAGTGGGAAGAAGAGTGGGTAGCAGTACAAGGAAATAAACTCCGCCAAATTTAAGGTACCGTTCGGCCATGGATATCGTCAAACCGCCGAGAGGAAGTGGTGGTTTCTCGCCTACGCATTGGCCACTCTGGGTTAACTCATGGGTTTCTGATGCGTCGGGGGGATCCGCCGCTTTGTCCTTACTGCTTAAACCTTCTTTCTATTAAACATATACTTTTAGATTGTGAAAAGCTGAAATATGTTCGGAAGAGGTTTAGCCTACCAAATTGCATTCAGAGGATGCTGGGTGATGACTCCCAAACCATTAATATGGTGTTAGCATTCCTCCATCGGTTGAATGTAATTGGAAAAATTTAAAAACAATATACATTTACTTACGAAACTTAAATACCATGTTTAGATTTATTACTTGTTATTTTAATTAGAGTTTTATTCATTGTTATGTAACAGGGCCCTTTACAGACTTGTGACAAGTTGTTTTAGTGTAATTATTGTTGTTATCGTTGTTATTTTATCGTGTAGTGTCTGTAGTGAGTGTTAATTAAAAGTTTAATTTTATACCTGCGTGTGATAGTATGAGCATTATACAAATGCTCTTAGTTTTCCAGGCAATGATAACCACCTAGGTTTTTCGCTTTAAAAAAAAAAAAAAAACAAACGATTTTATAAGGAGAGCTCAGCGTCAGCTTGTGTCCGGTTCAATCCTACCTTTAGCTCTGCCGGCTTCCTACCCTGCGCCAAGGTCACGTGTCCCTAATCACGTGACCTACATATTGCAGTATCCCGTATCATGGTGATGTCACTGCAAGCGCGTCACACTATTTTGATTACATTTACTTTAGTTTATCTCGGTGTAGGCACTCGGCTGGTACTGAATATACCAAATTTTATTATATGCATTTAGATAAGTTTTACTATGGTTCATAAAATATTGGAACAGTCAATTTGATATTTGGTTGAGGATGTTTATTTGGCACCATTTGATCTCTACTGTTGTAACTATAAGCGTTACAAAAAAATAAAAATAACTTCTTTTGTTTATCAGCCCCACGTTGGGAAAGCCATTTTGTAACGATAAGCGTTACAAAAATAATAAAAATATTAATGTGAATAAGCTGTACTGTGTTAAAAAAAATGGGGTTCGGTGAAAAATTCAAAAATTAAAAAAAATATGTTTTAAATCAAAATAAAAACGCTATATGTGGATTATCTAATAACTATTAATATCTCTCCATCACCTCCTTTACCTATTCACCTTAAAAACAAAAGTCGTCGCTCCTGTAATACTTAAAATTGCTTATGTACTTCCTAGGCCTATTGCCTCACTTCAATAATAAATCATCGCCCACCTTAACTCTCCATAACATCTTTCTCCCAACTTCAACGTAGAACAATATTATATTTTTCACCTTACTTCAACTCACCTTACTCTTAAAACCTTAAAAATCACCTTCACTTGACTCCCATAATCTTAATAAAAAAAATAACAATCATAATATTTGCGATAATCCACATATAACCTCACTTATGCTCTGTTGCATATATATACTTGTAGTTACTAATCACTGAAAAATATTTGTTAATTAATTCTATTCTCTTAGGGGTGAATACCTGGCTATCAAAGTAATGGCTAAACGGACATTCGTGGCTATATAAAGAAATTCAAGGCATTGCAGCAAGACAACAATTATTTACTCAAACATGATCAAAAATGGATATTTACAGCAATTAAGAAACATAAACATAGTGATA
>JAGFPH010000091.1:848579-874400 GCA_018207615.1 Philaenus spumarius
ATTTCTTATTTTATTATTTTCTCTGTGACATGGACGTTAGTGTTACACTGTTCATTGAAGGGTTAAATTGTTTATATTTTAGTTAATTTAATACCAGTCTCTATTGAAATTTTGTCACTGAAATACCAGTCTCTACTTTTTATATTGTTAAACTTTCAAAATGTATCACTGTTTTAAAATACATCTTCACTCAGCAATGGCTTCTCTTCTAATACCTTTTGAAAAGGATGCCGGTTTTTGTTTCATGGTGATCTCAAAAACGGGGTCCACATCTCCTCGTGTAAGATATCTTGCATAAATTTGTATTTTCTATTGGTTATATGCGGACGAATATCTGATGACGTCATCGGAGTAGGCCTTCGATTACTGTACTTGCATTTGCCGTTTCTAACGAATAATTATTTATAATAAATATGCAAATGTACAAATATTGCAAACAGTAGTGAGAACTAACTTATTCATTCAATGTATAAATGCGCTAAATCCATTCACAAATTGGAACGGAAATTACTTTTTAAAACAGTCACGTGGATGCCGATAACCAATCAAAAGACGAGTTTCCCATGATGGAGGAGGAGAAATCGAACTGCAAAGAAGCGGCAAGGTTATGAACAGAAAGACGCGCAGTTCGTCTGAAGAAGTATGATACATACGTTTGCAAAAGCAAGGCTCTGTTAAAAAGTGTTTTATAATCAACAGTACAGTGGTTTTCGACAACAGAAATTGGTATAATCTGTTACTAACATTATTAAACGAAGTGAGCCTCTTTTTAAAATTATGAAAACTCAAACTAAGCTTAAAATTCAAAAATTGTTAGACACCAATTTTTGAACTGTTATAATCAAGTATTAAATTCATGAATGCGTATATAAAAAGAAACCAGTTTGTTCATCCAAGCCGAGTGCCTGACCCCAAGATAAACACTAATAATTTAAAAAATTGCAATAAATTCCAATAAAACTTTAATATTTCTAAAAAGACTTGTGCTAATTTTTGGTATCTGAGCTAGACCAAGATAATATACTTAATTGTTTAAAGTGAATCAAAGAAAACAAATAATACTCAGTTGAGTTAGTAAATTATTCTGTATTTAACAATTTCATATGTGTTTATTAAATATAATAAAAATTCAACTAATTTTATAACCAACCCTAATTCATTTCTTGTTTACTATATTATATATAGATTAGATAATTAAACATAATATATTTAAAAATAAACAAATATTTATTATAATAGCAAACACGGACCAAGTCAGTTAATTGTGTCGTGTTAAATCCTTTACGATAAATAATATTTTAATACAAATTATAACAGTAGAATCAGGACGTATTTATCAGGATAATAAATATGTTCTATTATCAAAACTTAAACAAATTAAAATAAATACGATAATAAATTCACTATATTTGTTACACCGAGTGAGATGGCAACTGCAAGCAATCGAAGGCCTACTCCGATCACGTCAATAAATATTCGTACGATGACCAATTGAAAATACGAATACATTAAAGACATCATGAGGAGGGATGTGAACCCCTTTTGCGAGAGCCAAAACCAGCGTCCTTCTCAAAAAAGAGTCGAATAGAAGCCATTAATGTGTTGATGCACCAAGCCGAGTGTCTACCCCGAGATAGTTTAAATTAAATTCAATCAAATAAACATTATAAAGATTATAAATGTGTTTTACCCCAAATATAAGCTAAGCTAAGGCTATATGAACTTTAATATTTTAAAATCAAATATAATTAACAGAGTAATATGTTATTTATAATTCTATAAATTCAAATAAATGTTTGTCATTGTATCAAATGTTAAATATTTGTGTCTGAGTACATTATTTGATAGTAATACCTTCTAACTCAGTACCATTTTATGTTTCTATATTCTCTATATTTCATAATTAAGCATCCAAACGTCAGATACAATAAAGAAATAGATCAATGATACTAGAAAACCTTTAGTAAAAATAAAATTCTATATTTTTATAAATTGGCTTCACAAAGTGGAATATTTCTTGAATAAATATAATTTATAATATCGATATTTTATACACTTGCTAGTTCCCTGATATATATACCCTGATGACACTATTTAAACAAATATGTTTTGCAAAATAATTTCTTATTATTCCGAATTATTCTTATTTTTAGTATGTAATTCCATTTCGTCAAGTCAACGTGCTACATCTTTTTATTATTCTCTGACGTACAATTGCAAAAAAAACTAATTATTTGATGTCAGTTATACCCAGATAAGGTTAGCCTTGCGTTTATAGTAGGCTACATAAATCACAGCAGTGAAATTAATACTGTAACGGTTAGACATTAGCTGTATTGTGAACAGCTGATACAATAATCAATATAAGTTGATGTTATTTACAACATATTGTACTCAGTTTATTTTTAATTAATTTTATAAATTACAATCATCAATTAATTCATAACACACAGCTTTTCATAACTCCTATATAAAGTCTGACTCATTTCCATAATCTATAATTAAATGCAAAAATTATATCTCTGTACCTTAATATTGGATCAAATTCTACTTGTACTTCTGTAATTGTATGTATAAAATTTGTTTATTATAAAATGTGAACAGTGTAGTATTCTATGAGTTTATAATTTTTGATTTATAATATTTTGTTTGTGGTTTAAGATGAAAATAACCAATATACTTAAAAGAACTATCATCCCCTGAAAATCAACTTTTTAGTGTTTCAACTATACAAACAACCATGTTCTTCACCTGGATTTAAACCAGAAACCAGAATTATAGTAATTTTAGCTATCCCTGAGCTACAAAGCCATCTTTATTATCTTCTGCTCCGATTAAATCTTAATTAGAAGTTTTCAGTAGAATTGTGAATGTCTGGTAATGTGACTGATAGTAGATAAACAAAAACAAAAGAATTTAGCTACAATTAACTTACCTTTATTATCATATTATCTCTATTGTTATTTTTCTTCATGGAATAGCCACGAATTCCAGGAGGAATATCCTTAAACAACAATAGAGCATTATTAGGTTTCCTGTCTTTATAACAAAATATTGATTACAATTATTTTTTTAAATAATAATACTGAAAAAATAGAAGCCAAGAGAAAATAAAATATAGCGTAGTATCAAACATTTAAATATAATAGCCTATTTGTGTTTTATACAAAATATTTGTAGCATCATTTTGAAAATGACTTTTCATCCAATAAAGATGAGCATCAAATCAAACCTTCTTACTTAGGACTGACTACAAACATGTAATAACGACAACTAAACAATCAATTTAAAATATCCTTGAAGTGATTTAAATTTTGTTCAAAACAAAGTGTCTAACATAAATAATAAAAATAAACTGAGAAAATAGCATAACCCAAAAAGCAAACACAGAGCTTATCAGAAACTGAGAACATTATAAGATAAATTAGAGCAAGATAAAATGCAATCTTTAAACCCACTTTGTTGCATGGTAAAAGTCTCCCTTACTAAAAAAAGCAGTCACCAATTTGCAGCTGAGGTGAAGTATCTGAGAAAAGAGGTAGCAAAAATCTTGAAGAGACTTCTGTAACTGTACTACCTTTCAAACTCAGCTGCCGGTAAACATGGAGATAAATATAATCAGTTGATATAGAACTTTAAAATGATCGTGGAAATAAGAAGTGCATGATACAAAAATAGTACAAGAAAACCCAGGCTGAAAAGTAAGGAAAGTATCACATGGTTTGCAACAGAAAAAAGATTAGACATATATGGTATTTGACAATTGATAGAAAACCATTTAAGAAATAGCTGAATAATCATGAAGATTCCAACATGGATATTCCCCAGTTCTTTTTATTGGTTGTTTCTCACCTGTTGTTGACAACACTTGAAAACTTCATGATCCTTTTCAAGCTGAAATTAAATGTGTTATTAGTGTATGTCTTATATGAACCAAAAGTAAACAAAAACTATTAAAAAAAAAGTATAAAGACTTTGTATGTTCTCTGTTGAGTAGGGTTCTATACAGTATTGCAATGCAGTAGTTATTTTATTTCAGTGAATTCATGAATTTTATTACAATGTATACTCATGCCTGTCAGTGACCAGTCGACCATACGTTGTTAAAGTACAAGGTCATAAAAAAGATCAATCTACAATAGAACATGGTACACTGCAAATTTCACAATTCATAATCTAAAATGGTGAATAAAGATAGAACGTTTTAAATCCAGTATAGTCAAATATTTTGAAAACATTTAAACGGTCAAACATATTTTCTGATTGAGGAGGCATCTCAAAGTAAGAAATAATTCTTTTCTGCCAACAAGTGTCACTAAAATCATATGTTACAAACGTGATGAGAGGACATTATGACATTCTGTAACCAGCTGCATAATTAGAGAATATAAAAATTGATAGTTTAAATAATAAGCATGGATAACATTAAAAAATAATCAACATATTCATCAGACAAAATAAACCATATATATTATAAATGTTTTTTTGGTCCATGTTTTTTCACTTGTAATTTAGTTAATTTAACCCTTGCTGAGGAAGCGTGTAAGCAGGTAATTTATTACAAATTAAAAATAATAATAAATAACACCACTGTAGGCTGCAAAAAGAATTGAGATTGTTTTCAATGTCGCATGCGAGGTATTCAGTCTATTAATTCATATATGCAGTAAAACCATACAAGTGAGATAACATCGACCAATATCAGGGATCATGATAGCTCAGTGGTAGAGTGTTGCCCCGGAAAGGCAAAGGTCCTGGGTTCAAATCCCGGTCTTGGTCCATGTTTTTTCACTTGTAATTTAGTTATATTATAAAGTTGTTACACCTTTATAAAATATTTAACAAAACATAACATTATTACATTCTCTGTTTAAAGTTATTGTTTGTTAATGATGGATGTTGAATTTTATTATTATTACTTATTCGGACATTTGCCATCATTTGTGTGTTATTAATTTAGTTTAGCAATCTTATTTAAGTTATATTGTTAAGATATTTGATAAACGGTAGGCGGTGGTTAACGCCTTAGCATAGGTTATGACACGCCCCCTGTAGGGTACGCCCCTTCTGGTTAGGTATTTATACGGTGCGTTGTCACACTGTTAGATCAGTTATAGTTTGGTTACTGTAGCCCGTGCATCACTGAGGATGGCGACATTGTCGTTGAAACGCGTTTGAGGTTAGTAAACGTATTTATTGTGAGATTTTGTGTTCAGGTTTTATTTTATCTATATAAAATTTTGAGGTTATTTTTTCTAGGCTATTACAAATATTACATGTCATTGTACTTTTAAACCACAAATCCTATGAAAATGTTATAATGTGATTCTATTACATAATAAAACAATGAAGAAGTAGCATTTAATTATTATTTCCAAGCAACAATTTTGCATTCTACTAAAAATAATTAACAAATCCCTATAAAGCAGTGCTTAATTTTATTGAAACTAAAGTATCTTCTTACAAAAGTCAATGACTTTAAAAATCAGCCATCGTTTCATAATGAGTCGAATTAAGCTGACTACTTTAAAAAAATGAATGTTTTAACAAGTGGTTTAAAACGCTTGACAAAGTGTTCTGCTTGTTAACTAACATGAATTAATAAGTAAACATCTGACGAAGTCTTAAAAGACTACGAGTATGATTTATGCAGTAATAAAATTCCCCTTGCTTGACATGAGAAATAAGTCAAACTTTAATTTTTACTTTCTCCACCCTATACGTAGTATATGGAGAAAGTATTGTTTTCGTAAAAATGTTCGAATTTGAATTTTCAGTTGAATTATCTGTTTTGGTGCTCCCAGAACCCCAAAAAATTGTGTAGTGCAATTATCTGTGTTGGTGCTCCCTGAACCCAAAAATATTTTTAGTGGAATTTTTTGTTTTGGTGCTCCCTGAAAGCAAAAAAGTTTTTTTAACGTGGTGTCTGTCTGTCAGTGTGTCAGTATGTATACACGACCAGAGGGGACACTATTGGTCCGATTTTCATGAAATTTGGTATGTAGGTACTAAACCCTAATATCTCCAGGCGTTTTTTTCATTTTTTGGAATTTTTAATTTTTAAGGGTAATTTACCCATAAAAACCAATAAAAAACGACAAAAATGCAAATTTCTCAAAAACGGCACTAACGATTTTGATCAAATTTTCAGTATTTATAGTGCTTAAGATGCCAAACAAAATGACACCACCCGCTTTTATCAAAACTTCGGCGTTTCATAATTATGGGGAAATGTTAAAAAAATAAACAAGTTTATGTTGTCAATCTAGCATCACGGCGACGGCCGCACGGGGTAGCACAACGGTAGCGAGGACGGCCAGTAATTCAAAGGTCGCGCGATCGAATCCCGCCTGGGACAATAACTTTTTTATACGATTGACGTAGGTAGAATATTATTTTTTTGTTTTGTTCTAAAAAGTAGTAAATAAAATGATTAAAAACAATATTATTTTGACTACAGTAAGTTGGGAGAAAGTTTGTGTCAGTTAACTGATACCGTTTATTTTAATATAATTTTTACATTTTAGGTGTAGGCCTATGCTGATTGATAATAAAACCGCAGCATATTTTGTAACTCAGGTATTAAACTTTGTTGCAACCGCTAAACCGATTTTGCCTAATGATAATTCATAAACGCCCAAGCCAATGACTCCAAATGAATGAATCGTTTATCATTATTGTTATGACTGTGTACGTTCTCATACCACCTGATCGCTTACACTACTCGAGCATATATTCTGTGTCATTAAGTCAATTATAAAGTGTGATTAGAAAGAAATATAGGCACTTTATACCGAGATTTTCTAAGGCTAAATAAATTTTAAAAAGTTTATATAAACAAAAATCCAAAAACATACAGTTTTCTGAACTTATAAAGCAAAAACATATTTTTGTTTATATATTATATTATATATATATATATATATATATATATATACTGGATGATTCTGTAATGCGAGGAGAATATTGAAGGAGCGATCATATGAGTCAAAATAAAGAAAAATTATATACAAACACATGTACGGAAATGCTTCTTGTACTAGCTATCCGCCATTTTGTTTTTTGTACTAAATAATGTTCATTTCTAGAACGGTGTTCATCAATGTAAAGTTACTCGTCAATGTAAAGTTACTTCATCAACCTATTTTGACAAAAATAATCAACTTTGTTCAATAATCTGTTTCAAAGCACCGGCCATTTAAAAATTTTAAATGGAAATAACTCAAAAACTGAAAGGTTTTATAAAAATCATCAAGAATATATTTTTGTACCTCTTTTAATTTCCTATCAAATGGTATAACTGTCAAACAAAGAGTAACAGTAAAACAGCATCCATTTGTAAATAGGTTTTATAAGGATCCTCGTGACGGTTGACTATCTGTTGACAGTGACGGTTCTAGCCCAGGGCAGGGGAGCAGCTTCGAAGAAAAAAAAACTAACGGAACCGTACGACCAAAACAGTTTTTTCTTTTTTTTTTGCTTCAGTTTTGAATTGGAAAGTATCCCTTTTAATATCTGGTGAAGGCGTTAAATTATTTTCAATGTTTATTAGAAATTTTCATATTGAGATATCCTCTCAAGTTATGAGTATAAATTAGATTCTCACATTATTTGAGTAAAAAACTACAAGGTTTTTTGTAATATAGATAAATCAAACGCTTTATCCAGAAAGAAAAATTTGCTCCTATAAATTAAACAACGTATGTACACATTTAATATGTTTGTTAAACTTTTTCATAAATTTTTAATGGTTTGTTATATTTATAATGTATTTCTATCCCCAGCTCTTGAAAATGGGTGCATTGATACCTGAAACGTTTAGGCTCTTTTAAATAGGCCTAAATGTATTTTTTATTTTGGCCTTTCATTGATCCAATATAAAGCATTTAAATTTCAGACAAAATGAGGTCTTAGAAGTTTTAAGTAGTTTTAACCTTGGGCCTATGTTTAAAACATATATGTATATTTCTTAAGACAAATTAGGTAAAACGTTATTTTCAATAAAGAATTATAAAACTAACATATACTCAAAAACATTTTAGAAAATTATTGTTTTTGAATATTACATTTTTATTAGTCAAAAAACTATTACATCCTAAAAATCTATCAAAATTTAAAGACCAAGAGTTTAACTACAAAATACGTAAAATTTTCCTAGTCTTTTATAAACAGTTCTTACTCTTAAGTGTTTTGATTTAACCCTAGATTACTTATGTGTCGTCAAAAATGACGATGCACTATTTGCACCCCCTGCCAGTACCTTCCCCATTCCAACCACAGATGACTGTTGCACAGTTTCGCTGTCACAAATAGTACGCATCCTTGTTTTTTGAGCTCCCGTAGTCAATTTGACGATACATAAGTGACAGTGTAACTTTTAATTAATCCACCAAACCCATAGAGAAAAAATACTTTTGAATTTTAATAAAAAAATGTAATACAACTCAAGCATTTACCATAAGTATGTGTTCAAAAAATATATAAAAAATTTGTATACAATTTAAATTTTTTTTCTAAATTTCTTGTTTTTTATTTTTAAATAAAAAATAGTCTGCTTTTTTATTTTTTATTGAATAGTTCGATGTATAACTCTTTTTTTTAATATAGCCCTAAAATATGCTAGGATACAATTACAATTTTAAAAAGTAATTGCAAAATTGTTTTAGTACAGTAAAAAAATTAATATTTGTTAGTAGTTGAATTTACGATAGCCTACATAAGTAATCCCGTGACAAAATTTTGACACAAGTAATCTAGGGTTAAGTGATTATTTGATTTTTTTTATCCAGGGATATGCTGAAATAGAGTTTTTGGGAGGTTTATTTTTCATAATTTTCTTTTTAATAGGCGAAACTGGGGTATTGACTCTGAAGTGTCCTTGCCTCCCCCCCCCCCCAAGTTTTCAGGTCTTGAACCGCCACTGACTGTTGAAAGCAGATTTTACATATCTATTTTCATCTTTTAAATAATAGAGGTAGTAAGTTTTCAAACAATTACCCAGAATTTAAATCACTTTATAATATTTATCAAGCACTCGTTGTTTCCTACCTACATAAATACCGCAGATAGGGGATTGTTATGAATGACTAAGGTTTTTCTTTACATTCTTTCTTTATTGTAAACAAAAATTAAGTTTTCTGGAAATAGTTTATTAAAATGAAATTTAGCTTCAATTAAATTTTATTACATATAGTCCTAATAAAAGTCTATTATCAGCCATTTAATAGGGAATTATATTTTATTTCCAGTTCAAGGTTTTAAAAATAACTCGGGTTTCATAAGATTTAAATAAAATATATATTAGATCTGTTTAAAGTAGAATATTTCTTTGAAAATATGAGTTTAAGTTTAAACATATAAAACACACATTATTAATTTACTGAATACACAGTCTTCAAATAACGATTCATTCTTAAAAGCATTCTCAAAGAAAAAGATAAAAGTTATGCAATCTACTAAAATAAAAACTATATAACTAGTTAAAAGTTGAAATCATTTCAGTCCTAAACTTACTTATCTTTACTTCTGTTATGTCACACGTAATTAAGTGTACCATTCATTACGTAGCAAATGACTCGATATATAATTTAACCTTTATTTATATATAGTAAACTAAAGTAAAGTATGTCTAAACTTACGTCAAGACAAGGTTCAACACTGCAATATTTCATCGCACACCTGCTATCATCTGACCAAAACGGGCAATCCTTTTTCAAATTGACCTACAAAATATAAGGATACAATTGATTTTATTTTAATAACTTTGTCAATTACATTTGAAAGTTATCTCCAAGTAATAATCACGTTTGGTAAAATGTTACATATCTTATTTTATCCCCTATCAAAGAGCTAGTTTGGTTAAGAAAACTAACTTATTTGCTTAAAATTATTCCAAATTAACAAAAATTATTATTGTTGTTTAAAAATATGTTTTTTTTAAACTTTTAAAGTTATCACGGATATACTAATTAAAAGAAGGGAGTAGCACAACTTATAGGATACAAACAGCAACAACTACATTAGAACTTGCGCAAATTTGTTGGAAGTACCAATGGTAGTAGCTTTACACATAGAGTAACCCTTTATGGAGAAAGCTCTATAATTTGCATGTAAAATACACTATTCAGAAGTTTTTCCCTACAGGAATCATTGTCTCAAACCTAGCAGCTACAAACTTACCTTGTAGAATCTAAAATAATCTTTAATGAGAAGACTACTTAGACGAGGATGAATTTTAACATTATTGAAGTGGTCTACAGTATCAACATTGCAGCTGCAATCGTCTATCTGTCCCTTTAGCTGTAAAATAAAATTGGTTTATTAGAAATTGTGTTTCTAATTTAACTTGAAGTAATATAACAAATACAGTAGTGTTCTATCCCATCCCTCAGAAAACAGTATGCATAATTTTACTAGTTGTATATCCGACTTTGTCCATGTGCAATAAAGGCCGAAAATACCTTAAAGAAAATCTATCCGAAATTTATTGAATTTTTGAACCCTTAGATAGAGTTGGAGAAAAAGTTTCAAATATGAAAGTTGTAGAGAATTAAATTTAAAAATCGTCAACGTGGTCTCAGATTTTCCCTAAAACCTACCCTTGAAAAGCTATAGTTGTTTAAAAAGTTGGTAAACCAAAATGTTTAAAAAAAACGCATATTTTGTGTTATAACTCCTAAACTATGCAACTTACAGAATCGGCTCAGTGGCAAGGTGAATCCAATAAGTATTTCAAATTGAATATAGGAACCAGTCTTAAGTTATAAACAGAAATGTGCCCAAAAATCGTATTTGGTCATTAGTGACGACTCAACTTTTGAACAAATGGAATTTTCGAATATGGATCTCTATTCAACCTTTCCGAAAAAATTATACGTCTAATGGCTCAAACCCTAGCTTTATACGATCAGCCGTTCTCAGTTGACGCCACACAGGGGTGCCCCCCCCCCTCCCCCAAGGATGATGGCGCATCCCTCCCAAAACCAACCATCTACCTCTAAAATCTAGCTGAAACATTTTTGTGTGAAAATATGTTAGAAAAAATTTCATCATTGAATATATGAATAATTAAGTTTTTTATTTTGTGAACTTTTCTAAAAATTTTCGGATTTAAACAGTATGTTTGAAAATAGGCTTAAAATAAATACAATAAAATAAAGCACAGTAAATATTTCACTGAAGTGCTGCAACTCTACTGCCCTGCACTTCTTATACAGCTTAAAAAATAATTCTGAATCTTTCAAACGACTGTATACTAAGACACCTACAATAACAAATTGTATATCTCAAGCTATCAAGGGAATGAGAAATAATAGAATACAAGTGTAAATACACCAAACTTTAAATTTAGCTTTAGGCTACTTTTTACTAAGGTAAAACAAAATATATAGACCAGTTTGTTGTACAGTATATTTTAAAAGGAAATATAGAAACAAATAATACAGCTATTATACTAAAGTAATAATGGACAGTACTTGCAATGGCTACTGGCACGTGAAAAGGTTATCCTGATGCCCCTATCCTTCATAGCCTTTCTAAAGTAGTAGTTTTTTCCTGTTTTCACTTCTATGCAAACACTTCTATGATTTCAATGTCGAGAACTGATCTTAAGATATTTTGTTTTGGACGACGGAACCAATTTGTCAGACAACCAGGATGTCCCATAAAGCTTCTCAGTCTATGTTTGACTATCTTCAATTTTCTCATTATTCTCTCAGCTGAGCAGATTGTTGCTAGCAGTTCAAGAATTATCTGATACATCGTTGTTAAATATGGAAAGCCAGCGATGTTTAATAAACACCTATACGGTCTGATCTTTATCTTTGCTTGACAATCTTAGATTCCTTACTAAGAACTAAGGCTATCAGAAAGATCTTGTGTTTCAACTTCTTAATTGCTTAGGCTTACACTCTCGCCATTTGCATCTTTTGAATTTAGCACATCTGATAGATCAATGTTTTCTGTTTTCTCAAATAACTTTGTAAACTGGCTAAAAACATTAACCTCTTCACAAAAGTTCCTCGGCAACTAATCCGTAATATTCACACAAGTCACTGACAAGAGCTTGGTTTAGGTACAGTCCCGTTTTTAGCAACTTTTCATAGGAAAAATAAGTAATTTGCTGTACAATATTTAGAGAGCTTTCAGGAAATCGCAGGAAAATAAACGGTTACAAGACGCAAGACGAATAAAGCCTTGTTCCCTCGGCCTGTAACTTGGCGAGCCTCATCTGAGTTTGTCAGACTTCATGCAAGACTCATTATTACGTTGGGTGACTCGTCCTTTCCCGTGTTTTGTCGGTAAACCCTTGTACGGCTCGAGCAACCGTTCCAACAATCTGTTGTGGATTGTTGCCATTTGTCAGTGGTTCCTGAACGTTTTTAGTTAGTAATCATTAAATTAACATAATGTAACTTCTTTATGCATATATTTTACTTCAAATTTTTTTCTCTTATTTCTAAGTTTTTTATATAAGCTCTAAAAACTAAAAATTTTAATATTTTACTCGCTTTCAACTTATAACTAATTTGACCAATACAATATTTTATTTGCATTTGTTGATGACAACTTATTATGTTACAACAACAATGAAATATTAATCCACCTAATTACTTTTTTAAATTAACTAATTACCTTTCAAGACTTTTTTTTCTTCTTCAAAAATCACCACTCAGTACCAACAGTACATAAGCCGTTAGGGCACACGCTACTTCCTTGTCATCACTGTCCGAATTCATTTGTGACACTGATTTTCCGTACCTAGGTGGCTCGCGATTCGTCAATCCACAAGCCTCTCCGCGCCATGGGAACGGCTCGAGATCAGAATTCGACAGACTGTGACAGGCTACAGCAGACCATAAGTCTGGGACACTGTGAAGAAGACGTTTTTCCGGTGATTAAGGGAAAAGGGCTGGCGGGGAAGGATGTGTGCGGTCTTGATGCATTGGTCAAGAGGGGAGGGGGTTGTCAACTGAGAGACAAGATCTAAAAATACAATCATTTGTCTGGCTGAGTGATCGCTAAAAGCTTCAATACTAACGCACAGACTAATCTGATTTTACTTTTTATTATGTTTATCGATTTTCATCATACACTTATTAGAACTACTGCAAACTACAGTAAGACCTCGATAATCCGGCATTCGATGGTCCGGCAGACCCGATAGTTTGGCAACCATCATCTTGAAAATTGGCACACATTAAAAATGGCAGTTTTTGTAATTATTGAGTGATTTAGGCCCGGTCTACATTGTCTGTTGGCTCCACATCCGTCAGAGGTAGTGTAAACAGTGTGTAAAAATCTAATGCTCAATAAACTTGTCCAAAACAAACATTTCAATCAACATTTCTCCTAAAAATTGAACCGATTCAAAACAAAATTTCTCTCGTCGTCCTTTAAACGCGTTCCAGGTTAAAGGGACCGTTTAACACTTTCGTTGCTGACAGTATTTTGTTTAACGTATTCCACTTAATGAAGATTATTTGAACAAATTGAAGTCTTTGGAAAAAGACATATTGAATTTCTTGACATTATTGAATAATAATAATAATATATATGTATTAGAGTACATGTATGTTTATTCCCTGCTTAAACCATTTTAAAGGAAGACCTCGATATTCCGGCATATTCGATAATCCGGCATTACCGGATCCCTGAGCGTGCTGGATTATCGAGGTCTTACTGTAGTAAACATTTTGATTACTGGAAAACAGTTTTTAAAATTAATGCCCCCCCCCCGTGTTTGCCACTGGCGCAACTGAAAAGTCACAACAGACAGACACAATTTTATTATATATATACCGTATAGATAACCACTGAATATTTTTGTGTTTTTTTAACAGTTACAATTTTTGTTTAACTTGAAATATAATACTCTGCTACAATCTTTATATAAGTTACAGATGAAAAAAACTTAATCAAAGGTATGTTAATAAATAACTAATGAGCTTGACTTGTGAAAAAGTAACTAGATAAAATAAAAGCTGAACACAAAATATGTTTACTAACTTCAAATGCGTTTCAACCTCAGTGATACATGGGCTGCAGTAACCAAACTTTGAATCACATATATAAATCACTGAGGATGGCGACATTGTCATTGAAACACGTTTTAAGTTAGTTAGTAAACATATTTGTTATGATATTTTGTGTTCAGGTTTTATATAATCTAAATGGTATGTTTATTAGTGAATTACCAAAGGAAAGATGAGCTATTGCAGTGACCTTTATGGTAAGACCAAATGTCGGGAGTAGTAAATGAGCATTGATCATGGTCTACAGAACAAGTTTTGTGGTGTCAATAAATGTTTTATATTGTTTATATGTTTATATCTAACGTCCGCATTTTAAGTCCGATTTGGTTCGGATGAGTTCGTTAGCCAACAAATCTAACAACCGAAAGTACATTGTGATTTTTCATACTAGAATAAAATGTTTTTGTGATTTTATCTAAACTAATAAATGTAGGATATTATACTGCACATTCTGTTTTTTTCTGCACGGCTTATAGCTCATATGGTTCCCAAAAAATCAATTGCAACCAACGTAAAATACCATAAAAGTACCCTTTTCAAATCCACATCTGGGATATTTTACCGTAAAGGCATCTTCTGATCCGAAGACCAATGGTATATTTTGTACACTGCGAGCGAAGCGAAGCAGTCCATAACCCAAGGCCATGAAGCAAAAATTATTATAAACAGAACACCTTGTCGATCCTAAAAAACTATTTCGGGTAGACTCTGCAGTCTTGAATTGTTTGGGTTTGGTTAGTGAATATGGATGGGGAGCCACTTCAATGATTGTTGTTAAGACTCAGCTGTTGCGTAAGAAACCCATGTTTCATGTCCAGTGACAATGTTAGACACCTTCATGGTCACCATAGGCCATTCTTCCTCCTCCTCCAAGTTAAACTTTTGACTCCAATGCTGAACAGATGACTCATTGATAAAATTTTCTCTATAAACCTAGGTGAGCTATCAGTGAATATCATACGGTCAACATTGAAACATCTGATTACAGCTGCAAATTCACTAGTAGTGATGTTTAACCATAGTAAACATTTACAGTAAAATAAAAACAATGAGTGCATTATGAAACTTTATAAAGAGCGAGCATTAGTCTGATTAAAAGGGTTTGACCTTGAGCAATATTTAGCTACTTGGTCGCTAGTGATCCCCCGCACAACGCTGATAGGTATACCAGGGGTGCAGAAAATGTTTTATCACACGAAATTTCCCCAGAACACACTTTTTTTCACTAAATATTTCCCCAAAATTGATCGCTATTAGCTACAGATGCGCCGGACATTAACACAGTTTGTTTATTTATTTCAACATATTTATTTACATTATGTTTTAATAATTATTATTATATTAATTATAAATTCCAATATAAATCTTAAAAAAAAATAGCATTATTTTTACTTAATTAACTACGGTGAAATTATATATCTATGGTGAAATATCGTCAGATGGTCCCAAAAGGTTTAAAACAAAAAAATATAACTTGATTATTGCTCTTTTATTATGTTTAAAAGTTAATACTTAAGTGATAAAAACAAAGTTAAATGTTATGTTTAATTAGTTCCAATTCAATTACCGAATTATCTACCACAGCCACTACTGAAAATATTACGAAACACTATAAATATAATACTTAATAACCCTCCGAAGGTTCACTACATTGCCTCTTAAACATCACAATAATAAACAATTGTGACTGAAAAAATCAGTACGTAAATTTAAACATCACAGTAATAAACAACCACCTAGACCACTTGCTAATTATAAACTGACGGGGTCGAAACGAAAGATATGAGATACAACAGATAACAGTATACCCCATCCCTCCACCCCCATCTACGCAATGAAAAGGAAACTAGTGAAAAGATGGAACACTTATTCGAGACTTCGGCTCATCCGGGCAGATCACACGAATTGAAAGAAAATTTAAGTTAAAAATTACTTTTTATTTGTTACATTTAGTTAAAAAATAAGTGACCCCGAGGCGGTACGACTTTTAACTGTCAAAAAGTCACAGACATGTCGTGTATACAGGAAAACAGACACAAAAAATCATCGCATGATTTCAATGCTTCGGCATTCTAATGCGAGCCGAAGTAATAAATGAGTACTCACATCACATCATTTTACTGTAAAAGACTGATTTCGAATTTCGGTAAAAAAAATGAAAAAACATCAGTAGGCTAATACCTTTACATTAAGACAGTATCGTTGTATAACTTGGTTTAATATTATGATTTAATTCTAATCGCTTAAATAATATCATTTGTATGAAACTAATTAAAATTTGCATACCGGTATCATAATAATTATTACCTAACGAACGCCAGTATTTAAACGCCCGTTAAGAAGCAGAAAACTGCCATTCATCAAGCAGCACAAAAATATCGTATCGGCGGCTCGGCCGTACGATATTTGTGTTGTGAAGATTAATATCGTATCGGCGACTCGACCGTACGATATTTTGTGCGATGAAAATTAAATAGGAACCCTGGCCGACTTGCAGCTTGCAGCAGACAACACACTTTGGGTGTGTGTGTTGGTGTGTATGTATATGTATCGTACAAACCGATTTGGATGACGTTTGTTCCCATTCATTTCTTATCTATTTCCGCAAAATAATTATATTTTACTTATTTTTTGTGGATTTTTCGCAAGCCAAAATTTCCCCAGCTCAGTCACAATTTCCCCTGAATCTCGTTCGGGCGTTCGGACATATTCTGCAGGCCTGAGGTATACTACTTTCCAAACGTCCCTCATCAAAGCCAAAAGTTAACCCTATCCATGACAGAATCTATTCCAAATTTATATTAAAAACATGGGAAAAGGGTTCTTTATTACTACTTATTATTCCAAAAAATTTATGGTCTGAAAGATCTGTTATGCCAACAATAAAAAAAGAAAACTGTTGCCGACCCCATTAAAAAACAAGGTGATGGCTCAGCTACTAACCAATTTATTTTTCCTCAATAATTGCAAAAATAATGGAAAGATAGTAACTGCAAGGATACAATACTTTTTGGGAAACAATACATAAATTCAGCAGGTATTAGGCCTAGACCACTCTACACCAGATTTTGAGGTTGATGCACAATATCTTATTTGACAGGAGAGAATCGGTATTAGCTCTATTTGTTGATTTCATGGGACGATTTCAATAGTCAGAAAATCAAAGCTTTTAAGAAAACTTACATAGGTACTTATAAATAGGCTATAACAGATAACATGTTTTAACTCCGCCATACCGGTCCCAAGCCCGGGGTCTCAATTATGAGAAAGGAGGAGGGGGGAGGAGTAACACATTCGTCACAAAAAACCTTGGTCCATCTGGCTCCGGATGGTAGAACCTTGTGAGGGCCCCTGCCTAGGGTTATGTTAAGATTAGAGGGTAGGTTGACCCGAAAAATGGTCAACGGCTCTGAAGGCGGATGAGGATTCCAATCCCAACGGCGCAAGAGCCTAAGGGAGTAAACCCTGTTTGGAAAAAAAAATCATCAATAATCTTGAAGCTAAATGATGTGTGATAAAACCACGGAAAATCCCTGTGTGGGTAAGCCTGAAGAGGTGACTCCCACCCAGGGCCGGATCTACATATTTTGCGCCTATGGGCCCCCCCAAAGTTGCCGCCCCTCCCCACAAAACACTAGAAGTGTTAATGCTAACGTTTTTCCTAAGTGAAGCCATTTCGGTGCGTGTGCAAGCATATTTTCAAAAATTCGCCAAATATAGTAACTATAAACCAATCCAAAAGTGTTCAGTAGCTTTTTTGTAGAGAAAGGTTCAAAGAATGTATATAAGCCAGTAAAAAAATGATTGATGTAAAATTTACAAAGTTATTAACTCAAAAAACAAAAAATTTAGTAACGAAAGGAAAAAGTTCAACTTTAGGCCCACATAAAAAGTAGTAAACATTTTTTGTAATTTTTTTCGTAGATATAAAAAATTGTAATTTAGTCCTGAATAGAACTGAATAAAAATATTTATCAATTTCAAATTTATTATTTTAAAAACACCAGTTCCAAGACTCCAAACAAAACTAGGCCTAGTATGAATAGTAATTTAGGAATATTCCTTGCCCAAATATGAAATATTATTATAAGAAAGTGTAGAGAATAAATCAAAGAATTGAATTGTATACTTGTAAATTATTATTTCATAAAAGTATTTGACTTAGTTGTACTTGAATCACAAAATTAGATCAAACTAATTGAACTTCTCACGGACGCATCAAATACGACGTTCTGTATGAAATACCGTGGGAAGTGCTACTTTGGGAGCGTGAGAAAGTCAAGTTTTGAATTTCCCATTTGTCAGTATTTCTCAGAACTGTACGAACAAAACCGTTAGATTAAATATAGTTTGCTTTACACCAAATGAAAGATTGAACTTTGGTCTATAACTATAAATAGACATAAAAAAACTCTATTGAAATAATTCGAATTATAAGAGATATCTCGAACGCAAAATGTGCTGTTTCATTGGTTGAAATCTATCCAATTGCAAAGATTTACAGATAATTCCATATCTTTGGAACTATGCAAGTGACTTTTGATTGGGTGGCAGTATTAGAAAGTTAAAATCTTGACAAATATAAAGGTATCTCTATATTATTGTCAAAATATCCCGGTCGAGCACCATTGAGCTTTAAGCCTGGTGTACATGCTATGATAAATAGTAACAATTTATCGTTACAATAAATCGAAAGTGTGAGTACTGTTTACATGCAACGATTTCTTGATTGACGAATATTTAACTTTTGATAGTTCTTTCTTATAAACCGTACACAATGCATTAATGTTTTTAACAACAGTGTTTCTGTCTGTCAACGGATCAAACTCCTTGTATTGTTGAACGAGCACTCTGTGCTCAAGGTTTTTTTTATTCCTGTTGGAGTATTCTTTGCTCTTAATGAGCCACAAGCAGGTAAAACTCCGATATAGTTCAATAAATTCAGTCAAGAACTCTCGAGGAGTTTGAGCTGCCTTGCTATCAATTGAATAAAAACAACACAAGGTAAAAAAAAAACACGTAAAACGGAATCAACGAACTAGTGCGACAACCTTTCCGGTGAACGGCCCTTGCAAACTTGAGTTAAATCGTAGCGATAAATGGGCGCTACTGATTACACGTTCCAATTTATCGTTACGATTCGCAGAAATTGATGCCGGCCAGCACCAACCATACAATCCAATTCCAATAAATCGCTACAATGTCCTGTTTACACGCAACGATAAATTGTAACAATTCGATTACAGTCGGCAAAACGTTTACAGAAAACTAAAATTTTAAAACAATAATTACATTTGTAAATATAAGTTTTAAGAAAAATATGTAAATACAAAAATTATAAAGTTTAAATCAATTTCTTTCCAACGGTTTTTGTTTTATTGCGATTGGATGATTTTTGGTGGGTGAAATATTCAATACAAAGTAGCGTTGTCATTGCGTAGTGTTGGACCAAAGCCTAGCGCTTTGACTGCTCAATAGGGTTAAAAGCACTCTTTACCAAAACCAAAATTGTCTCTAGTTTGCATTGAATTTGCGATATGTTTTACTCACTACTAAAAAGTGTTAATACTATTTTCTTTCTCCTAATTTGCTCAGGTTGATTTAATTAGTAGTAAAACATTTTTTTATATTACTAGTGAGTTAATGAGATTTTATAAAGCGTTATTAAAACAAAATATAATATATGTAGTTTGAATTACAAACAAATAATTTTTTCATCTTTAGAGAAATATTGTACTCAATTTGTATTAATATTTCTGCATGATTACACCAACAGGAGGTAAGGAGGCTAAATCTAATTTTACATTTACACATTTTATTAAGTTATTACGTAATTTTTACAAGGTGAAATTCAGAAGTGCTTTTACAAAATAATAAAAGACACATCAATTTCAAATCACGTATTTCAAGTTTATTATACAGTTTAAACAATTACGTCCATCCATGTTGGGTTTGAAAACACTTTTCTTTAAAACACACTACACTACACTACTATAGGCTACTACTTTTAAAACTTTAAAAACAAAAGTACAGTAAATCAGTTTTACACTGAACGAATCGCACTGAATAGTTGTGCTGCAGCACAAGAACAGTGAAAAAGTGGTGATAGTGAAACGCAAACAACAATAAGACTGAACCGAACGAATGACAAAACAGACAACTGTGATTTCTCGCCTTTCTCGGTGTTAGCCGAAGGCATTGATTCGCCGCCGAACGGAGCAGCGGCCGCATCTCTCTCTCACACACACTCACAAACACGTCAGTGTATAGGCATACATTTAGTTTGAGTCAAACTAATAACTTGGCATTAGCTCATTCATGACTACATCTATGTCAGACGCTCATACGCATCTGTTGTAAAACTGGAATGGAGTTTTAGTTTTGTTCTAAAACATAGTACTGTAATATTATTTCCCAAATACCAGTTTTTTTGCCGTTTTTGCCGCTCCTAAAAATTTGCCGCTATGGGCACGGGCCCACTTTGCCCCATGCTAAATCCGGCCCTGCTCCCACCGCCGGTTCCGATCGGGTGAAAGCCCCGGAGGCCGACGTTGGTTGCAAGGATTATGGGGGCAACCAATCATGCAAAGTTTGTAAAGATGGAGATGGGGTGGCGCACTTGGCCCGGATGGATACTACAAGTGACAAGCATTCTAAGGAAGAAGGCTGTGGTGAAGTAGTAAACCCTTTTTCGACTAGTCAAAAACTGATCAGGACTCCACCAAAGGAAAAAGCTGAAGAACAAAATTTATCGGAGCCTGCAGAAGTGGAAATAAATGAAGAAAAGATGCCCCTGATTAATTTGGACAGTTCTCCAGAGGAAAAACTAACAGAGGACAATAAACGGAAAAGAAAAGACGAAGAAAGTAGGATTAGCTCGGAAATAAACAGGAATTTGTCTGGCATGGAAGAGTTACAAAAGCTCCTAAAAAATGTATCTGATAAGATTTTGGAATTGGCTGTGATGACCAAAGAAAGTGTTAATACAAAGAGGGAAATAAAGGATAAAGCGTCAAATCTGAAGAACTATGCCATGCGATTAACTTCCAAGAAATATATGGAATCTTGTATATAAAATATGGAAATATCTTAACAGACTCATGGATCATAGAAATGATAGTATACTCTCAGAAGGCAAGCAAAAACAGTTGAAGATGGAACTTATTAGGGACCAAGCTGTAGGGGATGTAGAGGATAGTACCATCCAAAACCGAATCGGAAAACCAAGAACGGTGAACATATTAATAACAATAAATGACCAAGGAGAAAAGCACGATGACGCACAAGAAAGGATGGAAAGAGAAAGCATAAGTGAATTCCAAACATCAGCTGGAACCCAAACAGATACTTCCTACACAAATATGGTGGAGGTAGGAACATCCACCATTGATTTAGACAGAGAAGAAAGGTTATTTTACTTAAACAGACCAGTCTGGGTACAAAATATTGAAGAAAAAGACCTTGAGGGTATTCAAGTTTTGGCCGATTTTAAGAAAGTTCAGAATCACAGATGGAGAGACCAGATATATAAAAAATGTTCAAACTGTAGTGGGGAATCCACTGAATGCTGTAGAAGAAGAATGTTGTCTAGTAATTGCTGAAGCGCAGAATGTAGGTATGACCAGATATATCCAAAAAATGTATCGGGAACGCTTTCCAGATCTGAAGGAAATAATAGAAACCTTTGGGGTGATAGAGACTACAACTGTATGGACTAAAGGAGAAGAACAGTTCACAACAAAAAGAAAAATTGTTAAAATACTGACAGACGGAAAGGATAAGGACCTCTGGGAGCAACTTAGTAAGGTGAAGGAATATGTGAGACAGAATGGAATAAGAAAAATAGTCACTCATAAAATTGCATGTACGGAAGACGACACCCTAAAGAAGATGCTACAAAGGTAATATTCATGGATGACGAAACTAAAATTGATTTATACATGCCCAGGAAGGATGCGACAGGTGAAAAAAGGAATGATATGCCAGCGGTCACAAAAAGGACCCCAAATACCTACGCCATCCAGTTGGACAGGAAAGGTATGGAATATAATGAGCTTCTGAAGGAAGTAAAGTCTGTTCTTGAAGATGTAGAAGGACGAGAAGTCATCCGGACAATTCGGAGTACCAGAAATGGTAATCTATTACTGACAAAGACGAAAAAAAAGTTAAAGAAGCTATCACTAACAGTTTATCAAGGACGCCAAAGTTAGGCAGACTGCCCCTAGACATGGCAGAGGAAGCAGATCCCTATACATCAGGGATCTGGACGCCACAACCAGCAAAGAAGAGGTGGAACAGGCTCTGAGAGAAATTGTAAAAGAGAGTGAACTAATAGTCGGCAACCTAAGGCCAACCAGGGGGAAATACTCAAACAGTAACAGTCACGGTGAACCAAAAAAGTGGTGAACATCTAATTCAAAATAAATACATCAGTATTGGATTGATCAGAGGAAGAGTAGAGGAGAGGATTGATGTCATTAAGTGTTTTCGGTGTTGGAACTATGGGCATATGGCAACAGACTGCAAGAAAGAGGATAGGACCAACTGCTGTTTCAAATGCGGAAGAAGTGGGCATAAAACCACTGAATGTAAACAAGAAGAAGAATGCCTAGTGTGTAATATGAAGGGGCATAAGACAGGCAGCGCTAGGTGCAAAGCGTTACAGATGGCAATCAAGGAAGGTAGGAATAGTAATAATACCCCTCGAAAGCTACTGATAAACCAGGTGAAGCACTTGTCTCCAAATAAAGATGGCAAGGATAAGAATAATACAAACAAACTTGAATAGGAATAAAGCGGCTATGGATCTGCTAAATAAGACCGCTGAGGAGGAAGAAGTAGATATAGCAATAGTCAGTTAGCCAAACAAGAACATAGTAAGCAAGCAGCCGTGGATTACTGATAGAAGAAACGATGTTTCAATTAAAGTATTTGGACAGCGGGTTAAAGTTAAAAACTACGGTGGTGGAAATGGTTATGCCTGGGTATCCTTAGGGGATGTAATTATAATGGGATGCTACTGTTCACCGAATAGTGGGCTAATGGTTTTCAATCATTACCTAAATGAAGTGAAAAGAGAACTTAACCAGCAAACAAATCTGAATATTATCATAGGAGATAATTTTAATGCTAAAAGTCATGCATGGGCATCTCCTCGAAAAGACCAGAGAGGAGGAAATCTAGCTGAATAGCTGGATGAGATGAGACTGGTAGTAAAGCAAACCGACGTGGGCACGAGGCAGGAGTGAATCACATCTAGATGTCACAGCATGTTCTAAACAGCTGGTCGAGCGTGTCAGAAACTGGCGTGTACTAGATAACATAAATCTTAGTGATCACCGAGATATAATGTATGACTTTTATAACAAAACTAATATAGTTGCTGCAGTGAATAAACCAGATACTACGGGTGGATGGAGAGTAAGGCCTGGTTTAATGGAAGAGTTTGACCATGATTTGAAAACAGAAATGGCGAAATTTAGAAAACCAAGTCTATTGCTTACAGAGACTGAATGGGGTGTGGCCACTGCAATGGCATGTACATCGGTTTTTGGTAAAACATATACACAAACCAGAAGGAGGCCACTTTACTGGTGGAATAATGAAATTACAGATCTTAGGAGGGCATGCCTAAGGAAAAAAAGAGAGCTAGTACGAATAAATAGAAAGCCATCAATTGCATAAACTATTAGGGCAAAAGCCAAAATAGAGTACTCTACAGCAAAAAATTACCTGACTAAGGAAATAAAGAGAGCTAAGAACCTGGCATGGCGGGAAATATGTGAGGATCTGGATAGGGATTTATGGGGCGATGCATATAAAATAATTAGCGGTAAGATGAGGAAAAGGCCTCAAATATCACTCACAGATGAGAGGATGTTGGAGATAGCAGAGGAACTGTTCCCAAGACATCAAGATACCCGATGGTCATACCCGGAGGTTGCTAGAGATGATGTGGAGTGCTTCACGGAAGAAAAAATTAGATCGGCTGGAGAATCTATAAAGATAAAGAGAGCTCCTGGGCCACAGGCCTGCAGAATATGTCCGAACGCCCGAACGAGGTTTGGGGGAAATTGGGACTGAGCTGGGGAAATTTTGGCCGGGAAAAAATCCACCAAAAATAAGGAAAATATAATTATTTTGGGAAAAAATAGATAAGAAATGAATGGGTACAAAGGTCATCCAAATCGGTTTGTACGATACATATACATACACACCAACAAAGTGTGTTGTCTGCTCTCTGCTGCAAGTTGCAAGTCGGACAGGGTTCCTATCTAATTTTCACCGCACAAAATGTCGTACGGTGGGCCGCGATACGACATTAATCTTAACCGCACAAAATATAGTACGGCCGAGCCGCCGATACGATATTTTTATGCTGGTTGATGAATGGCAGTTTCCTGATTCTTCATGGGCGTTCAAATACATTCGTTGGGTATTAAAAAATAATTTTCATTACACTGTCTCAAAAACAGCTGTATTACGGATCGTTTTGAGTCCCTAAAGATAGCTTTTTGCGGACTAGTCCGTAAAATTTTACGGACTCGAAAGGATGTCAAAGCTTATCTCAATAACAAATCAGCTGTTCTGATACTTTAAAATGCTTCAACAATATATTGTATCATTCTCCAACAGCAGCAACTGTACTATTAATATCAATTTCAATATGTAAAATGTTCTTTCTATAATTTATGTACTCGTTCGATTTGTTTGGCAAAGTGTCGTAGCGGAGCTACTTCTATTTATCAATAATTAAATTCTTCGTAAGATTCCCCGGCATCGTATATACAGTCCAGCGGAAAAACAAATCAAAAATCACCGAGTAACTTTTTGGCCCTTAAAAGGACCTACTCTTCGTGCGAAACTAATATCAGTGCAATTCAAACATCAATTCCATCACTTAACTTTTTGGCCCTCAAAAGGGCCCAACATCAGTCAGCGACTTGCGATTTTCCCGTAAATGCCTTTTACGGGAAAACTCGCCTAAACGTCCTCAGAGCTTCACTCTATTACGCCCCGGTCGGTATATTATCTGTCTGGCGAACATAGGCATGTTCGACCGCCAAGGACACGACGATATCGGCCGGCAATCATCTACAATCTACGTTTGCTTTCCTCGGAAGTTGACACCTCATCTTCCGAGAAAGAGACTAGCTTTATCTCCCCACAACTTTCTCAAGGACCGTTCCGACTACGCACTGCAGATGTCTGGGATACGTCGACACGTTCTCCCGCCAAGGACTCTGCGACATCACCGCGAACGGTACCTTCACTTCTACCGTAAAACTTCTCCCCGCCGACAAGACCTTGTCTTACGGGAAAGTTGTTCGGTAATTTCCCGCGAAACATCTATCGTTATATCTCAATAATCCCCAGTAAATTCAGTTCCCCGGTCACGTAATATATTTAGTGGCAACCGTAGACACGTTTGCCGAAAACAAACTAAATATATTAATTCTCAAACGGCCGAAACAACGACTTCAAACTTTCTCGGCGTTCATCGCACTGCGTCCGAGAAAGTTACCATCTCCCGCGAAACTTCTGTCGAAAATATTCTAAGTCCCTACGCCAACTTAAGAACTTGCAACCGCAAACTTAAGAACGCGCCAACACTTCAGATCTCTACAGTGGTTCGGAACTCGGCAACATTACTGTACTGCAATTCGCCGACTACGTCCGCAAAGTGTTAGATTTCGCACCTTCATGTTACTTTTTCGCTGAGAAACTGTATATAACGGGGGGAAATAGTCCAAAATATTATCCTGGATCACCACCAGACCAAGTGAAC
>JAGFPH010000091.1:874410-900700 GCA_018207615.1 Philaenus spumarius
AGCTACGTCCCAATTTATATTAAATTCATTCACCGGAGCGACAACAAAAGTAAACGTTCCTTTTTAATCAAACTGTTTTGGCTATATTTTGTATTTCCTGCTATAATATATGACAATGTAATGAAAAATATTGTTTGTAACTCGTCCTAAATAGTAGTTTTTGTGACTTAATCGAATTTCCGGACTCGGCAAAGCCTCGTCCGTTAAACACGATATCGTCCCAAAAAAGCCTACTTTAGGGACTAGTAACGAAAACTACTATATTATGATACCGGTATGCAAATTTTGATTAGTTTCATACAAATTGTATTATTTAAGCGATTAGAATTAAATAATATTAAACCAAATTATACGATACTTAACTTAATGTATAGGTATTACCGATTTTTTTAAATTTTCTTTTACCGAAATTCGAAATCAGTCTTTATCAGTAAAATGCGTACAATGTGATGTGCGTACTCATTTATTACTTCGGCTTGCAGTAGAATGCCGAAGTATTGAAATGATGCGATGATTTTTTGTGTCAGTTTTCCTGTAGTACACACGGTATAAGCACTCACAGACGTCGTAGAAAACTTCTGTTGGTACCAAAATCTTCGTAATTTTATTGCGGAGAGTTGAAAAGCTTTTGAGCTTTCTAGCATGAGGCGTAGCGCGTCAGGGTCACATTTTTGGGTTAAAATTTTGAAAATATTGGGTCAAAATTATGAAAATACAGTGTAGGCTATCGTTTTATATGTTTTTGGGTAAAAAAAACGATTTTGCGAGTTAAAAAATCGTAGCGCGTCGGAGTCACGTTTTTGGATCAACATTTTGAAAATTCAGTGTGGGGTATCGTTTTATATGTTTTTGAGTACGGGAAACCCGATTTTTGACATTTAAAAAGTCGTAACGCGTCGGAATCATGTTTTTGCATCAACATTTTGAAAATTCAGTGTGGGGTATCGTTTTTAATGTTTTTCATACGGGAAAACCGATGTTGACAGTTAAAAAGTCATAGCGCATCGGGGTCTCCTTTTTGGTACAAAATTTTGAAAGTAGGCCTACAGTGTGGGGTAACGTTTTATATGTTTTTGGGTATGGGAAAACCGATTTAGACAGTTAAAAAGTCATAGCGCATCGGGATCGCGTTTTTGGATCAACATTTTGAAAATTCAGTATGGGGTATCGTTTTATACGTTTTTGGGTACGGGAGAACCGATTTTTGACATTCAAAAGTCGTAGCGCTTCGGGATAACGTTTTTTAATCAACATTAAGTGTGGGGTATCATTTGATATGTTTTTGGGTACGGGAAAACCGATTTTGACAGTTAAAAAGTCGTAGCACGTCGGGATCATGTTTTGGAATCAAAATGCATTGTGGGGTATCGTTTTAAATGTTTTTGGGTACGGGAAACCCGATTTTGACAGTTAAAAAGTCGTAGCGCATCGGGATCACGTTTTTTGATCGACTTTTTGAAAATACAGTGTGGGGTAACGTTTTATATGTTTTTGGGTACGGGAAAACTGATGTTGACACTTAAAAAGTCGTAGCGTGTCGGGATCACTTATTTTTTAACTAAATGTAACAAATGAAAAGTAATTGTTAAGTTTAATTTTCTTTCAATTCCTGTTATCTGTCAGGACGATTTTTAGTAGTGACTGTGATTCAGTAGGTAGGTAATTCGGTAATTGGGAACTAATTAAACATAACATTTAACTTTGTTTTTACCACTACTTAAGTATTAGGCCCGTGTTACACTGTAAAATATTTTATAAAATATGTTTTATAAAAGATGGTATCCACCTATTATAAAAAATTTGAAAAGTAATTCTCTTTTATAAAACATTTTGGACTTTTACTAAAAGGTAAAAATGTATCTAACATTTTATAGGTAAAAGATAAAATGTCAAAATCTTAAATTTTATAAAAGAAATATATTATAAAAGATGGCCCATTACACTAGCAAAGATCTTTGTCAAAGAACTTTTATAAATAATTTTACAGTGTAATACGAGCCTTAGGCCTACTTTTAAACATAATAAAATAGCAATAATCACGTCGTATTTTTTTGTTTTAAACTTTTTGGAACCAACTGAAGATATTTCACTGTAGATATTTAATTTCACCGGAGTTAAGTAAGTCAAAATAATGCTATTATAATTTTTTTGAAGAGTTATATTGGAATTTATAATGAATATAATAAAAATTATTAAAACATAAGGTCAATAAATATGTTGAAATAGATATAAACAAATTGTGTTAATGTCTGGCGCATCTGTAGCGAATACCGATCAATTTTAAGGAAATTTTTAGTGAAAAAAAGTGTGTTCTGGGGAAATTTTGTGTGCTAAAACATTTTCTGCACCCCTGCTGGGCCAGATTTTATAAAACCAGAAGTTGCAAAAAGAATAGCACTAAATCACACCAAGGAATGTGTAGAGTTGATGAATAATCTTCTTATGGAAGGATACTTTCCAACCGAGTGGAAGGAAGCTAAACTTGTATTAGTGGAAAAACCCAAGAAGAATAAGGATAGTATACCAACATATAGACCATTGTGCATGTTAAGTACTATATGGGAAAAATACTTGAGCGACTCATCTGCATGAGACTAGAATCTGAGATAGAGAAAATGGGCGGCCTTAGCAAATCACAATATGGTTTCAGGAAGGGACATTCAACAGTTAGTGTAATGATGGAGGTAAAAAAGAAAGCAGAAGAGGTTAACAGTGGGCCCTATAGAAATCGTGGGTTCTGTGCTCTTATTACTCTTGACGTCAAGAATGTGTTTAATAGTGTCCCATGGATGGGAGTGGTGAAGGATTTGCAGGTGCGTAAGGTGTCACCATACTTGATAAGGATGATCATGAATTATCTTCAAGATAGACAAATCAAAGTAGGGAAAAATGAGATGATTTCTATGACCTGTGATGTTCCTCAGGGTTCGGTCTTGGGGCCCTTACTGTGGAACACGTATTATGATGACGTACTAAACCTTAGGATGCCAGAAGGTATAAGACTAGTTGCATAATATGCAGATGACTTGGCTATTGTGGCTAAGGCAAAAGAGGGAAATATTCTAGAAGGAAAAATTAACCAAGCGATCACACGAATAAGTAAATGGCTCCAGGAGAAGAAGCTGTGCCTAGCTCCGCAGAAAACAGAGTCAGTACTACTAGTAGCCAGGAGGTCCCTGAGATCCTTAGCATTTCAAGTTGAAAACATCCATGTGACTACGGGTCGGAGTTTGAAGTACTTAGGAATTTACGTTGATCACAATTGTAGAATGGTAGAGCACATTAAAAGGATAGCAATAAAAGCAGAAGGACTAGTCAAGGCCGTTGAATGTATAATGCCAAATAGGTTTGGAGCTAGAGCAAGAGACGGACTCAGGCCATGGCAGTGTATTCTATAGTGATGTATGGTGCACAAATATGGGGTGAAGCATTGAGACACAAGAAGTATAGAAGAATACTAGAGCGAGTGCAACAACGATTGCTGTTAAGGATCTGCAGCGCATATCGTACTGCCCCTACAAAAGCTGTAGGTGTATTGGCTGGATCTCCTCTTATTGACTTGTTAGTGGAAGAAAGGATGGGACTAGATGCAAGACCTGATGCCAGGAAGGAAACCATAAACAAATGGCAAGAAAGATGGGACAAGGAAAATGAGAAAGGCTCCTGGACAAAAAGATTAATTCCTGATATAGGAGAGTGGATTGGTCGTAGACATGGTGAAGTTGACTACTTTATCACTCAGGTATTGACAGGCCATGGTTGTTTCTGTAGATATACATATAGGTTTAAGTTGAGGGGCAGTCCGGTATGCATGTACTGTGATGATGTGGATACAGCCGAACATACTCTATTCCACTGCAGTAGATGGAGTGTAGAAAGGGAGAAATTAAACCTGAAACTCGGATGCAGACTGAACGTATCAAATCTTACCAAAGAAATGATGAGTAGTGAAGAAAAGTGGCTGATGGTGGCTCAGTTTATCAGGGTCATCATGGTTCAGAAACAAAAAGATGAAAAGAAAGAGCAAAGTTAAAGCAACCTACAAATGATTAACCAATGGTAAAATAAGAAGCAGGACATCCAGGCGCTACCCTGAAGTAATGTCTACACAGTTCCAGAGTAGTGTTGTAGCTAAGGGGAGGTGGTTTTAGTGGATGCAAGCTCCACACATCTGGGGATAGCCTACCGTTCCCTGGTGTTTGGCAGGCAAATGCTTTCCACCTTCGCTTCGGAAATAAAAAAATAAAGAAAAAGATAACATGTTTTACAGCTCAACCTTTTCTCAGTCAGCGGTGGAAATAGAGATCCCCTTACAAAGAAATGCACAGTGACCTTGTGACGCTCTTGCATTGATGTCACCATGTTACAGATATATTGCAGTACGTAGGTCACGTGGTAAGAGGCGAGCAGAGCTAAACTAGGATTCAAGCGGTCACAAGCTCCCGCGGAGCTCTCCTTATAAAATCGTTTGGGACGCCCATATAAAATATGAATTTAGTGCGCGTAATAATTAATTATGTCCGGCTATTCGTGGGTATAAATGGCGACTGGTAGGGGTGGGGTTTAAACTTAGTAAGGCCGGGTAAAGAAGTGAAGTGTTGTGTTAACCGGTGTCATGGCCGGCAAGGCTAACGGTACGGGTAATTAAAGTAAATGCGAGTTTAACATTAAGGTAGTGTAAAATTAAAACTTAGTACAAATTATCTGATAGCATCAAAGCTGGTTCCTAAGCATATGGACCAGTGAATTAATAGTGTGTTGGTGAACAAATCATTATTGGTAATCGTGGTAAGTGATTCGCGGCGTGGGCAAAATGGCGTGCCCCTAACTCTGTAAGTTTGGCGATTTCAATGTCATCCACCAGGGACCACATGCCCCAACCTCTCACAAGGCCTATTCTCAGCTCATTGCTTTTTAATGCCTATATAATTGATTTACCAAAAGCATTAAGCCTACCTTACATTGTGCAACATATAGGCCTACCGACAATGTGTTGATCTAGACAATAACAGAAAATTCTAATTAAATAAATAGGTTTATGACTTCACAATCATATGAATGTAGCTCTAATGTCACTTACAGAGTTGAGTGACCGTATCAATATGAAAATAAATGCCCAGAGAACATGGTACCGGTACCAGTTTTGTCGCAAAAATCAAAATTTAAGACATAGTTCTACTTCTTCAAGCAAAAATATAGAAATAGGTACACTAGAAAGTTGCCGTAGCCTACTAAATACCTGGTAGTTGTCTTTGACAATAAACTTAACATAAAGGGCAAACTAAACTTCAAAAAAAATTACTAAAAAAAATAATGATTAAAATGACTTGTAGCAATAAAATGTGGAAAAGCTCTTGATTTAATCAAAGAACCTTAAAAAGTATACCTCAAACAAACCACTGTTATGATGCACCCAATTGTATGCTTCAGCCAGCAATAGTGCAATGAATAAACTTGAATTAAGTCAAAATAATCATCTTACGAATAATAAGAGGAGCTATAAATCTATTCCAATATATCCAATCTTTAAAACACAAAACCCTTACACGATGAATATAAATACAAGGTACGTTTAAAAAACCCTTTCAAAAAATATACCAATAATCCATGAATCTTGTAGTCCTTCCAGCAGTGAAAATAAATAAGCTTTAAACATCTGATGCTTAAATGATGACAAAGATTTATATAGAAACTGAATAGGCCTAACCGATCAGCTAAAAAACCTCCTGGACTTTATTGAATTCAATATAAGTACCCAAAACATAGAACCCACAAAAAAGCTTGAATCCATTAGATTGTTGGTCAAAAATATATTTATAGCCTACATATTGCTCTAGAGTAGACTCTAGGAAAAGCAGAGGCAGGCATCTTCTGCAAGCATAACTCTCACTACTTTGTACTGAATTCAAAGGTTCACAAGTTTTGCAATCAATTAGGCTTTAAAACAACTAGCCTAATAACAACTCAACTTTTCTTACATCCATTTCATCCAAAATAAATATAAAGATAGTAAAACACATTACCAATAAAACTGCTTTACAGTGGCTCCATCACACAGATAAAGGTGCCTAGATATTGGAAAGAAGTAGGCCTACCTATTAGTACACTTTGACAAAAACATCTCACTTGGAATTCAAAAGTGTAGAGAAGGTTTGAAGAACGCCAGATGCAGATATTTAATGTAAAAATAAGGAAATTAAATACCTACAAAGAAAAATGTCATAATAATTTGACTCGAGGGAAGTTACACAAATGGCATATACAAAATTTTTTTTAAATTCTAAAAACTGCACATGTCATTATGAACAAGAAACATCTTCTGGTCTGCAAAGGGTTAGAAAGGCATACAAGCAGAAGAGAAAGGCCCTGCATACAATATAGAGAAGCACGAACAATTATAGCATAAAGCCATTGGGTAAACAACAATTTAATGAAGTGAAAGCTTTAAAATTTATTTACATTTATTAACTGTATTATTTGTTTACTACCTTATAAAACTGCATAAATAACTTCCAAAGCAGCTAAATACATATATTTTTAGTTGTTTTAGTATAATATAGTTTCTGCAAACTTCTTTTTTAAATAATTGTAATGACTCGTATACTGTACTTAATCTCTTTAAACAAGTGATGACTTAAGAAACTGAATCACAATATAAGTTTTTGAAATGAGTCATCTAGGTTATTCTTTAAATTCAATAATAATTTACATGTCTTGTCATTTATTACACAATCAATGCATAAGTTACCTAGCAAAAGTCATACCTCTGAAATATTGAATGGCATAAGCTAAACTGTAGTCTACTTAAATTTCCTAGGTACCGGTACTTAAAAAGTGTCATTAGTTACAATGTTCTCAATAAGGTAGTGTATATTAGGTATAATTCCGCCTTAACTTTTCTAACAAAGGGTATACAATTTAGGCTAGGTACGTTAAGATTTTTTTAAATTTAATTGTGAACTAGCCTATTTACAAAAGTATTAAATTATAGCAAAAAAATTTCTCAAGTGGGGCATGAATCTAAATAATTACATTATTATACAATTATTCACATAAGCCTAGTAGGCCTAAAATCATATTGATCAAGGTCTGTATTAATACTGTACCATGTCTTTTAAAGCATGCCTATGTAACACATGAAAGCATTGTACAGTAGTAGCCTATATAGAAAAAATTACCTTTGTATAGTTTAGGAAAAACTTTTATTTCAACAATGGATAAATTAACTCGACAAGACTTGTTTTAAATATAGATTGGGTCTCTTATTCTTAACCATTTAGGAAAAAAGACAAATAAAAAATAGTAGGTTAATTACAATAGGCCTATGTATATTAAATTTTGCATATTTGTAGTGTATTTACTTAATTTACAGTAACAGAGTTGTCAAGATAACCACAGTTTAATTTATGATTAACTTACCAAATTTTAAACAGAGTGGGAAATCAGAACATATTTTTTATTGTGTTATGTTAAATGACTTGTCCGGAATGAAATTTAACTACACAGTATTTCATTATTAATTATATCAAGTACAAGTAAAATTAGATAAAAAGTTAATTTAATAATCGAACATAATACATTGTAAAATACTGTGTTTGCAGCCCTACTAACGGTATAATCAAAACTGTAAACTCTGACAATAGACACGTCTTTTATAGTGATAAATATTGCAAAAAAATAAGCTGGCAAATTTATATATGATAAACACAATTATTGTATTAAATTACTTCTTTACAAACCTGACAAAAACATTTGCTTTCCGATTTAAATTCTTTTTCAAAATATGCACTTGAAAAGTTTACTAAAAGGGTTAGGAACAAAACCAGTCTGAAGTCCTGAGAAAATAACATCTTTTTTAATGACCTTCTCATTTTAAAGTAGGTATAGACTACAAATAACGATTACACCTTACAATAACACTTCAAATACTTTTTCCTTTAATATTATCAATTCGTAAATTAACCGCAAAATACTTGTTGACATTTCATCACCAGTGAAAACAAATTATTAACCAACGAACGACACTACGGCTATCTATACCAGGGCTATACTGCCAACTGCACTCTGGCTCTGGCTTTGTAATGTAACTGTTCTTTCGGAATCAGCTGTTTTGGTTATCCGGAATAATTATTAATACGTGCGTGCTTCCTAGCACGAATTTAATTCTTTCAAATAGCCTTCTTTTCGAAAATAATTTAAAGTTTTTTCCTTATTAATTTAAGATATTCTTTAATTAAATTTATCAGACATAATTCAAAATAAATTATTTAAATAACTAAAATCATAATTTAGCAACTCTATAATTTTATTGTATTAATCTCAAAATAAATGACTCAGTTGTTGCAGCCATTGATGTAACAACACGTCAGCGTTAAGATAGCGAACGCATTTTGTGCTGTACAGTAATAGTAGAGCTTATTTCACAAAGAATAAAATTAAAAATTAATTCAGATAAACTGTAGCAGAATTAAGTTGTAACAATATAGAATAATTATGGCATACAAATTAAAAACTGGAGCTTGAAATGATATAGGGTACGGGTACATGAAGTGAGAAATGGCTTATAGTCAAAGACAATATTTTATAAATTTGTCATTTGGTCCTAAATGAAACTGTAAATATTTTTCGTCTACAACTCCTTAAATATTAAAAATCGTTACAAAATAAAAGCCCATATATCTTTCACTGAAACCATATGAACATATTATAGTTCATCAAAAATAAGAGCCAACGTTTTATAATAAATTAGGAAGGTCATGTTCTACAATAAAAAAAATCAATCACGCAAATGAACCGCTGCTGATGTAAGTTTACCGAATTTTCTAAATTACATTGATATGTTTCAGGTTTCAACCAACAATCTGGGAAATTGGTGTACTCACGAAGGCGTTGAATAGCTACCTCCGTGAACGAAATATATTATATTAGTAGAATTTGCTTGCACCTAGGCCTCCAGCCACGGCTTGCGCTGCTTCTTTCATTGGCAGTGTACGGTACAAACTCGGCCGTCGGCCTCGGATCAGAAGATATTATACGTTTTCATTGATTTTGGGGGAACAAAGGGAGCTATAATGTAGCTGAAAACAAAATATGCAGAATAATATCCTTTAATTTTTTTTAGAAAACCCCCAAAATAAGTTTCATTCTAGTACAGAAAATCTAAAAATATAGTTACTTCTGTCAAAAATGTGCTTCCGGATATTGGAATTTTAGCTAACGAACTTGTCCGAGTGTCTTAGACAACCAATGTAAGTACCAAATTGACTTAAAATGCGACCAGTAGAGTGCAGACACACATATATACAATTTTTAATTAAACCCCAATACGAGTTCTGGGGATCATGATTGGTGCTAATTTATTACGCTCGACCATAAGTGCCAATGCAATCTTTTCTATGAAAATTTGCTACTAAGAATATTACTAATTTTATTTTAAACAAACAGATGGTACAATTAACACTCCGGTGCTCATGCGATAGCACTCCAGGCATTTTGTTTTTTTGTAAAATGCAGTTGGCAATGCAAATGGCCTTGAGCGGTCATTTACCTTCACCCTGCCACCTCTGAGTGTAGTTTAGACGAATTGTAAGAGTTCCTACAAACCGACTGACTACCTGACCCTTGATGAGCAAGTTCATTGGTGGCTTTTAGAGGAAATTGCCCTATCCGAGTTACATGCCAAACAAACCAGCATAGTATGGGGTAAAAGTCTTTGCAGTAGTATCAACTACAAACTTTTACGCCACAAATCTTGAAGTGTATGTAGGCAAACAGCCCGTTGGGCCTTACAGAGTCAGCAACAGTACTTCAGATTTGGTTGTATGATTAGTAGGAACTAACAGGAACATCACCTGTGGCAATTGGTTCAGTTCTGTGACTCTAGTCATAAAGTTACGAGAAGAACTGAAACTCACCATGATAGCAACCTTGAGAAAGAACAAACGGGAACTGCCCCCAAACTTCTTACCTAATTCACAGAGACAAGTGAAGAGCAGCATTTTTGGCTTCCAGAATAACTGTACTCTAGTATCAAATGTTCCAAAATAACCAAGCGGTCTTAATGATTTCTTCCATGCACGATAACGCAACTGGGGATGACAAGAAACCAGTACCAATTTATTACAGATTATAATGATACAAAGTATGGTGTTTATATCTTTGATCAAATGTGTCGTCAATATGACGTTTTAGAAGTTTAAACGGTGGACATTGACACTCTTCTTTCATGTAGACTACTGTATGTGGGAGGAATTAATGCTATGATGATCTACAAAGCCAACAATAATATCGCTTTTGTGAACAGACTTGACTTTTTGAAAAAACTGTCATTTAAACTGTTGAAACCTCACATCGAACATCGTGTCACCCTTGACATGATACCAAAGCAGATAAGAACAAGAGGAAAACTTCTGTTAAAACTGGATGACGAAGGAGCAGGTCAACCTTAGCCTCAACCCCAGAAAACAGCTGTACAATGGAGATGTTACCTCTGCGTCAGAGCGAGGAACAAGACCACTAGGAAGTCCTGTTTCAAGAGTAACAAGCGGGTGTGTCCCGATCATGTGAAAAGTGTGTATACAGAGTATACTAAGTAGGTGAAGCTCGAATCCTGATAGTTTGTTATTCAAGATAGCTCAGTTTTTTATATTTTTACCGATATAACAAGTACTTTATCATAGTTTAGATTTGTCAAAAATTCTATTTCTAAACATCAATGTTTAAAACAGTTTTGTAACATACGTAACAGCTCAGTTTTTATATTTTCACCGATATAAGTACTTTGTCATAGTTAGTTTTAATTTTTTTTTTTAAATTATGTAAAAGCTCAGTTTCTTATGTTTTTACCAATATAATTATTACTTTGTCATAGTTAGTTTTGATTTTTTCAAAAATTCTTTTTCTAAAAAGCAATGTTTAAATTTCTTTGAAAAGGTATGCAGCACCTCAGTTTTTTATAATTTTAAAAATATAAGTGCTTTGTCATAGTTAGTTTTTACTTTTTCAAAACAGCAATGTTTAAATACTTTTTTTTTTTAAATATGTAAATAAATAATTTATTTTTGTAAATTATGTGTGTAGTGTGTAGAAACACCTATTAAGCTCAAACGTTAACGCAAAATAAAATAAACGGTATCAGTTAACTGACACAAACTTTCTCCCAACTTACTGTAATCAAAATAATATTGTTTTTAATCATTTTATTTTTTTACTACTTTTTAGAACAGAACAAAAAAATAATATTCTACCTACGTCAATCGTATAAAAAAATTATTGTCCCAGGCGGGATTCGATCGCGCGACCTTTGAATTACTGGCCGTGCTCGCTACCGTGGTGCTACCCTGTGCGGCCGCTGTCGCGATGCTAGATTGACAACACAAACTTGTTTATTTTTAAACATTTCCCCATAATTATAAAATGCCGAAGTTTTGATAAAAGCGGGTGGTGTCATTTTGTTTGGCATCTTAAGCACTATAAATACTGAAAATTTGATCAAAATCGTTAGAGCCGTTTTTGAGAAATTTGCATTTTTGTCGTTTTTTATGGGTTTTTAGGGGTAAACTACCCTTAGAAATTAAAAATTCAAAAAAATGAAAAAAAACGCCTGGAGATATTAGGGTTTAGTACCTACATACCAAATTTCATGAAAATCGGACCAAGTGTCCTCTCTGGCCGTGTATACATACAGACAGACACCACTCTAAAAACACTTTTTTGGGTTCAGGGAGCACCAAAACAAAAAATTCCACTAAAAATATTTTTGGGTTCAGGGAGCACCAACACAGATAATTGCACTACACAATTTTTTGGGGTTCTGGGAGCACCAAAACAGATAATTCAACTGAAAATTCAAATTCGAACATTTTTACGAAAACAATACTTTCTCCATATACTACGTATAGGGTGGAGAAAGTAAAAACACACAATAACAGAAAAAAATCAACAGTACAAAATGGAGTGCAATAGCACTCGCGTTACAATACACCAAGCAAGCACCGGAGTGTTAATAACTAAACAGGATTTCTTGTAAATTTTCAAATCTTATTATTATAACATGATCGACTGATCATTAAAAGTTTTAATGAAAGTACTTACGAAGTGCTATTTATATAATTTTTTCACAGCATTGCTTGGAAGGGTACACAAGGACAAAATATTTTTAAAGACTTTTTAGGCCCATATTTCAAGTCAGAAGGGTAAAAATAAACATTGTTTAATGATATTTAAAAGAGCTACCTAATAATAATGTGTTAGGTAAAGTACACTAAACGTTGTGTTTAAAAAAAAAATTCTCTCCAGTTTTGCATTTGCTTGAAAGTTTTTTTTTACAAATAAAGTTATAATTTTTTGCATAAAACTAACTGATATAAAACCATTGGATGTACGTAGTTATATGTTGGTAACAGTAATAAAGCTGTTAATACTACACAGACATTACTCATTCTGAGCTTCTAAACTTGCTTGTTTTCGATAATGTTGGGCTGAAATAGGAAATAAAATTTCTTGAGTTAAAGCCTTGAAATTACTTATTATTAATATAATTCGACCACGCAGCTGGACCGCTGACGTGAGTTGAGCAAATTTCTAAAATTAAGTTTATATGCCGATGTTTTAGGGTTTCAACCAACAATTTGGGAAATAGGTCTACTCACGAAGGTTCTGAACTGCTGTCTGTGAGTACGCAATATATTAGTAGGTAGAATTTGTTTGCGCCTAGTAAGTGGCCTCGCGAGTTTCCACTACTAGGCTTCAAACCGAGTACTTTTATGGTATTTTACGTTTTGATCGATTTTGGGGGAACCAAGCGAGCTATAAGGTCGCGTAAAAAAAAAAACAAAATGTGCAGAATAACATCCTACATTTATATGTTTAGAAAAAACTCTAAAAAATTTCATTCGCGTAGAAAAATCTAAAAAAATAGTTACTTTTGGTCAAAAAATGTACTTACGGTTGTTGGATTTTTTTGACTAACGAACTCGTCCGAGCGACGTAGACGACCAATATGTGTACCGAATATGGACCAAATTGGACTTAATATGCGGCCGCTAGAGTGCGAACACATATATACATATTATTTTTAATGACACCCCAAAACGTGTTCTTGGGACCATGATCGGTGCTCATTTGCTATTCCCGACCTTGGGTCTTACCATAAGGGCCACTGCAATAGCTCTTTTTTCCTATGGAAATTCGGCCTGGTGTGCTGACAATTTTTTTTAGACTACAAAACAATAATCCTGTTTTCAAGGAGATCTTTATTACACTGTTTCTAATGTTTGAGCCCTCCACTAATAACTAGTTAGTGGAACCCCTCCCATGAGACTATTTTTGTACATTCATGTTGATATAAAGTCTTTGTAGCCTTATAGGTAGAACTTTTTTAAAAGTTTGGTAAAATTAGGTTTGGGGAGTTTAGACTTTTTATAATAGAGCATCTTGTTTAATTCATGTGGTGGCTCGGACATTTATTAAATAGAAGTTTTTTAAGACAGGTCTAGTTTACTATTATTTTGTCTGTTTATTAGGCATTCAAGTTAATTTGATTTTTTAAAGATGGTGACGTCGGTTTCTTCCTTTTTGTTGCTGTCATTCTTATGAATTAAATAGGAAAAACTAAGTTTGACAGGTAAGGTCAAACCACAATCACTAAATTCACCCCATTATTGGTCGTGCCAACCTTACTTGAGGCAGCCACGAAACATGATGTCAAAAGTAGACACATTTCTGTTTTAGCCGTTAGGCAGGAAAGTAGGGCTACAACTTCAGAACAAACATCTGAAGTCAGATATATTCAACATATTATATTTATTAATTCACCTTCACTCTTTAATATTCTTTGACTCTGAAGACATCAAAACTCAGTCACACAATGGATCTCCAAACCTTCTTTACATTAATTTCTGGAAATTTCACTCAAATGTGTGCATAATTGAATAAAATTGATAGAGGTTGTAATAAAAACCAACATACAAATTAATGAAGAAATAGAAAATTAAAATTTTATTGGACAACATAGCTAGTGCTGCAAAGCGATAGATGGACCATACTGTAGGTATCACACAATACAACTTATAACAACTGAGATAATAAGTAGTAGTATAAATATTACAACAAAAAATAAATTATAACATTTTATCAAGTAAATAAAGGAGAATACACTCTTTGAAATACTAAAATGGTGCTATGTTATATAAATAAATAGTTAAGTGAAGATTTGTATAAAAATATTGTTATTATTCTAATATGTAGAATCGAATCTTAATATGTAGAACATTTGCAAGATAAAAACCGAATTAGGTCAAATAATTTACCTACATTGAAGAACAGTAAATTTTATAAAAGTGATGTTACATATCACATATTATTTAACAACACTAGGCACAAGAACTGTCACTAATCATTTGTTTTACAAGATGTGTGTGTGTATATGAATGATGGATTTTTATATAATATATACATTTTAATACAGTAAAAATACTTCAATGTTTTGAAAAAAATTAAGTTAATTACAGTGTTGTCAATTTACGATGCTTTCAAATAAGAATGTCCGCAATAATCAATTGATTAAAAAAATTATTGGGTAATTTAAACTGTGGTATTTAAATTATTGACTAAATTTTTAGGAAAGGTAAAACAACATTAACATTATTCATGTAGCACTTACAAAAGTTTTAAAATGTATATATTTAATTTGTATAAAAACTGTTAAGAAAATAAATTAAACAAAAGTCATATTATTTCCTAGATCATTTAAAGCCAATTCAACTAAAAATTCATTTCACCATGGAAATAGAAAAAATTACTCAATTTCCACATGTTTGAATTTGTCAACTATAGCTTAGGGTATAGATAAAAAAAAAAAAAAAATAATAAATAACAATAAAGACAGATCCAAGTATCTTCTTCTCTCCACAAAAACTGGTAGCAACAAGTCTTAATCACAGGAATGTCATATAAATATCCCTTAGGAAGAAAGAGTGAAAAATCAAAGAAGGAAAAATTAACATTTGTCCAAATACAACAGCTAAAATTGGCAAAACCTGCATCATAAATCCAAGTTTTTACAACCTGCCAAAAATAGATTCTTTTTGCACACATCAGGTGTTTATTATGGGTTTAGATATAATTTGTGGTAAGTGCTTCATAGAAAAATAACTGGAAGATTAATTTCAAGAAAAATGTAAAACCAGAAATTTATACAATTATCAGAAACAAATATGAAATTATAGCAATAGCAGATTATTCTATACCTCAGAGAAACAATTATAAATACGTAAATAATCTTTTACTGGCAAGCTAATAGGAAAGTGCCCTGCGAACAGTTATTGGTACTGACAAGGGGCGAAGCTGTCATCTACTTTCTGCAGAATAGCCGTTAAACGTGGTAATACCATAAGATTGACTCAATCAAAAGCAAACACTTTCTTTTCTTATTCCATTTAGACATCTATGTAGAATGTCTTTTACCTATGCTAATAACAACATAGAATTTGATTATGTTTCAGAATTGACGAACTCATTAAATTACAGTTGAGCATTGATAATACGATGTCAAAATTCCAGACCAATGATAACCCTGGATTCAATTCGGACAAAAAAAATTGAAGTGAATATTTGTCATAAGTGTTGAAACTACAGACTCAGTAGGGTCATCGTACTGTTACAAACTTCAGTGGTACAGGTCATTAAAAAATTTACATTAAAGATAGTATCTACATGCTTAGGATAGCCTCACCAAAAGTAACTTGCAAAGAGCCTGGAATAAATTGTGGCCTGAAAAACAAAGTGTAGGGGAAGAAATTGCAAATGATAACGGAGACTGTGTTAAAACGAAATAGTAAAAATATGAAGCACGTTCTCGGGATTCGAACAATGCAATGAAAATGATGCCAGTGAGTGGTTGACAATAATAATCCTGAATACCAGATTTTGAGCGACCAAGAAATTGCTTCCATCGTGTCTGAAGAAGATCCAGAAACAGTTGATAGGGAATGAAGAGGCAGTGAAGATTTTATGGCAGCAAATACTGATGTTATAGCTCGAGAAACAGATGGAGAGTACACAAACCCAAACCATTCTATTAAAATGAACCATAGACTTGGCTACAAAAAAGCGAACCACTACTGCAGTTCAAAAATCAATAACAGAATTTTAAGAGCTCTGGCAATTTATAAACTGAACAGTATTCTGTAAATAATTTAAAACATGCTACATATGTATACATATAGTACGTTTGTATCATATTCCATTAAAATACTTATAAATTTACATGTATTAATGGTTTTTCTTATCTGTTGCAATTATTTAACCACTTAAGTGAATTATTAGTAAGAATTCTTTATGTTTAAAGAAGCAAGCAGCCTTTTTTTTCTTTAAGAAAATTCTGACATTTGACAGGGTCCAGTCTCAATTAATCCGGATTATCGATGCTCTGTATTGTTATTATTATTATGAACTGTGAAGGGAAATAATTTGGAAAAAATCATAAACCCTTAAGACAATTTCAATAAAAACCTTGGCTATGATTACTTGGAAATCCAATATAAGCAAATTAACTCAAATGTAGATACAAATTTTCTAGAAATAACATGACATACAAAAAATGCATTGACACAGAAATTTCAAGAGAGTACCAGGCAATAAACAACCTTCCCTTAGGATCAGGCCATCGTACACATACTCTTTTTCAATACAAATTGTAGTATCACAGGTACCAAATGGATGATTTCTTTGTAATATCACATAATTTTTAAAATATCAGGGAAGATTTTTTTTACAAATAACTTTAAATCATTTTGTAAATAGTTGCTAAGGAGTTAGAGAAAATAAAGTCTTGAGCTTTAAGTTTTTGTAATATACTAAAACCGCTTTAATCCGGACCTCTCTCTCCGATATCAGGCATAGTAAAAAATATTAAATATATCTTTCAAAAATGAATATTTTCGACCAGATAGTAGCGAATGATGTTTTTGAGTTGGGCAGTAGTGCGTTGTTTCCGCGAATGCGTAGAAAGCAAGCGGTATAGGGAGTGCGGGCAAGGCAACGAACACAGAAAAATAATAGAAGGGTCACTTGAGCCGAAAGCTGTCGCCACCCGTATAGCACTGCCTACCACAAGATGGTGTCCGCTACGGATGAGTCACTGTAGTAGCGCGCGCCTAGATCAATAAGAAATCACCTTTGCAAAACCACAACATTTTTAGGTCAATGAGACTGTCAGCTTGGATAGGCTAAGTTATGTTTTTTTCATATTCAGCTTGTAAAATGTCTTTACACCCATTTACTATTTTGGTATCATAAAAGCAAAGTTCTGTACATAAAATATTGTTTGTTAAATAAATACAGGTACAACCTTACTCTGACTTTATTGTTTATTTACATTTCCAAACTAAAACAAACTAATAGTGGGAGATATTAAGGGAGATTTTAAACGGCGGAATATTAAGGCTGAAAGTTTGTGTATAAAGCTAATATATTTTTCAAGGATCTAAAATAAGTTCTGCAATATAGTAATAAATAATTATTTAAAAATTAAATACATGTCGGTAACTAATCTAATAAGTTTTATTTAGCTGTACCATATAAAAATATACCCAAAGTATGAATTCAAAACAGTAATTAAACTCCAAGCGTCAGCCTAAGCGCATTTAGTGGTACAAAAGTTCTATTTAGAACTAAATTACGAAACTTTTTTACATTTATGAAAAAAATTACAACAAAATTTATTTAGAACTAACTTCTAGAGCATGCCTACGTTTAGTTTTATGTTTGGTTCGTTCTATTACAATTTATAAATAATTTCCACTTAAAAATATGCTCACTAAAAATTTACGCGTGTTTGGATCATCAGTAAGCGGGTTTTCCTACCGCAAGATGGTGACAACTACGGTAAGTACTTTTTAGTGCATTTGTCCCTTCTATTATTTTTCTGTGTTCGTTGGGGCAAGGTCACTGAGCTACAAACAATGTGCCTACCCATCCCATCGCTTCACCCCCTCCGGAACTAGAAGTCAGTTCTGTAGTCTGCGTGTTGTTCGATTTCTTTTGCAACTTGCTTAGCTGTGTCTTTAAGTGCTTGGTTTATTAGTTCGGTGTAGTTTTTATTTAAGAGTGTAATATATAGCAGTGTATTTTAGTAAGGCTTAGGGTTAGTTATTGTACATCAGTTTTCCTATCTATAAAATGGCTGAAAAAACAACAAAAAACTGTCTTTTCAACCGAGGAAAAATTTTGCGCAATTAAGCGATTGGATGCGGGAGAGATTGCACGTGAGATGGGTGTAGGAACTAGTATGGTGAGTGACTGAAAAAATCCTGTGAAAAATTAGAAAAATAGTGCTCTAATCAGGTTTCAGGTTCAAAAAGTGAAAAATGATGAAGACAACTGTAAATGAAAATGTGAACGAAGTATTCTTTTTGTGGTTTATACAGTGTAGGTTAAAAGGACTGCCCGTATCAGGGCCCATTTTACAAGAGAAGGCTCTTCAATTTGGTAAGGAAATGGGATACAAGCCTGGACTTTAAACCTAGTGAAGGATGGCTTGAAAAATCGATATGGAGTTAGAAAACTTCAAATAAGTGGGGAAAAACTTTTGGCAAATGAAAAAGATGTGAAAGATTTTAACGATTGATTTTACATAAATTGCTTGATGAAGAAGGATTTAGCGGGGTCCAGCTATACAACTGCGATGAAAATGGTTTGAACTTTAAAATGCTACCAAAAAGAAAGTGACAGCTTTAGTCTGCAGCAATGTCACAGGGGAAAATAAAGTAAAACTGTGCCTGATAGGAAAATCGCAGAAACCCAGGGCATTTAAAAACTTTAAGGACCACTTCTCTTTACCAGTGTGGTATAGAGGGCAAAAAAGTGCCTGAATAAACTCAGCAATTTTTAAGGAATGGTTTAAGCATCAGTTTGTTCCATCTGTCGAAAAATATTAAGAAAAAAACAACTTGATTGCAAGAAGGCAATTTTGTTGCTTGACGATGCCTTTTCACATCCCTGTGCCGATGAATTGAAAATGGGGAAATAGAGTGTTTTTTGGCCTCCCAATGTAACTTCACTATGTCAACCAATGGATCAAGGTGTCCTCGAAACACTCAAACGGTTATACCGTCGTACGTTACTGGCAGTTATAATTGCGGGTATGGACTTAGGCAAGAGTGTTACAGAGTGCCTTAAAGACATGGGTGCCTTGTGGATTTCTAGTGCATGGGATGACATCAGCCAACAACACTGATCAAATCCTGGAAAAAGCTATTGGACCACAAAGCAAGTGATCAGTGGAATGATGTAGAGCCAGAAACGGAAAAACAAGATAATGAAACAAATGAAAAAATCATTCAACTTCACAGAAACTTTCCCGGTTGTGACGATATAAACAATGATGGAGTAAATGAGTGGATGAATGAAGATGAAGTTTATGAATTTACTGACAGTCATATTATCGACTTAGTGAACACAGAGCCAGCACCTGTCAAAGATGAAGAGCCAAAACAAACCATTCCATTGTGGAGAGCATTGTAAAGCATTCCAGGCGATTAAACAGCTGATCGACTACGTCGAACAACAAGAAGCTACGTAGGTTATAATTAATTTTCATAATTGATCTCTTGCCTTTTCGCAGGGGGTTCAGCAAGCTAAGCAAGCTACAATTACGTCGTTTTTTACACAAAAGTGACGTGAGTGCTAATTAAACTTGTACAAAGAGTAAGTTTTTTCTGTGTTTTAGTCAAAACTTTTTATTATTTTACATCATTTTTAATTTACAGTAATTGTATTAACTTGAATACTAATACTAGGAGGCCTAAGTTGTACTTTTTTTTATCTTCAATGCACATAAATTAGTATACGTCCGGTAGTTTTTTTACTTCAGTACAGTAATTGTTTGGAAATGTTTCTACTCTTTTTTAGCATGTTATCCATAAAAAAGTATACTATATAATGTGTTGTTTATTTGCACCACTTTACCCATGTTAAAAAAACCTCTCTGAAATCCAGTTTTTTTTTATCCGGATCGGCGGCGCCACATTGATCCGGATATAAGAGGTTTTACTGTAGTTGAATTTAGTAAAACGGTGTTTGCCACACATTTATTTTATTACACTTTAAATGTTTCTAAAGTAAAAAATCTGTCAAAGTATAGTTATTTAAATCTTTTACAAAATCTGAATATAATAGAATTGAACATAAATGTTGGAATTAAACTAACTTATTAGGGAGATGGATTAGAATTTAGTTGAAGGAACCAAATTACGAACAACAGGTCTCTATGCTACTTAACCCCAAAAATGTATTGTTGGAGGTAGAATACAGTGGTCATATACATCAGACCAATAGTTTTCAACTTGAATTTCTATTTAGTTTTCATAGAACCACTTATGTAGTGCAATGATTTACTTCAAGGTAAATTAAAGGTTGTGTTTACCACTATTATATACCAAATCTGGTATTATACTAATATAAATCAGAGTTAGAATCCTGTTCAGCTAACATTTTTTACTGATGAAATGTTTTAGCTTTGAAATGTGTAATAAGCAATTTAAAAATGTTTACACTGAAATTTCGACAACACTGCAATCAATTAGTTTTGTAAATTGTATTTTTACTGCATTATGGCAATGCGGAGCACCACTCATCAATAAGCCTTACTATCACAGTCCAAGTTAACACTACTATGAATATTAATATTATACTTGTACAAAAACCATTACTATTATCTTTTGTGTGTGTGTAATTTTTAATATATTAATATACACAATTATTAAACAGTAAGAAAGTATGTAACTACTTGATAATTTTACTTCAGTAAATATTTTTATACATTTTTTAGAGTAGTTAACCCACTGCCGTATTTTGATGACCATGACTCGTTAACTTTTTGCTAAAAAGAAATACTCACCTACATTTTAAATAAGTGAATTACTATAACCCCATTTTTTCTGTATTATGATGTAGGCCTATATTTAAAAATAAACTTACAAGAAAGACGATAAAACAATTTAATCAATACAGCAATGGGCTAAAGTTTTAAAAAATCACAGAATTAAATTTAAACAACTAATTCAGGATGCTCTTAAAACCACTGCAAAAAGTTGAATTTTTGCAACTTCACAATTGATTTTGTTTTATACTACGGATATTGTTAAAGTAAAATATTTAACTTTACAACACATTGGCGTGTCGAGTCGAAATCTAAAAAATAACAAGCAAAACTAAATGCATGTATACATTCAACACTAACAGATTATTTTAATAAAATAATTTACGTCATTTATAACATAAGTTATCAAGGCTTCATATTATCCTTGTATTATTTCGCTAAATGTATCCACAACCGAGAGGTTTTTAGGATTCAAATTTGGAGGGTGAATAAATTAAACTATACATACCACAAAACTAAGGCACTCCATTAAATTTACAATTAAGGCCATTTCATTGCTGTCATTATCATTATTGTTTTACATAATACATTGCAATCACAATATTCCAAACATTTAAAAATCTTGAAAATTGTCTTTGACTGTCACAGGTAGAATTTATGTCCATAGAAAAAAATGATTTAAAATAAACAAGAAATAATTTCCATAGATGTTAGCAGCTGAAAAATTGTATTATATAAAAAGAACCATGTTTCTTTATACAGCAATTTATATAATCTGATCACTGGCAAAGAATAACCTTTAAATTATACAAATTCTTTTGTATGTAAATTTGCAAGACCAACACTGCTAATTCTACTTCTGCATCTGTGATTCATAATAGTAGTACCTAGTTTAACCAACTATTTATAATTAATTGATAAAAACAGGATTTAAAGTATAATAATATTCATGAATTACCTTTGAACGGTACATTAAACTATTGAGTTTAATTGTTAAGTGATAAATTGAGCCTCGCTTTTCAAAACTAAAAATCAATACATATTGAAAAGCAATATAATCCTTTGTTAATCAGCAAGACCACTGTGAGATGTTATGCCCAGATTTTGTAACATTTTCTAATAAAATTCATGCTAGTATTGTATAGGTCTAAAGGTTAATTTTCACGTGACCTAAAGTAATTACATTAAAGTGAGACATAAAGTTAGCATTTGTCGTAGTGAAAAAGTCAGTTGTCATGGCAATAAATTTAGTTTCAAGTAACATGTGCTTTACATCCGTAGATATTGTCACATTTTGAATTTGTTGTTTAGCTTACATGGAATAATGTCATGGATACAAATTCCAAGACATTGCGAAAACTATACTGATGTTAATCTTTTTGTCATGACTTAATTCCAAGTGAAAACGATTGTTCAAACAATCCAAGTTGTAGAATTAAGAAAACGAGTCCATATTAAGTTTGTACCAGCACGGTCTTAGTTACTTGGAATTTATTTAGTGGCATCAAATTGGAAAATATAAAATTTATATTATTACAAGCTATATTATTGTTCATCATCAATGAAATAATTTTATGTACATATCAATTATTTTTTAATCCTACAGGATATTAAATATCAATTAGCAAAGATTATTATTAGATCAACCAGTGGCGGATTATGAGCTCAGCGGCCCCTAGGCACTTATCAGCGGCCCCCACTACAACTTGCGCGATGGGTATTAAGTTAAGATCAACTAAAATAGGGGGGGAAAAACTGGGCTGATGAAATTCGTGTAATATTTAAGCTATGGCATTAATTAGTAAAATGTCCTTTTAACTGGTAATCATATTTTATTATTAGTTATTCGGACATTTGCCGTCATTTGTGTGTTAAAAAAAATCAGTACACGTTTCAGGAATATAAATCAACTCCCGTTATTTATATTCAGGGTTTGCCTTTAAGTGTATGTTTGAGCTTTTCTGTGTTTGTATTATTGTTTTTTTTTTTGACTTCTCAGTTTCAGTGAGTTCTGACTCGGCTTTCATGCTGACAACATTGAGTATTGTACAAATTAATTTAAATGTATACATTGTATGTGTTTTGTGTTGTACAGTTTAAATGCTGTAACGGTTATAATTATACAGACATTTTGATTGAAGAAACAATACAAATATTAAATTAAGATATATAGTAAAATTTAAACTTGATCTAGAAACAATATATAATAATAAAATGAACAGTTTCTCGAACAAAAATGTTTAGCTGACAAAGTTATCATCATCAGTGACACTTACAATAATTAATAGTGTAAAATTTATTGTTATATAAGTTAGTAAAAAGTATTTATTACTTCACATTATGTCTTTCAAACTTTAATTGTAATTTAAGTGATTCATAATTTAATCATAATCATACAGTAATCTCAATGTAGTAGTAGAGTTCTGTGTGCTGAATAAAATCTGCAAATAGATTTTATATAAAGATACAGTCCTATTTAAGTTTTAAGCAAGATTAGTAACATTTTTGTAAAGATAGAAAACATTGCATCATTCATTTTTAAACTGCCTGTTTCTCCACTATTTTAATAAAACATAACATTGTATGACTGAAATGATGTGTCAGACAAATATAAGTTTTTCTTTTGATTTAAAAATATTATTTATCTGAATCCATGTGAGAGACATTCTTAAAAATATATTACAATTTGGGAAAAAAACACAAATATTAAAGAGTTTTGTATTATTAGAAAGCTAATTAATATTCATTTAAAACAAACTAGTCTTATTAAAACATTTCATTAAATTACATCAGTATCTATGTGTGTAATTATTCCACTAAATCTGTCTCATAACTTAAAGAACGAGAAAAATTAAAATATTGCCATAAATAAATATATATTTTAAAATTCTTTCCACACATTGATTTCTTTGGCTATTCAATACATAACTTAAAGAAAATGTTCTGTGTAGATGGACAAAATAATCAGATGCCAATTGAAGATACAGAATAAAATACAATTTAATCCATCCTATGTTTTACATTAACAGCTATTTTTCATTGATATAAACTTCTTTGCGATACTGTATCTCTTTAGTTTGAATTCAGAAGCTAAGCAATAGATATTTACGTTACAAGCGATGAAACTGCTTCTTTACATTATTCGAAGGGGCGTTTGTAAAACGAGGCAAAGCCCAGTTGTATAATCCCCTGAGTGATGTAAAGAAGCAGTTATCACGTGTAACGTACAATATTTTACCTAACCCCATATTTAGAATATGGAAACAAATTTGCTTTTGTTAGTAGAATTGAGAAGTATACATTAGTCTGTGAATAAATGTTATTTAAACAATACAATTTTGTTTAGTAGTAATTAAATTAATACGCTATAACAAACAATCAGCTGTTTGAAGCATGATGTAATTATTGTAACTTATGGACTCTCTACACATGGGGTAAGGTGAAAAATATTAAATTTAAGTTTGCGAATATTAAATACAAACAGAACTCATCCTAACTTAATTAGTCAACGAAATGTTTTATCAGAATAGAATGTTGTCAACGCTTCAATTTTAGGTAAAAATATAAATACTATCTTAACTTTTAGGTTATACTTTACTTACAAAACTGCTAAAAGCAGATCGTGTACCAGAACTTATGGAGGTAAAACTTGGAGTAAACATGAACTATATTTATATAAATAAAATAGTGTAAAACATTTTAAACAATTTTATATAACTAAGAAACTGTAATTTTATGTATCACATTTATTTGTTCGTAGAATAATATTTGCAGTAAATGCTGCATTGAGCCCCTGATGTTTAATATCTTAAATACACTTCAATTTGTTAGGTTATTTTTTTTTCATTCCTAGTGGACAAGATTTAGTAAACATATTCAGACTTACCTACTTTGCTTTATTATTATTATTAAAGAAAATTATCAAAAATATTTCAACAAAATTAAGTGACCAATCTTTATGATTTGACAAATTTATATTGGTAATTTTGTTGTGTATAGTAACGAATCACTTTTGATATTATATTTCCAAAAATTACACTATCTAATTAAACATTAGCCTACTAAAACTTAATTAATCAAACTTGTAGGATTTCACCTAAATTCAGTATACACTCAGAGATGAAATACAAAGTAGTAGCCTAAAGACAGTTGATATAAAATATTAATTAAAAGGATAAATCACAGCCAAATCACTAACCTATCAATGTGCCTTGAAGTGTTTTTTTGAGGTGGATATATGTTCTTTTAATTTATCAGTAAAATGATATAAGAAAGAGACTAATTCAAGTAGTTTATTTCATCTTTAATCAGTGAAAAATGTTTGAACTATCAATTTGGGTTCGTTTGAAAGAGTTAAAAAAATATGAATGAATTTTTCAATCTATAAAACTAGACAAGTATTTGTCGTTAATTTAATCATGTAATTATTATAGCATTACTATATTATATAAAATTTTTATTTGTTAAAATTAAGTTTAAATATCGGCTGTAAATATTATAAATTATCCATTAATTGGACTTTCAAACTGTAATTTTAAGTAAAAGTTGCCACATTCCTTTGGACAACCCATATTAATAATTACACTAAAATTTAATCCATCTTTAATAAAGTGGGGTTTATAAAAACTACTTCTATTTTTTAAATATCCAAACAAAATAATACATAATATCATATGTTTACTATCACAATTTTAATTTTAATAAGTATTTATTTGTGTTTAAAGATAGAATGAACGTAAAAGTAGGAATAAAGATAAAGAGGCATGTATTCATCCAACATGTTTATATCAATATTTATTTTATGATTCATAAACTTAAGATATTAATTTGTGCAAATCATTTGAAATGTTTGTTTGTCTTTAAGATATTAGGGACTATAAAAATATTAGTCAAATTAAAACTAATAATTATAAAATCATTATCCAAAATGAATGTTAAACATTTTAATGAAAGAATTATACAGGTAGATCCTCGATGTAACGGACTAATTATAGGATGACAATGTCCACTGTTATGAAAGTCTGTTACATTAAAATGCATTCAAGTATGACACAAAAATACCTTAAAGAAGCATTAAAGAAGTCTCTGAAGACATCTTCATCTAGCATCGATTACTAATTAACTTACGGAAAACAAAAATTGTTAAAACAATTTAGAAAACTTTACAACAAAAAATATATTATAAGAATTATAAGTAAAACTTATGAACACACTAAGATAGTTGGAAATGAGGCAAGTTTCAGAAATATGTGTACGTGTGTACTAGTGATGGGATTATGGAATGAATAGTTGGGCTAACAATCTTACTTGTTTCTGTACAGTAAACTATCTTCTATGCTTCTAGCACTGTAATAAGAGTAAACTATCTTCTATGCTTCTAGCCAGTGCTAGTTATTAAGAGTAAACTAT
>JAGFPH010000091.1:900710-919542 GCA_018207615.1 Philaenus spumarius
TAGCCAGTGCTAGTTATTAAGAGTAAACTATCTTGTATGCTTCTAGCACTGTACTAAGGCAAGATGGTTTTTCTGAAGAGTGCAGCATAATTTTACTATTGAGAGTCGGATCTAGTCCATTATATCAAGGATCGATTAAACAATATTATATGCTAACATAAAATAAAACCAAAGATACGTGTTAAGAGCTATAAAAAAAGAGAATAAGCCTAATATTTTAGACAAAGCAACACTTTTCAATACTACACATCTCAGTAACAACATATTATATTTTGATTGGTCTCTAAAATACATATTTATCAAGAGCATCCAATAAAATTCTAAACCAGAACTAATTCTTTATTTATTTGTAGAATTTTACTTATTTAAACTTAACCATAAAAATAGAAGAGACATGTGTGATATAAATTTATAAAGTTCTACACACACACAGAAAACAATAAGAAAAATAAGATATTTACATGTATTTGTAACATAATATATACAAGAGATTATATGGAATTAGAACTAATATAGTTCTAATTCAATATTGTTTTATATTAAGCATTTACATAGCACACTATATGTTCACTCAGACACGTCACTTAAAAATACTATATACAAATAATAGTCCCAAGTTTTATGTAAATGAAATATTGTAAATGCTATAAAAACATTACACATTCAATACATTGTAATTTTTATTCACTTACTGTGATAGAATACTTACAATCAGTTATATTCAATTATATCACAGTACTATAATATTAAAAATACCTCTTAACTATATTCTTTATTTATAACAAAATATATTAATTAAATCAAAAAATATAATTTCAAACTTTGGTAAATGAGTGAAAAAATGTCATGTGAACTAGATGTCAAAAGTTAGTTTAAATATTTTGTATCATATTAGAGCAACATTTTAAAACAATATGGTAAGGAAGAAAGTAACACGAAATATAAATGAGTGTGATAATTTACAGCTAACTAATTTACATTAATAATACACAAAAACTAGAAAACTTCAATGATGTAGCTTTATATACAATAAATAAATAATAGGGCAAAAGACTAACAAACATAAACTAAAAACAAATCGTAAGACAATATTTGGAAAAAGTACACAGTTATCTGGAGACAAATTACTTTTTTAAATGTAACATTATATACATTTAGAACTATACAGAAAACAATACCACATTTTATATTTGAGTTCTTTTAGTGGAACAAAATTGAACTACAAATTAATAGGCCAACTATAAAATGTAAAGTTAGATATGATAAATGTACTTCCTAAATGATCTAGTTCAGGTACTTCCGACATTTTCGAGACAAACAATGGCATGTGATCTTCTCGTCTTCTAACGGAAATTTGTAATCATAGGTAAGTTCTTCCCCTTGGGGAATACGGCGTAATGCAAAGATCAATATATGCTTCTTTCCCAAAATGTCAACTACCCTTGAGTAGCAGTTAGGCTGAAATCAAAAAGTATATATGTTCAAAATAATAATAAGAGGACTGAAGCAATAAGATATTCATTTTTGATATGTTTATAGAAACAATAATAATACAGTAGGAGTAAAGCCTTAAATACAATAGATATAAATCATCCAATTAAATAAAACAAATATCTAAATACATAAGAAAATTTATTGTTAAAATGTAAATAAACAAGCCATCTTAACCAATTAGGGAATCGAAAAGCACAGACATTAAAGATCACAACATATCTTTTATTTTTTCTTTAACTATACTGTAAATATAAGTATACACTTTAAGGAACTGCAAGCATTAGGTTCTAAGAAAGATATATTCAAGGGGTTTGTAAGATATATAGATTGACAAAAGATCAACTAAGATGTTCTCAATATCTACATCAATCTTGATTTCTTATGTTTTTTTACTTTTCAACCTGACTTGTCAATAATTTAGCAGATAATGTTGTAACAAGAAAACTAAATAGAGACAATGCAAACAATATTGGCTATTAAAATTATAAATGTTTGGCTATTAAATATTCAAAAATAAATGTAATGTATATGCATTTTAAAAAAAAACCAACAATTTACACCAACCTAGTGAATGCAAAATTGCAATAAGTAGAGAACCGATTTTAAACTTTTATACCAAGAAAATTCACATAATATAACTTTTGTTTATATCTAGGATATATTTTAATTTAAAAAGGGATTTTTTAATTTTCTAACAAAACAAATAGTTTAACGTAAATTTAATTTATGTAATATACCAGGGCTGTTTGGAAAGTAACCTCCGTTTTTTTATAAATAAAACACAGAAGTAGATACAACATTTTTATTATATACATCTTAAAACGACGACTTTCCTTTAGTTACTTTTCAAAATAGTTTCCATGAACATTTAAGCACTTTCATACCTATTAACTAACTTTGAAATTCCTTCTGCAAAAAATAACCCGCCTGTGCCTTGAGACATCCGGTGACCGCATCTTTGAGCTCTTCATCATCCTCAAATCGCTGTGAGCCAAATCTGTTCTGTTTGGTTGATGCCTAAAAACATCCCATTTGAACTGGTCCAGAAGGTCTTTGGTTTTCTGAGCAGCGTGAGGACGAGCGTTGTCGTGCAGGAAAATGATGCCAAATGAAAAAAGACCACGGCGTTTGTTTTGGATCATCCGTCGTAGGTTTTTCAGTGTTGCAGTGTACAAATCGGCATTGATTGTCGTCCATGAATTCAACCAGCAGCACCCCTTTTGAGTACCAAAACACTGTTGCCATGAGCTTTCTGGCGGAAAAATCTTGCCGGGCTTTCGTTGGTTTGTGTGGCGATGCCGTGTGACCCCCACACCTTTGACTGTTGTTTAGTCCTACGATTCACGTACTTGACCCAAGTTTCATCTCCTGTCACAATTCTGTTCAGAAAAGATTCTCCTTCTTGGTCATAACGCATCAGAAAGTCCAGAGCCGAGGTCATTCATTGAGTTTTGAGGTCCTCTGAAAGAATTTTCAGGACCCATCGAGCACAAAACTTTCGGTAGCCTAACCTGTCAGTCACTGTCTCGTACAAAACAGCCCTGGAAATTTGTGGATATTCTTCCGAAAGTTCTGAGATGGTGAAACGTCGGTTATCACAAATTTTTGCGTTGATTTTCTCAACCAGTTCATCAGTGACCACAGATGGTCTGCCACTTCTTTCTTCGTTATGGACATTTGTTCGGCCATTTTTAAACGAGCGCACATATTCCCTAACTCCTTCACTCATTATCTTTGGGCCATACACAACACAAAGTTCTCTATGAATTGCTGCTGCCGAATATTGTTTAGCTGTGAAAAGTTGAATGACAGCACGCACTTCATACTTGGCGGGATTTACTATTGCAGCACATATTTTGGCAAGCGACCGAAAAACAACTAGCGCTCGGACGACCTTTACTCTACCACGGCTGGACGCTGACTGACCTGTCATGCGCGCCGGCGCAAGAATGGCAGGCACTACCTACTCCACTTCCCATGGTGAGCAAACGGAGGTTACTTTCCGAATTTGTCAGTGTTGTACAAATACAATCAAATAGGTATATTTAAAAATTATTACTTTAAATCATATTCAACTAAATCAAGGTATTATTGCATGTTAAAACAAAACAGTTCTTGGTTTCTATTAAGATAGGTCTAGATGTAAAATTCTGTTTACTAGAGGACTTATTATTAATTTATGAACAAATACAAAAACTGGTATTACTCTATGAACAGTGTAATAATTTTCATCTGACAGTGAAAGTGTTAAAGATACAATAAACTGTTATGAAATATCCAAAGAGGAAGCGGTGTTAAATATAAGAATACAGTAGAAAGTCAATAATCCAATATAATTTGGGATTAATATTTTTTGATAATATTTAATTGTTAAGATTTTTTTAAATGTAGGGAAAACATTAATTAATTTTTTTCTGACTTTCCGATATCTCGAAAATTGCACTATTTACAGCCGTTCTGTATGCAATTTTATGATTGGAAATTACTGACGTTCGTCTGTAATAGTACCAGAATTTGAATGAAAAATTAAACATTATATACCTCGCAAGAATGGTTTATAAACCGAGCAGCATTTCCTCTCATAGTTGCATCTACTACAAACTGATCGTCAATACGAAACATGTAGCAGCCAATGCCTTTAGAAGTGTAGTACCTTTCTCTCTTATCTGTCAACCCTGATCGAACCACCTGAAAATGATATAGTTAAGAAATTAGTAAAATATGTAAAATTATTTCATTCAAGAAATTTCCAATTGACAATCAATAAAAAGACTGCAACAACGACTAGTTTGTCATAATTTAACTAAATTAATATTTACTTACTATTAATATACTCAATATTGAAACCTAGATCTTACATCCAGTGAAATTAGCAAGCCGCTTTCTAATTGACAAACTAGGCAGTATGGCTGTTTATTTCACAAATTCAGAAATTAGTGCTTACTAAATCCAGCACATATACCGCATTCGGATTACTAAAATAGCCAAATCACTGGAAGGTGGTTGAAAACATATATTTAATTAACAAACTACAACATTTTGTTATTGCCGAATAACAATTAAAGCTAGAAAATAAACTGAATTTCACATATAAACATAGAATGTATATTGTACTAAAATTATGAAGAGTTAAATTATGTCTTAAAAGTTATTTATTTCTAGAGTTATACTAGGGCAATTTAAACAATTTTGATGTTGTTAGAAATTTTTTTTAGCTTATTTGAACAAAATTCTAAAATTTTCTTAGAAAAACTTGCTTGAAAAGAAACACAAATAAAAAACTACTAAATTTATTATCGAGTTTGTATTGTGGAACTGAAGATATTACAGAACAGCTGGAATTGGAACCAATGGTAATTATGTTTAATCTTTGTTCATAAGTTCCCGGAATTAACATTTTCCTGTAATTCACAATTATTTGCAGCGATATAAAAACGCTAAGTTTTGAAGTGTTATTAGTTCCCATAAAAGCACTATTTAATTTACAATAACCACTTCCAATAACTATTTAGCACTTTTCCAAGTTTTACAATAACCAGATTACATTTTATTTTAAATTACTATTTACCACCAGTATTTTATAAAATTATTGCCAATTGTATTCAAGCGTCGATTTCGTTTGTGCTCATTCACCGTTTTATTTTATATATATTATTATGTTTTAGCGCTAGTATTACATAAAATAAGCATACATTGTATTCCATCATCGTTTTCTTTACAGACAGTCCCCTTCTATTTTAAATTACGTTTTATCACCGATATTCCATAAAATAGCATATTATTGTAATCAGGTGTTGTTTTCTTTAAAAAGACATTTTTTGCCATTGCCATTTTTACATTTGACATTATAATTTAGGCACCGATTTATTTTGTAGACATTCCCTATATTATTTTAAAGCCTGTTTTCTGCAAAACAAGTGCAAATTGTATTCACAACCTCTCTATAAGCCGAGCATTACTCTTTTCAAAAACACTCGTTTCCCAAGAACCAACTGTATTTTCAATTACTTTTGATTGGCTGTTTCTTCATCTGGTGAATATATTGAATTGTTTGCACTATCAGGAAGTGCCTGAGAAAGGGCCATGCAATGCATGCAGTTTTAAGAAGCTCTTTTGACGCCACAGGGTTTTGGCGTACTCACACAGGGAATTTTAGAGTCTGCGTCTAAGGGCCCTGAGCCTCTAAGATTGTATGTAAATGAGAGCAGTGGGGGAGTGTTGATGTCTCACATCAGATTTTGAAAGCTATGAAGGCTTTGTTATATTTAGTACTTTTGATAAGCGATTAATTGATTGATTGCTCAGTATAAGTTATAGTGCTGAGGAGTTAAAGAGTGTAGAGCCCTTGGAAAAGAAACAAAATCAATTAGTTAGATCCACTTGATCATTCCTCACGAAGGAAGAAAGTAGGACCAGTTTTACCAGTCCACAAATAAAACAGGCTAAAGTCAGTCCACATATACAAGGTTCCCATAAAACAAGCCAACCATATCAGGCATCCTTCCCTTAGATTTTCCTAGGAATCTTCTGTCCAAATAACAAATAACTTTCTTCCAGAAGAAAATCTTGGAGATGGTCATGAGGATGATCTGCCTTTAAACCAAAATTTAATGGTTTTCGCTTCAAAGCAGGATGTTAATCCTTAATTATTCCAATGAAAGAACTGATCCTCAAAACTCAAATCGGAGAGGCTTCCCACATTATTCAGATAAACTAACTGATAAGATCACGGAGTTTGAGGTCCAAAATGATGAAACTCAAAGTTCATCATGACTTTTGATATAACATTAACAAGCAGAAATAAAGATTCCTTACGATTTATTTTAATTTAATTACCATATTTTTCTCTGCTTCCCTGACCAGTATACAGTGTACTTCCGATTATCCGCAAGTCTTGTAGAAAAATACCTTGAAGTTTTACAGCACTCTTTACTTGTAAGTCCATGTTGGATTTCATGGAGAGAAGCTAAGTAGTGGTCAACAAGCAGGGGACAATTTTCAATGTGATTTAGAACAATTTGTGTTTTTAGAAAATCTTTCTAATGAACAAATTTATAACTGGAGTGTTATCAAGAGAAAAAAGAGAAAGTGCCAACCTCTGAGCTGACGCTAACCACTGCCCACAGGTCGGCAGAAATTATTAAATCACTAGGTTTCTGCATGTTATTCAAGTTTGGAAGCATACTCGTTTACTTACGAACAAGGTGAGGGAACTGCTCATATAGGGTAAAGAAGCCATTGGGCTCCTGGACTCCTCTGAGGACGGTGAACCTATTCCAGCAAATGCACTCCTAGCACTCCTTTCCCACATGCCTGGTCCATTCAAACTGGAGCAAGGACCAAGTGGGCTTTCCTCGATGCTGGTAGAGCTTTGGGACAGTAATTATTCCAGCTAAGGTGAACCCCAAGCACAATAGGAGATGGCGCGAGTCCTTTAAGCAAGGACATCCTAAGGGCCTTTCTGCCTCAACAAGGAAAATGCTAATAAAAAGAGAGGAGAGAGTCTTGGGAGAGAAAAAAGAGTTGGCAATGAAACTCCAATTAGGTACGATCTGCTCCGAGGTGCCTCAGGGTCCACTGGGAGGAATTTTCAATAATGGCAAACTAATTTAGCCTGTTACAAATAAAACTCCAAAGTGCTAAAGCATTGCTTAGCAGGAGGTTTGCATATGACTCCTAAAACATGGCTTTTATTTAATGAAAGCCAAATTATGGGACAATGAACACCTAGCGGTAAATTGAATTGTGATAATAATCATGGTAGACCTAGAGTATATATTTTTACTCATAATCAAGTAATAATAATGCTTCAAAGTTCATTATATACATTATGGCTCCAGCTAGAATGGCCTGCCACCTCACAAAGGCTTCATATGAAGACATAAATAAGCTACAAAGCTAAAAGGCTAGCATGCCTTGGCACACGTGTGGCCAAGGAGGTATTTGCTTCATGTTATTGGGGACAAATAACTACAAACCAGGGCTCTGGTATGTTACCTAGTAATACTGCAAGAGTTAAGTTGGATCTAATGGTGTCAGATGTTATGAGAAAACAGATAATTTTTGACCATTTTAGACCATGTTGTGATCCAGTACCAGATAACTTCTCCAAAACGAACAGTGGAATCGAAGTTGGAGTCTAATGCAGGCAAAATGTTTCATCCAATTTTGCAAACCCAATAGAAACCTACGTATAACAGACAATATATATGGCAGATGGTTGAAGAGGACTTCTATTGGAAGTGCACTAAACATATTTTGTGAGTGTTTTCTGCACTTGCTTACAGAAAATTTACATAATTTGTCAAAGTATTGATGAGCCGCAAAAAGTTTTCTGCAGTGTGGATTCTCAGATCCTACATGGCTTCATATGTCTTATAATATAATAAACGGTACCAGGAACTGGCACATACTTTCTCACAAACATATTTAAATTTTAAAACAGATTCATTGTGACTTCATAATTGTAGGTGGGGTAGGAGAGGTGACATTAAAGTAGGAGATTAACTAATAAATATTATTATTATTATTAGCTAGAGAGAAAATTATTCGATTGATTTCGAACAAATTTGCACAAAACACGTCTATTAGGCCTGTATAGATGTACGAAAAAAGAGTTTGAAAAACAACCCCATTTTTGGCACAACAACCCCCAAAAATCAGTTATTATTATTATAACTGGCTAATCAAATTTTTTTAGAAAGATACGGTTTTTTGCATATAGTAGAGCTACAAATAAGCCAAATTTGATCAAAATTGTTAGAGCCGTTTTTTATAAAAAATAATAACTGATTTTTGGGGGTTTTTTGGCCAAAAAGGGTGTTGTTTTACAATTTTTATCAAAACCCTTTTCCGTGCATCTATATAGGCCTAATTGACATGTTTGGTGCAAATTTGATCGAAATCGATCGAATAGTTTTCACTCTAGCTTTGTATACATACAGACAGACATTTTGTAAAACCCACTTTTTTGGACTCAGGGGGTCCCAAAACGGATATTTCCACAAAAATCTTAACATCGATTTTTTTTGCGATCACTATACTTTCTCTATACTATAGTATAGTGAGAAAGTAAAAGGAAGATTTTTTTATATTACTAATGTTTAAAAGTTTCCTAATATTTGATAAAGTTAAATGACCACACTTTGGTGTACCGAAATTGTAATTTTCGAGAATTTACTTGTATTATTTTAATAATTCACCACCAGTTGGTAAGTGATTTGTAACAGAATAACTTTATAAACTAGGCCTACTTGAGAAATCAATAACTATAGGCTTTTTTTTTTTTGTAACAAAGTCTTATTTATTGTGTAAGAAATATATTGGATTCATATATTATCGTATTTAGGCTTCAAACCTTTACAGAACACTTATTTATATACAATTTGAACAATATTGTATATCAAAACAAATGACTAATTATATACAAAATACCAATATATGCATGTCTCTTTTATCTTGGGTTAAAAGGTTTTGACCTATTAAATATGCAATCAGAATGTAGATCTCTTACAACTAATACAATGAAATGCTTAAAATTACTGAATGTTATAAAGTCCTAAATGTTCAAGTTCGCCAAATAATTTATATTTTAATATCAACGATAGTTTTATCTGTTTAATTTTGATCACTGAATTTGATAGTTGCTGTTTTTATAAGTAGAAATAAGAATTTGGTCGGATATTACCTTCGGAAGTTCAAATTTTTTTTGTTACTTTACACGTTTGTTCAATTATATATTTTAAAGTTCTTTATTTCCCTGGTGCTAATTACTTATACTTTCTTCCTTTATCTATTTGTAATACATATACTTATTTCTTTTACTTGGAATTATTTATGAGCCTTTTAAAATACGTCTGAATTGTACAATAGCTAGGTGAAAAGTAAATTTGGCTTGGGTTTTTTCTTAAAAGGACCCGGGCTACAATGAACACTGCCATTCCAAGTACATTAGTTTTCCTTAATTTGTCTTAAACTGGCCAATGTTTTGAAATATTTTTACAAAATTTTATTTTTATTGTGTTTTGTTATAGATAAACTTGCTTTTATAATGTTTATATTTTATATTCATATCCTACCTTTATTTACTTTAAATTGTCCGAAATATTTAAATATTCACTTTTATACGTTTATATAAATGTACACTTAGTCGTGACGCCTCAAAACAGCTGTTCACATCTTTCGATTTGATTTGACCGATATCTCGTTACAGTGACAAACTTTGTTTAATAAACTATACAATGCTTCTCAACTTAAATTATATTATAACTTATACTACATTTGCATAATTCTATACACTAATAACAATTTGAATTGTGAAAATATTTTGATTGCATTCGTTCTATTTTGTAATCTAAATCTTGGTTTGTATATTTATTTGTTTTGTAAGAAAAAGGTAAGTTAAGTGTTATTTAGTCTTATACAAGCGTTTAGTGTGTTTATTTATTATATAAAATTTCCTGAAGTTAATTTATTTTTCATTAAATAATGTTGTTCTAATCGAATTTTGAGGTTAACAATTATGCTAATTTTGTGAATTTAACTTTGCATATAATATTCTCTTAAGTTTTGTTTGCCAGGACCCTTTAACTTTCATAAATCTATTTCTTTCTCAACTGGGTTAAAATGTTATCGTCTCATGGGAAGGATCTCGGAAGAACACTAAGAGCGTTATATTTCACAATAGAATTCTTTTGAAAAAAATAAATAAAAAAACACCAGTATTTCATAAAATTGGCACAAATTGTATTCGGTTATTGATTTCTTGTGCCGCATGAGGCATGCTAACCTTGTTAACCCCTCCTCCTTTAGCTAAGAATACGTTGGTGGAATGTCAACAATTCATACAAACCGCAATCCGAGTGGTCCTATTTTCTAATAAGATTTATTTCGATTACCTCATATCGATATTCGACACTGTGCGACTTTTTATATAACATTAATGCTCATTTTAACAAAGACCTCTTCTGTTTTTAACGTTTCAATATCACTACAAGTTTCAGATATGAATTTATCAAAGTTTTATAAAACAATACTCGACTATGGTCCGGTAAAACTTTCTACTAAGCTCAAACTACCCTTCAACCAAAATAATTACTAATTAAGTTACAGAACCATACATCTAATTTTTTACTGATGGTGCTTTAAAAATAGCATTTTAACCCTTCATTATGAATAGGGTTCACTTAATTCACATCCATGAGAAATGTATTACGATAAGTGATAGAATGAAGGAACTATAGTGTTGTGACACACGGATGGACAGGCAAGACTCAGCTGTAACGGATTTGTTAATCTACAAAATTAAAACTGTATTCTAGCATTTTAACCCTTCATTATGAATAGGGTTCACTTAATTCACATCCATGAGAAATGTATTACGATAAGTGATAGAATGAAGGAACTATAGTGTTGTGACACACGGATGGACAGGCAAGACTCAGCTGTAACGGATTTGTTAATCTACAAAATTAAAACTGTACTCTAGCATTTTAACACAAAATCCTGTATTTTCATGAAAATTTTAATTTTTTAATTTTTGGAATTCTGAGTCCTATTTTAAATATAACAAAATGTGATATTTAGTGTAAGATTATGATAATATTAATAAATAAACCAATATTACTACATTGGTAAGCCTATTGAGTTGATATTGTACATTTCCCTTAATATAAAATAAAAACACATTCATATTTATTTACAATATCTTTTAAAAACCATACAGCTACTTTTTATTCATAATATTAAGAAACTAAAATGTTAGAAACATGTACATACAATAAATCAAACCCACAATGTTGTTATTAGTTTTGAGTTATATTTGAAAAAGATATTTGATAATTAGTCTAAAAACCTTCGCTCTTCTAAAATATCATAATTCAAAAAGTGATTTTACGATTCAATATTATATCACACAATTTTTAAATAATTTCCTTTCCCATAAGTTGAACCAAATAAAGTAATGTATGAGAATTGAGAACTAGGAGGTAAAATGTTCTGACAAATTAACTAGTGAGAAGATAAAAGGGAAAGGAGAAATAATTTTGTGTCCAATGTCCAGCTTGGCAAAGGCGCTATCATTACTTTACCATATATGTACTACACAAAAGAAAAGGAATAAAGATAAATAATATTAAAAAATTAAATTAAAATACAAAATCTACTGAAAATGTATTGAACCTATCACCTATCTAAAAATATAGAGTTATATATTTTATATTGCATGATACCACCAATTATTTATGAATTTATAACTTTTTGCGGACCATAAATTGCACGTGCAGGCATGAGTATGTACAAAAACAAACATATACATAAGTACTACACATATATAGCCCTAATGTACAATTACACGAGGTCCAGTACTTGTAAGGAAGTATTATACATGTTCTGTATAGTACGATATTCCTACATATAGGAACAAGACTTACTCATCATTGTCTGAGCGAAAAATTCAACATAGTAAGCTGTATGATCAATCATACAATAGTATGGATGAAAATATTGTAAAAATGCAAAAAAAAGGCAATGATATGACCTCATGAATGAGTACCATAAATATAATATGATCTAGAACTGTTGGGTAAAATAATACACGATAAAAAAACTGTTTGATGTCACCCACACCTTAGAACTAATAAACCAGTTATCACCTTGATACGATCAGCTAATAATGCAGTGCACTGTGTAGCACCGGTCCAACAATATGAAATGTAAATTTATAAACGTTAATAAGTGTTATATTGAGTATAGTTTCATTTTCGTGTTGAATGCCTTTATAACCTTATTATTTTCTATCTCCTGACGATGGACAATAAATATTCGAAACACGTGTTGCCCATAGATTAATTTCAAGACAACTTCATAAAGGATTGCCAGTGATAAGTGACATCAGTTATATATAATTATAATCGCTTGTTCTAGATTACCAATTGTAACAAAACGAAGTATTATACAGAGGTTATATTGTAATACTTAAGATTAATAATACATACAAATTACAAAACTTAGGCATATAAATAAACTAAAGATAAATAATATTTTACCTCGCCCGCATATTCAATAACCATTTCTCCAGAGTCGATGTCCCGTAGGCAAAATAAACCTCTGCCATGAATATCTGAACGAAACACACCCACAGCTTCTTTCGATGTTTCTCGAAGGTGACGAAACCGCATTGCCATTGGTAAATTGAGACTAGTGGCTCGCCGACTGTAATTAATCAGAAAGAAGATTAACTCAAGCTTCATTGATAAGGTTACTATCCATGTTTTAACAGTTTATAAATGATTAATTACTATACAGTATTTGTATATTTAAATATACTTCTTGTCTTAATATCTTCTTTTATAACATGTAATACATTCCAGATTACAGTTTTTCACAAAACAAACATTAACAAGCAGAACTAAAGATTCCTTACGATTTATGGTAATTTAATTACCTTGCTTCCCTGACCAGTATACAGTATACTTCCGATTATCCACGAGTCTTGTAGAAAAATACATAAACAAGTTTTACAGCACTCTTTACTTGTAAGTCCATGTTGGACTTCATGGAGAGAAGCTAAGTAGTGGTCAACAAGCAGGGGACAATTTTCAATGTGATTTAGAACAATTTGTGTTTTTAGAAAATCTTTCTAATGAACAAATTTATAACGCAGATGAATCGGGACTCTTTTGGAAATGTCTTCTAACGCGTACAAGATGCGGGTCATAAAAGTGCAGCAAGACTAAAGCTTAGGCTTCTTGTCATTCAAAAATCTAAGAAACCAAGGACGTTTGAGGGAATCAGAGCAAAAAGTTTACCAGTTGATTATGTCAATCACAAGAAAGAATGTATGAACCAACAAATATTCCAAGAGTGGTTCGAAAAGATGTTTGTTCCCCCAGTACCTAAGCATTTTCAATTAAAAAATTTGCTAGAAAAGGCTGTGTTGATTGACAATGCATGCTCACATTCAAATTTAAGAGTGCTTAAATCCTCAGATTGGAACATATTTGCTAAACTTCTGCGCTACTGCAATCCATGGACCAGGGAGTTATTGCAACCATGAAAAGAATTTACAGATCAAAGCTCTGCTAGTAAGGCAGAAAATTGAAGAAGGTTGCAACCCAAAAGATTAAAAAAAAAATACATTTTGGACTGCATCTATGATATTACATCTACATGGGATTTAGTTAAACACTCAACCCTTGAAAAGTCATGGAGGAAACTGCTGCTGCGTATATGGACTGCTCCAGTATTTAGAGGAACAAAACGACGACACAAATTTAGCTAAAAAACTGATGCTAAGAAAAGTTCAGTAAAGAATGGAGAAACAGTGTTTTCTCAGTAAGAAACAAAAAACAATGTTTGATTTTTTGAAAAACCGCCAGGTTGTAATTCATTATATAACATGTGTAAAGTCCAAGGAGGCATATAGTAAATTTTCAGTAAAAATTGAATGTAAAATAAATCAAATAAGACAACCTTTAAATTATTATTCAGTTTGAAAAATAAAGTGAAGAATTACATCCTATACAGTAGAGCATATCGATAATCAGAACGTCAATAATCCAAACGCGTTCAGAGGCAGCCCTGCAAAAATTTGGTTTTTGTTTTAGCAAATTCCAATTGAGTCATTAAAAATTTTACAAAAATCTTCATCGCACTTTGACATTAATATCTCTTTTTAAACATTTCTTAATACCTGCTCTCACACGCCCTCACAGCAGACGAGCTGTCAGTATATTCACTGTCACGCTGATAAGCTGCTTTAGCGTTAGCAGTAAACAAACAGCGTAAACATACAGAAAGTTCATTCATTTCTCTTTGTGTAATCATTATTACAGTGTGTCGTAGATACAGTAGTGTACTGCACAGTATTTTTTTTTTATTTTTTGTTTGTGTTAACTATAATGTACAAGTCAACTTTTAATTATGTACTGTACTGTAATTGAGAGTTACAAGTGTAATCATGTTGGCCCTACAGTAAGTGCAGGTTCTTCTAAATCATAATATGTAAGTAGTCTTACATACTGTATTGTAATTACATTACTGCTTGTACTGTTTACCACTTTAATCGATTAAAAGGCTTATATTTTACCCTAAATGACATTTTCTTGGTTATTTTCAAAAATCCGAATCCCCTCGGTCCCAATTAGTTTGGGTTTTCGACGCTATATAGTAATTAAAAAAACTATATAAAGGAACAGGATGCTAATATTCATATTACAAAACAGGATGTAAATAGAGAACTATGTTTAGTTGAAAGGTAAAAGCAGGATGTGATGTATGCAGAACTGTGCATTGTGGGTACAAGTAGTATATGACTAAGAGACTCAAGATGGAGATGGTATCGTTTAGGCAAGTGTATGCCTAAGTACTACATTTGTAGTGATTTTACATCAAATAAATGTTTTATTTTATGGGTTTGTTGCCTGATGGGGAGTGACTGTCTGTGAAGAGTGCACATCGTGGTGAAATGTCCAAGTGATTTAAAAGTGAGAAATAAATCTATTTACATCGATTATCTGTGGTACATACTTGCAAGTATAAAACTTTTATTATTAATAATTATGAATTTTTAACATTTTGAAAATGTTGTCACTTGTCAATGAACATTGAACTATATTTTATTTTTGTTTTGTCACATGTAAATTTTAATTTTCTATTGTTTAAATTTGAAACTGAAGTTTATTTGCATAATTATAATTGAGAAGTCTACATCATAATTTTATTTTTCTGTGCATGTTATGCTATTAAAAGGTTTGTTATATTTAAATTTCAAGTCGAAAATAACAAATAAGATCTCACATTAAATCTGCATTTATCAACCATCATGTTAATCTCAATTTCATTGACATCCGCAATTCAATTTCCAAAAGTATTTGTACAGTAATTAAACCCTCAAAATTATAAATTTAGAAATAAGGTATTGCACAATATCGTATGACGCATATAGCCTGGTATAGAATTAGCGGGCAGATGTGATCACGCGATCCGAGGTTAAAAATCATATCGTAGGGCACAGATATCTTGTCAACAAAGTATCAGATCATAAATTATACTTTGAATATGGAAGATGACATGTGTAGCATGTGCTGTGAAAGAAGAAAACAAATGGTTTGTTTCTAATGTTCAATTATTTTAAGGTTATAATTAGTATAAATGTTAGATTTTTTGATAAAAAAAGGTTTTTAAATTATGGTAACTTGATATTTAATGAACAATAAAGGTTAATTAATAAATAATCACACAATCTACACATTTTTTAATAATTAACTTTTTTTTAATTTTTGAACGTAGAATGTTTTCAATTTTCAGTTGGCTACTACATTTTATTTTTGTAACACTTAACGTTACAAGTACTGTACTAGTGTAGCGTAATGTGTTTCCTGCATTGATCTTTTGTTTTACTACATGAAATTTTTGCTTACACTTTTTTATTTCATGTAAAATGTACTTTCAATTTGACTGATTTGTCCTATTTTATGTAGGCCTACGATAAAGTCAAGTTTTTATGTCAAAACTATTTTCAAAATTATTTTCCCTTTATTTTTAGCATTCTTGCGGATTATCTGCAATCTCTGTGCCACCTAATACCGTGGATGAGGACTCGGGAGTACACTGTATTTTAAAATTATTATCATAGAATAAGAATTAGCCGATGGGTTCATTCAATTGCATGTGAAATATTGTAATAGACATAAATAATAAGGAATTTATTACAGAACATGATTTAGCAGTGAGAACACAGTCAGTGATGATTTCTGTGAACCTGGAAACACAGTCAGTAAGCATCATTCTCTTGGATTGACTAGTAGGTTTTATTTTGATACATGATTTAGCCGGGGGTAATCCTCCATAAATTATCATGCAAAACCATCATGTGTGTAACAGTATGTAAACCCGCCAATTACATGTAAAATATTATAAGGAAAAGATAATAATAAAGGATTTATCATAGAATATGCTTTAGTCGAGAAAACACTGTTTGTGATGATTGTAGTGCATCTGGCAACATTATCAGAAACATGTCGTCTTAAGGTAAATAATTAGGATTAATTATCAGATAGTTTTTATGATTATTGTTGTTATCCTAGAAAACAACAGTGTTTATAAACAAAACAAGTTAAATCATATTCTATATTTATTATCATTTAAAGAAGATGAAAATAAAACTACATCGTGATGCCTAGAGATGGTTCCCAACAAAGTAGCGTAGCGTTGAGATTTACTAAAATATTTTTGTTACATTTTAGCAATATAAATACTGTTACATATATATCGATCTCTCACTTATTTTATCCATCACAAGTCAAGGATAGCAAGGAAAATAAAAGTTTGTGATCCTAATATTACTAAGCAGTATTGAAAGATTTCACTAAAACAAACATTTTTGCCAACAGCTGTTTAAGTCAATGTCTTTATAATAAGTTCATACTAGTTTTTTTCTGAAATGTCATAAACTTTGGTTATGATGATAAAGATAAATAATAATGGAAGAAAAAAGTACACTGTATTACAATTTTCGTATTGAGATTCTACGACCAGTAACCAACTTCATTCAGGAGGTAAGACCATTAACTCTTTAATGCTTACCTTAGCCTAATAAAACTTTGAGGTTTTACAAGATCAAAACATACTCTACCTCAAAATACTGTTAAAAATGCAGTCACATGAAAATATTTTGATAAGGGTGTTTTGAACATGCTTGACAGTAATGATATTCCCTCAAAATAAAGCCACAACAGCAGCTAGAGAGGAAAAAACTGCTGCAAGGGAGCAAAAGAATAGCACATTAGCATTGGGTCTCTGCCTTTAAACATAAGTTTTTCTATTTTCTTGACTTAGGATCTTTCTCCACAATGACAGAACCTACAAACAGCTATTGAAATAGGTATGCAACATACCTTTAAGTTTTAAAATTTAGAAATTACGACAAAAGCATCATACAAGAATATTTTGGTTACAATGACAAAGGTTCAAGGGATATATAATTTCACAAGATCAATTTAAAAATAAGATTATACTTCAATTTATTGCTTTTGCATAAACATGCATACCTGCCAACTTTGAAAAATCAGAATCAGTAAAAACTACGCACAAGTAATTTTTACCCTTTTTTACAGCACAACCTTTATATAGCCATTAATACCTAATATCAGATTAATTCAGAGACAGTTAGTATTAAAATGACAACTAAAAATTAGGATCACTTAGGAAGCAGTAATTTCATTTAATTGTATTAACTCTTTCCACAATAATTATGTCAATTCAGCTAATCTAAACATAACCTGTTTATAAACATATTTTAATAAAAATTTTATTAAGTTTTAGAGAGATACACAAAGGCTAGAGTAAAATGTATACAAACTAATATTCTAGTTGTTTTTCAAATAAATGAATATGATTTAAAATATTATTTTCAAATATTTACAGACTACAGACAAAAAGAAGACCAATTTTTCAAATAACCCATAACTAACTACACAAACCAACTTTCCTCTATGTATAAAAAAAGGTTCTTGGGTTGTCTTAATGATTGGCAATATCATTTTAGGTTAGATATGCTAGTAAGTTAATTACACATTTCATAACTAGATCCCCTATTAATGAACATTGTTAGTACAGTTGAATATAGAAAGTAAATAAAGCCACACATAGGCTATATAATTTTTTGAGTAGTAGGCCCCTATACAAGTTCACTTTTAAGAAATAAGGTAAACTAAGACCTTAGGACTTCTTGCTACTTTGGTTACATTACTACAGTGGAAATTTAACTTGTTGTTAGTTTACTGTAAAAATCTTACTTTTAAAATTTAAATGCTGCAAAAAGTATAAACTAAATGAAACGATATATTATAAGAATAGAATATACACTTTTTATTTTATGTACGATATTGTTTTGATCGTTGACAGAGGCAAGATATTGTAAAAAGATGGGTCGATTCCAGATTTTGTCGATTCTCGATTCATAGAATTCGATTTCAATTACCAAAACCCTGTAATATGAGGAAAGGAAAACGAACCCACCAAGTTTGACTTAAATATAAACAAAAGTTTAATAAGATCCAAAATAGAATAGACTATTGCTCTTTTTTGAATGGTCATGCAGCAATTAATATCCTTGTCTTGTTGTAAGAAATTATAAATAACCCCTGCAAGCCCCGCACGCCAACCCTGTTGGAACCTTCTATTCACATAATCATGTTATGTTTTCTATACAATAAAGGAGTAGGGATAGTGTAGCATTTTATTAGTAAAACTATTTTTTCAATCGGTTCAGTAGTTCCAGAGATTACCCCTTGGAACGGCCAATCGACCGATCCAATTGGGGTTAATTAATTACATT
>JAGFPH010000091.1:934542-962796 GCA_018207615.1 Philaenus spumarius
TTTTTTTCACTAAAAATTTCCCCAAAATTTATCGCTATTCGCTACAGATGCGCCAGACATTAACACAGTTTGTTCATCTATTTCAACATATTTATTGACCTTATGTTTTAATCATTTTTATTATATTAATTATAAATTCCAATATAAATCTTCAAAAAAATTATAATAGCATTATTTTTACTTAATTAACTACGGTGAAATTATATATATAGCCTACAGTGAAATATCTTCAGATGGTCCCAAAAGGTTTAAAACAAAAAAAATACAACTTGATTATTGCTATTTTATTATGTTTAAAAGTAGGCCTAAGCCCATATTACACTGTAAAATATTTTATAAAATATGTTTTATAAAAGTTCTTTGACAAAGATCTGTGATAGTGAAATGGGACATCTTTTATAATATATTTCTTTTATAACATTTCTTTTATAAAATTTAAGAGGTTGGCATTTTACTTTTTATAAAATGTTAGATACATTTTTACCTTTTAGTACAAGTCAAAAATGTTTTATAAAAGAGAATCATTTTTCAAATCTTTTATAATAGGTGGATACCATCTTTTATAAAACATATTTTATAAAATATTTTACAGTGTAACACGGGTCTAATACTTAAGTGGTTAAAACAATGTTAAATGTTATGTTTAATTAGTTCCAATTCAATTACCGAATTACCTACCACAATCACTACTGAAAATCGTCCGGACAGATCACACGAATTGAAAGAAAATTAAACTTAACAATTACTTTTCATTTGTTACATTTAGTTAAAAAATAAGTGATCCTGACACGCTACGACTTTTTAACTGTCAAAATCCCAAAAACACATAAAACTGTCCCCTCATTGTATTTTTTAAATTACCCAAAAACATAAAACGTTACTCCAAACTGTATTTTCAAAATTTTGATCACAAAACGTGATCCCGACATGCTACGACTTTTTAACTGTCAAAATCGGTTTTCCCGTACCCAAAAACATTTAAAACGATACCACACCATGAATTTTGATTAAAAAACATGATCCCGACGCGCTACGACTTTTAAATGTCAAAAATCGGTTTTCCCGTACCCAAAAACATACAAAGCAATACCCCATTCTGAATTTTCAAAATGTTGATGCAAAAACGTGATCCCGACGCGTTACGACTTTTTAACTGTCAAAATCGGGTTTCCACTTTCCCGTACCAAAAAAACATATAAAACGATACCCACACTGAATTTTCAAAATGTCGATGCAAAAACGTGACTCCGACGTGCTACGACTTTTTAACTCGCAAAATCGTTTTTTTTTACCCAAAAACATATAAAACGATAGCCCCACACTGAATGTTCATAATTTTGACTCAAAAATGTGACCTTGACGCGCTCCGCCTCACACTAGAAAGCTCAAAAGCTTTGCAACTCTCCGCAATAAAATTACGAAGATTTTGGTACTAACAGGAATTTTCTACGTCTGTGAGTGCTTATACCGTGTATACAGGAAAACACACAAAAAATCATCGCATCATTTCAATACTTCGGCATTTTAATACAAACCGACGTAATAAAAAATTGAGTACGCACATCACATTGTACGCACATTTTACTGATAAAGAATGATTTCGAATTTCGGTAAAAGAAAATTAATAAACATCGGTAGTACCAATACATTAAGTATCGTATAATTTGGTTTAATCTATACATAATTAATTTGCTAGGGGTTATTTTGTTAGTAGAACTCCTCCTAGAGTTTTTAACGGATTTTGATGTTTTTGGTGTCATTTTACAGAGCTCACTCTGAAGTTGTGCTTCCCTTAAAATGAGCTCAATGTATGTTAAGGGCTTCACCCCAGTGGCCCTCAAAGTTGCCATGTTAATCTTATGGAAGGTCAATCTTAAGGAAGAAGAAGAAAGATTTCTTTTGATTTTATCAGGGGCTCAAAAAACAGCTGTTCGTATGAAAAGCTTAAAACAGCTGATTTTGATCAACAGCTGATTTTGATCAATAACTGATTTGAATCAAAAACTGAATATAATTTTAGGTTAGGTAAATCAAGCAATAGCGAAGCATTGCCCGGTCCACTAGTATGATTTAATTCTAATCGCTTGAATAATATCATTTGCATGAAACTAATAAAAATTTACATAACGGTATCATAATAATAATTTTTTAATACCCAACGATGTATTTGAACGCGGGCCCGTCAAGAATCAGGAAACTGCCATTCATCAACCGGCACAAAAATATCGTATCGGAGGCTCGGCCGTACGATATTTTGTGCGGTGAAGATTAATGTCGTATCGCGGCTCCACCGCACGATATTTTGTGCGGTGAAAAGTAAATAGTGAACCCTGTCCGACTTGCAACAGAGAGCAGATAACACACTTTGTGAGTTTGTGTGTGTGTCTGTGTGTATTGGTGTTTGTATATGTATCATACAAACCGATTAAGCTGATCTTTGTTCCCATTCATTTCTTATCTATTTTTCTCAAAAAAAATTATATTTTCCTTATTTTTGTTGGATTTTTCCCCGGCCAAAATTTCCCCAGCTCAGTCCCAATTTCCCCCGAACCTCGTTCGGGCGTTCGGACATATTCTGCAGGCCTGACAAAATGTAATGCCCACTGTGTATCTATAATACATTACTGCTCTTCGCGCATGCGCATTAAAAAAAAAGAGATGCTATCTTTTCGTGCCACTTCTCACAGATTCCGTGTGTCTAATATGCAAAAGACATTATAAGCCAAATGAAAAGTTTTAATAATGTCAATAGTAACTCAAATTGAGAAATACAACAAATAAGATAAAGAACTTTTTCTTTTTTTTTTTATGTAAATAAATTAAATATCCTTTTAACCAAAAAAATAACGAGTATCCATAAGACATCAACGTAATCCGTAAATCTTACGGAAAGTTGGCAGGTATGAACATGATTTTTAAGTTGTGAAAAAAAAGAGAATGTGACAGCATATTTATGATTTGTTATTTAACAAATATTCTTAGAGTATAGTAGTAATTTTGCATTGCATTATATACAGATATAATGTATTAATCTAAACTAAATACATTTGTTATGAACATTTAATAATTAATATAGGCACAAGAATAGTAAAATTTGTTAAATTAATATTATAATACAAATTTCAGACTAAATTCCCATGGTAAAATTTAGTGAACATACCTGTTTCCATTAACAATATCAGAATCCGAATTGACAAGTAGTTTTGGTGGACGTCTATGCCTAGAAGCAAGCCAGCTGAACATGTCATATTTGTTACGTAAACTAAACGGTTCTGTTCTTGCACACCCTGATTTATTCTCTTGAGACAGCGAAGACGAATCATCCATAACAAGGACTCTTGGTTTATGGTACGTAGGTTTATATTTTACACAAAGGCCTATTCCTGGTAACTGCTCCAAAACATATTTTACACTGTTGTTATCTAATCCTAGAGCTCGTAAATCCGACAAAAATGGATTTTGTGGTAATGGAGGTAACTTCTTAGCGACACGTGCAGTTTGAACTGCATTAAATACCGATTGCCAGGCTTCAATTAAAGAAGGTGAAGAAATTGAAAATCCATCTTGTGAATTTATTTCATAAACAATCTTTGGACAAGTTGAATTTTTAACTAACGTGTTACTTTTCTTTGGTTTACTTTCGCCTTGTCTTTTAAAATTCTTATTTTCCCGTAAAGGCACTCGATTTAGTGTTTCTTTAACTTTATTGGATTTGAATGATTGGTTATTCGTGATAGGTTTTTCTATTACTAATTTTGGAGAAAGCCTTTTGCCATTTATTTTCTTAGTAGGTTCTAAATTGACTTTAATATTTTCTGAATTGATGTTATTATTTTTTAACACAGTCTCTACTTCTGATGAGATTGTAGTTTCCTTAATTTCCATTGGAACAATTTGATTTGTCTTTGCAGCCAAATCAAGGTCTAATAAATTTACATCAACATTTTTATGTGTTGGTTCTTCTATAATCTGAGTTTCATATTCCGTTGTATCGTTGCTTATTTTAGGGGAAAGAGGTGATAGTATTTTATTTGTATGTATATTTTCCACCATCTTCGTAAGTTCATGAACTGGTCCTGAGGGGCTTTCTACATGTTCCGTTTCAAGAACGATTTCTTGTACAACTGGATTATCTATTACAACAGTTTTATGTGTATTGACCATTTTAATTGAATCAATATTCTTATCTTCATGAATAATTTGTCTAGTTGTTACAGCTTGGTATGTTGTCCTTTCTTTTACCTCTTGGTAGTTATAAGACCAGGGTGAAGTATTTTGTTGTGAAGGAGGATACACTGCTTCGGTTATTGTAGGCTGAACTGGTGTGGTGTTTAAAATGTTAGGTGGGGTATTAACCATAACAAATCCTTGTGGAACTTCGACAACTGGCTTTGCAGTTTGGAAGACTTGTGTTGTTGTCGCAGAATAACTACTAGCTGCCAACATTCCAGAAACAAACTGACTAGATGACATTACAGTATTACTAACTACAGTTTCCATTCCAACATACATTGGGGAGCTTGTTATAAACATTCCAGTTGGTTGTTGACTAAATACTTCCATTGTTGGAGTTGGGGTATTTACAACTAATTGTTCTATTCCATTTGGTTGAATGATTGTTCCTAATACAGTAGGCATGACAGACTGTAAGCCTATTGGAGTTGTTTGAAGTTGAAACGTTCCTGGCATCAATGTATTTGATGCTAAATACTGAGTTTTATCATGGGAATCTAGAGTAGCAATATATTGTATATTATGGGTAGATGATTGCTGAGTATATGAATCAACATATGTTGGGATCATATTTTGTGTTGGTACGTGTTGGAGGATCAAAGTTGGATTAGAAGCTGTAGGACTTGCTTGGTACTCAATGATCTGTTGAGGTTGTGTACTTATTGGATGAGGTGCAGAAACAACTGGAGTAACTTTTTTCCGGCGAATATAAGCTCTTGGTAAACGAGTTCGAATTGGGCTTTCTTTTATACAAGGTGTCATGGCATGCATAGTGTTAATCTGGTCACATACTGAACTCATTTTTGTAAAATGATTCAAATCTGCATTTTCAGAATTCATTAATCCATTCTGAACAACAGAACTGTTTAAATTTACATAAGTAACATTTGTTGAAACATCCATGTGTTCATTTTCAGTAATTAGAGAAGACTTAGAATATAATGGAGACATTTGATCTTTTGTTGAACATATTGGACTACTGGATAATCTATTGATATCGCTAATTGAAGTTATTGGATCTTGAGAAGGTTGATAAACACATTCTATAACTTGTGGAGGAGTTTGTGGATTTTCCTCTTCGATAGATGTTATAGGTTTTTTAACAGTATAAAGTGTATTTGGTGCTAACAATTCACTATCTTGAGCCTTTTCAATAGGACTAAATACTTTCTCCTCTTCACTGGAATCACTTTCACTACAGGATAAAATATAATCAACACTACATGTCTGCAAATGTCTTTCATAACTTTGGGCTGTTCTATATGTTCTGTGGCATCTCGCACACTTAACTGGTTTTTCTTCACCAGTTTCACTTTCACTACTGAAATCTACTGTGCCATCAACTTGCTCTATTAAATTCCATTCAGAACCCATTTCATCCCTTTCTGGACTACCCGATTCGCTACAACTACTGAAATCTGTAGTTCCATCAACTTGCAAAATTCTACTTTCTCTACATTTAGTACCTGCTTGATTTTCTTCAAAACTTTGACTTTTTTGAATCCGGACATGAAGAACTGGTGTGCATTGACTCTCATCCATAGATAAAGAACCAACATCACTTTCACTGCTACAATCTCCTGCCCCATCCACTTGCAGTATTCGGGACTGATTCCATTTTCCGGCATTTTCTTTTTCTTCAACATGCTTACTTTCCGTCAAAACCTCACAAATTTGTTGATTAAATCTTCTATCTTCAAATTTTCTTCTTACAACTTTTTTACTTTGATAAAGTTTGTTATCATATGGTATGGCATACGGTTTTTCTAACTTAATACCTAATTCAGAACCACTGTCATCAGCATCCGATTTATTTCGTTTTACATTATGAACACTTTCAACATCTGAATTTGAATCATATTTATATTCTTTATCGTTTTTTGAATCCATTAATAGTACATCATCATAGCTCATCATTTTAGGGAAAATATCTTGCATTGATATTCCATCCAGAAGATCTCCAGGAATATCTTCAAAAATTGCATCTTTTAATTCAGGTGGTAAAAGATCAGATGCTTGTTGATCTGATAAACATCCTTCATCTTCCTTCGAACACACAGAATCTAGCAGATAATCAATAACCTGTTTTACATCACTTTCTTTTACATTTACTGGTAACTTTTTAGGTTTCTTTGAAGCTATTTTGTTGACAGCTTCCAACGAATGGTCAACAGTATAATTTTGATCACATTCAGAAGAATATTCAAGAACTGAATGAACAATTTTAGTTCTTATACGATATTGCACAATTCTCCAAGGTTCTTTCGATGACCAAAATAAACGAGTACAGTTAAACTCGCATGGGATGATGGAATAAGTCTGGTCAGAAACATCAGATACAAATTCACCAATATTTTCAATCATCAGCGAACCTACCATCAACCTTACTTCTTCCTTTGGCACAAATTTCTTCTTCTTTCTTTCCAATTCCACATAAACTGGTCGTAACACTGGATAGTCACAATCCAAAACTAATGGTTTTGAGTCATCCGCTTCATTTTGATGAAGCAAACAATATACAGCTTTGTTTTCTAAGAAAACACACAGTTTGGATCTGGCACAAGAAAAATGGAAAGCTTCTGGACAGTTTCTATTGCAACACCCAACACTTGCTCCTTTTTTTCCACAACCCGAACAACGTATATGCCTACTTCTTGAAATTGCACTATGAACATTTTGTAAAGATCCGTCAATCTCTTCAAACACTTCATTTGACCAAAGAGCACAGTTTGTATGAACCCATTCGTTATGACCACAATATAACAACCGACCTTCTCGATATATGTTACCGTCACCAATTGCTTTACATAGAAGGCAAACCCTGTTATCCGTTACTGTTAATTCGTTATAATAATAACTTGCGCTCAAATTTAGCAAATCTTTTAACACAATAGAAACATCTTTTACTTCACAATCTTCTATTCTTTCACCAAAAATTGTTTCTTCAGTTATGCCTGGTTTCGTAATTTGAGTTATACTTGCACACTCTTTACGAGCATCATAAACTTGTGATCCCTTTGGATCAAACCAAGGGAAAACATCTTGTAATGTGTGATGGTAAAGTTTTAACAAATCTGATCCTTGAACACTATTTATAACTTGTAGCATATCTTGATGAAACTGTGATAGTGAAGAGTATTCATTTGAATTAACTTTCTTTTTTATAGTTAAAAGAGTTGGAGAAGATTTAGTCCAAGGCTCCAATCCCATACAAAAACATTGTTCAGCTGTTGTGGATTTTAATTCGTCATCAGTACTACCAATTCCTGGAAGCAAAAATTAGTTATTAATAATTTGTATTTATAACAATGCTATTGGTTGAAAATAAATATATCATGGGTAGACACCTTAAATATTAATTTTTTAGAATTAAATACAATTTCATGATTAAAATATGCTTAATTTTAATAAATATACAATTTTGTACATAATATGTACACAAAACTTAATATTAAAACAATGTCACTCTTTCATAATTTACACACACATTTATATATTAATAAATGTTAGCTATTCAAAACTTCCTGAAAATTTCCAGATAATTTGGCAATGATTTTGGAGAGTATAACTCTTACTGAATAATTTACACATTACAGCCAATTTCAATGTATTAATATACAATGTCTTATAATTTTAAACTAAGATGTCTTTTTCCTTTAGGTAAATCATTTGTATTTTAGTTCCAAATACATCATCAGCACCTATATCATTCATTTATGTACCATATTTGTTATTAATTATATGCAATTATATTCAATTCGTATAAACATTTTGGTGAAATAAACCAAACAAATTTGTGGTAAAAACTATGTTTCTTACTGACAGCAACTATAAAGGGTTGTAATCGAAATAAATATGTGGAAATTTAATATATGCCTTTAATTGTTAGCGTCCTGATGTTTGGGTAATATGTGTGATAAGTAAGCAAAACTGGCCTCCTATAGATAAATTACTTTAAAATTGTTTACAGAAATATTATTATGGATCCGAAAAAATACTATTTCACAGTCTGTAAGAGTTACAAGATCTGTGAAGACAAAAATGTAATAAATGCAATATTTTCTCAATTGATCCACCCAGATTTTTCGGTCCTGATGAAAAGCATATCTAACCATACATTTCCTGTTCTCATTCCTTGATCTTTTGTATAAAAATACTATTCCCATGGCAATGTTTTCTTTGTACATGGTGAGGCATGCAGGCCAAGAGCTACCTGTAGAGGTAAGGCACACAATCTGTCTATTTTGTGACAAAAACTAATCCCAAATAAGCCTAGCTGTATATTATTTGTTTAAGGACTTAGGAGTTGTTTAAGGCGGTGCTCAATGACGTTTTTGTGAATTTTTACCACTCTGCTGGCCCAAGAACGTCATTCAAGAAATCTACTAGTAACAAAGTTTGGATACCAATGAAAAATGTATTAAGGAAGCTTTCAGTGCTTGAACTTACCACAGCAACTGGGAGGTCTTATTCTATATCACAAAAGCTGTCTGAAGAAATAAGTGTTCCCAATAATCACCTCTAGGATTAGACAGCACCGCCCCTCAAAGTATGTTAATTGAAAATATTTGTTTTAAATTTGTCAAGATAATGTAAATGTTTAGTTCAGTAATTTTTAAAATTTTTGCATATAATTCATTACCTTAATTATAACTTCAATAATAATTTATTACATCTGGCCAATATCACTCTTGAATTAGGCAATAGCCATAAGATCAATTGTAGCGTAATGTGAATTATTTCCTCATTTTCAAAAATTCATATCTTTGTTCACAGTCAATTATCAATGTTGAAATTTTTACAGTACTTTGCTATCATATAGGTGTACAAAATTTGCAAAAATCTAATTTTTATATTCAGTCCCACCAGAGATAACTAGCCCCAAACTTTTCAAAAATTACAGATTTTAAAATTTCAAAAATGTTTAAAAAAAATAAGGAAACATTTGTCAGTGTTCTTGCTCTATATAAGGCTAGTAGTTTCTGATATCTAACTAGAGAAAAAAAATAAACTCTGATAAATCATTCCTTGGTTGTTATTTTTGGGACTAAAAAGTGGATTTTCTACATTTTCAACACCAAACTTTAGAGGTTATTTTGAGTGATTATTTTGTGTAATAAACAATGTTGTAGAGGAGACTTTTCTAAAGACAATCATATCAATTGCAATGTTGTAACTTAACCCAGTGCAGAGCTATTCAAATTAACGCTAATGTCTCTAAATGGAAAAATCGTCGTGTGCTTACAAATAAAAATGGCCGCCATTCTGTAATGGTGCAAGGTAAAAATTATTTTTTAACTGTTTTGAACTTCTTAATTATAGGGTAATCACATATAAAAAAATCAAAATATTTAAAAATGGTCAAGCAACTCTCATTGGATCACTTCATATGGATTGACCCAGTAATAAAAATTCACGAACTTCGCTATCACTTAAACTGTTACACACTAACCACTCTTTTATCATTTCTATAGTTTCAGTCACTGGAACGCTCGGATAAAGAGACACTAAATCAAAAGACACCAAATATTCACTAAGCGTTAGTGAAATGTTTTGTACAGTTTTCACAAATTCATAAGTGTTCTTTACAGCAACTAGAGAAGGAGGTGTAGGCTAAGTTCCTGGAGGCGTGGCACTAACCATTTGGACATTAGATAGGTTGGCGAGTTAATTCCTGAACAATAGGCCGCATCTTCTTCCCTTCTTTATGTATTTTTGGCAAACAATATAACCTCGGTAAAATTGGATTTGACACAGTGAGCCTTCTTCGAAGATTGCTATCCACTAAACTAATTTATGTAATTTTGTAACTTGGACTCGTGTACAGGACAAAATGGCTGTTTAAGCTAAAATCACAATTACAATTAATTTTCCCTTTTGCTGTGGAAATTCAAAAACTCTTTCGCACTTATTTTATGAAATATCGTAATTATATCACAATTTCCAATAAATATAATAGAAAAACAATAAATGGAATTATGGGAACTTAAAAGACAATTTATTTTTCCAAATTGAATTTGTGTATATTTGATGAATATCAGAACTAAATAACAATTTGCGAATAAAAAATAATCAAGACTTGCAAAATTTTAAACGCACTAAGGAAAACATTTACAAGAGTTGTGGAAAATCCTGCATTTATTTAGTAAAATTTTTAATTTAATTTCAGAATTAAAGTATGCGGGAGTTAAGGTTACTCGAACTTGATCGAGCTTATTTTAAGGAAAATCAGAATTTGTGAATAAAGATTTTAATAAAGTTGAACATTACTAAACATCCTGCTTCTCATTTCAATAAAGTGAAATAAACACAATTGTGTGTACAGAAAGTTTCATTTTATAAGATTTTCTTTCAAACCATGCCAAACACTGTGAGGATTGGGGTAGTTTTTGAGGAATTTTGAAATGTAAAGACAGATTGGGAGTTATATAGTTTTAGAGGTCTCTTAAAATTAAAAGTAAACATTTAAAAAAAAGATTTGATTCACCTGGTCCCATTTTTCCTAACTTACAAAGTTTTGGATTTTGGATTTTTATTTACTAGCCTATATCATGAAACGTTATTATTCTCAGAACTTAAAATTTTACCAGACATTGTTAATTATACACCCTTACATTATCCAACTTGGGAACTTTACCATAAGTTTTCAAACGTTCAAAAAATGTAGAAATTTAGGGAAATCCATACTGATTTCTTTGATTCATCAAATCTATTGTTTTATTGGATATATTTTTTCCCTAGATTCCATCAAACAATGGATCGAAAATCTACTGTAATAGACATTCGTTTGATAAAAGTGAATTAACTAACCTGAATCGCTTTGTGATGTTGCATGAGGTGAAAACTGAGCTGCCTTTCCTTCAGAGCTTTGATAGGGAATCCCTAATAACTGTGTATCATTCTCCACTTTTAATTGTAATTCCTCACTAGTTTGATTTTTTAAAGTAACTGTACAATCACGAACATTATATTTGAGTTTTAAATCACACAAACTTCTTGTTTTTTCATCAATACTGATAATATCTTTTGATTCACTGACTAGAGTTAACAAATTTTCACACTCTGGAGAACTCTCATGTTTGATTTTTAAGGCACACTCATCTTCGTTGTTAATAATTCCTTGTTCTTCATCACGATGATCTTCACTAGGTAATTTATCAGAGGATTCTGCATCCGACTGCTCTGATAGGTCAGGAAAGCGAAGGGTTCTATTACGAACTCCTCCACGGCAAACACACACCTGTAGCAAAGAATATATTGATCAATTTTTGTTTACTTTTAAAAAATCTACACATTTTGAACAAATTATAGTATTCTGAATTCACTACTCCTAAGCGGGTCCCACATTATTTAAATTTTATTATTTACTAGGAAAATTTTGCTAAAGTTACTAATAGAGCTTTTATGAAATAATTACAATTTTTAACTTGTAACTTATGGTTACAAAAGAATAAAAATGTAAAAATATAAACTGTTAAAAAATGGGGTTTTCGAAAAACTTGTAAAAATAAAACAAAATATGCTCAAAAATAAATAAAACGCTATATGTGGATTATTTTATAATTATTATCACGTCTCCTTCACTTCATTTACTTATTTACCTTCAACACAAAAATCGTCGCTCATAGTACATCTTAAATCACCAAGAAACACCTCTTACTCCTCTGCTTCCATAATTAAAATTATACATCATGTATCTCACCTTCAATCCAACCTAGAACTCCTTCTTTCACCTTAACATATAACTTCACCTTAGGCCTACCTTAAAAACTTCATATCTTAAAATCACCTTCGTTCAACTCTTATGTAAAAAAAAAAAATAATAATCCACATATGACCTTCTATATACTCTATTAGTATCTATTTATTTATTTGTATTTACTATTATTGATTTATTATATTAATTTAATTTTCTCAGGGCTGAGTACTTGGCTGTAAAGTACAAGCTAGTGGATGTGCGTGGCTAAATAAAGGAATCTAAGACATTGTAGCGGAACAACTGATTCTTTACTCAGACATTATTAAGAAGTGATTATTTACAACTGAATATATCAGCATTACAAAAACAAACAAGTCAATTTTACAAAAATCTGTACAATTTATAGTTAAGCCTACCTTAAATGTATGACACAATAGAATCAAATTAGGATATTTTTCAAAATAAACAAAATTTTAAGATTGCAGACTGAAATACTTATGTCCTATGGCCATTGCTACTTACTGAACTGTATATTTCACTGTTTTTACCTAGGATTTCTTTATGATCGCACAAAAACATGAAGCACACTCTATTTCGCAATGCGCACTTTATCGAAGCACATGGCACAAATCTTTTAGTCGACTTCTCGTCGAAGATACAAAATGTATGTTGTCGTCCAAGCTCGTCTCAACACCGACACTCCTCTACTTTACTTTCACACTGTTTTCAATAATCAAACTTTAAGAAAAACTACATTTTTGTGGTAAAAATGCACCTCCCACGCTTTACTAGACGTAGAACGTCTCACGCCATCTTAGTGAATCTCCTGGATGAGGTACAAGACCTTCTATATTAGAATTGCTTTGACGCTTACCATGATTAAGTTATGTTTGTCCTGCGTTCTGACACATATGCCGATATTATGATGTGCTTTGTTATATACGCTGATATATATACTGACTTCTTTACATGTGTTTAACTGTTCTTTGTTTATTAAATTGTCTATTGTGCAATCATTTATTTGTCCTTTTTAACCGTTCGTTCTACAATACGCACTTATTTTCGATTGTCAATAACCTTTTACACAATTCATACACGTTATATCTTTTTGTTGATTAATATACTTTAAGTCTGCTTTTTACTTTATTTACTAATAGTCTGCCTTTTACTTTATTTATTTTTATTTAAATGATTTTACTTTAACTATTTTGCGTCACAAAAGAATTTATACATGTGTATAAGAATTATAAATGTTTATCATTATATATATTGCGTCTTTCATTTTATTCAGACCAAACCTCTAAGCTTTCGTCATTATGGGAAATTATTAATTTATTATTATCATGAGTGTTTCTGTTACATGGCTGTTAGTGTTACAAACTGTGATATTTAACATACTTGTTAGCTTCAAGCTCTTAACCCTCTGTAAGCTATACATTTTGAACGTCTAAAGGCATCATGCATAGAAAGCCAACAATGTTTATACAAAATATAACTCTAGCAGAATAATAGTGTATATATTTTGCTTCTCTAACAGCTACTGTAATACATTCATTTATTTTCATTTAATTTATTTGAACTGTTGACAAAATATTACATATGAATAGCTTGCGTATTATATTTGATTATTAATGAACAACCCCGTTGGAACCTTCTATACACATAATTATGTTGTTTTCTTTACAATAGAGGATTAATAATAACCCCAAAGCTAAGATGGTAAACAATGTTAAATGTTCAAATCAAACTATTTCGAATATTTTATAGCAGCAGTTATAATAAAGGTTAAAAGAACCAGCAAGGCTCAGGTCTATACTTCAATAAAAACCTAACTTAAAAGTTAGAAATACACATAATTGCTTTAGTTTGAAATCAGCTGTTTATAATGAAGTTGGCAACACTGTAACATGTATGATATCAGAGCACAGACTAGTCAAGAGTCAGATTAAAAGTAGGCCTATATGTTCAACTAAACAGTCATGTTTTGATTTAATATTCAATAACCCAAGTCACTGAACATGACATGGCGCAGTCGGTAATTGAACAATTATAAAATTTATAAAGTGCTTCTCAATATTAATTTAAAAATCTATAATTTCATTAGACAAAGAAGACATAAAGAAATCGGCAACCATGGTAGTGCAAGCAATGCACACAGCAAGTTTTTTTACCCACTCTCTTCTACTAGCATCGGTCTAATAGTCTTACATCTAGCTCTGTCAACGAGTAGTTTAAAATTATTATTATTGCAGCATACAGTATTGAACCAATAGACTGAATACCTCGCACTGCGTCATTGAAAACAATCTTAATTCTTTTTGCAGCCTACAATTCAATAAATGCAGGTTTACTAAAACTTAGCTCACCGATATATTTATATTTTCTTTAATAGTACTAATGCCCCAAATTATAACCATTTTTATCATAAGAAATTTAGTATAACATAACACTGGCGACAAAACATTATTTAAAACACATAGGCGAGTGACAGAATATTATAAGCTAAAACAATTTGTCGTGTTTTGCCGTGCCGTTTTAGTTTCCTACAAGTTGTAAAACTATCAGCGATGGCGGTAAAAATTACTGCTAAAACCTATCCGATCCTAAAAATTCATAGCTCCGCCATAGGATTCAAAATTCGAACATTAGAATAAATGGAAAATTCAAAAATTAATGAGGATTATTATTTGAAACTTATAAGATTCTTTAGACAATGTGACTAAAATAATATTAATTGACTACACCAGAAAACTAGGGAATTAGTTGTTCACTACTTCATATATTGTGTACCTTACTTACTGATGACTGTTTCTTCGGGCTCCATTTAAGAAGATCACAGGCTTTACGACTTTTGCTTAGAGCTTTGAGGACACCCAAATATCCTGACATCATTTCAGCTTCTACGGCCAACCACCAGGATGCAGGTGGTATCTCACAGCACATTCTGTACAGCAACAAGGAAAACATGCATGGTTAAACCAAAATAAACTTTTAATATATTATATTATATATATAGGGTAAACATTAAAAAAATTTCCACATTTACTACTGAAAATGTTTACAATTTACAAAATTTAGTTACAGCAATAGATGACAGTCATTACTTTATAACTGGTCAAACAATTAGAAAATGTGTATACCAAATGTATTGTCCTAATATATTTAGAAATACAAATGTGTATGATTGTGGGACCCCTGTCAGGAACGAAGTTCATCACACCTTTTCTTTAAATCCTAATGTAATTTAATATGGCTATTTTGATTATAGATACAGTAAAGTCCCGGTAATTCGAATCTCGATAATCCGAGGTTCCGCGTAATTCGAGCCACAAATAGTATTGAATGTGACCATGCATTGTGACACATTCTTGCTGCTTGAAGGATACCGATCTTCAAATTTTTATTTTCCAATGAATCTGTCAAGAGCATTTGTACAATAAGTCGCCGGTATAAATGCTTAACATTTTTTTAAATGCCCTAATCGATTGGCTGTACAACTAAAGTCATGTTCGGGGGGAAAAAAATAACCGTAACTTTGTTCATATAAGTGTGATAGAGTTATGCGCAGTACAAGTGTCAATAAACAATATGATTGTTCTGTTCTGTTTACAAAAGGTTTTGTCGAGAATAACAACAGACAGAGATTGGGCAGAGTATCAATGAGCATCTAGGTATCGGTACCTAGAGAATTCTCAGAAGGCAAAATTCTTGGAAACAGGTACTGCGTCTAGAATTACAATACACGTAAGTCCTGCCCCCTTTTTACCAGACAGTGACCTATTTATCCAGCGATCCCTTTCACAGCACAAGATTTAATTTTAGTGTTGAAAAAAACTTCGAATTAAAGAAGTTGACATCGAATGATCCATATTTTTTTACATTGATATCAGATAAAGTTCAAGGGACCGAACCGAAACTTCGAATTAAAGACGTTCGAATTATCCAAGTTCTACTGTATATAAAAAAATAACATCGAAACAAACTTTTCCCGGCACTGCCGTATCTCCCTGGCGTGACATCGCAGCTCGTAAACGTTGCAGTGTAGTTAAACAAAAAACTATTTATGATATCTTTAATAAGTAAGTTTCTATTTTTTACTGTGTATAAAATTACCTTTTTACCTCAGTGTTCAATACAAAATAGTGCATATTTAATAAAACTTTAATTTTTTTGGAGATACGAGGACTATAAATAGTAGTTTTATCTTAACCTATACATATTCCGTGTATTTCGAGTTTTTCACAATCCGAGGTACTCTCGGTCCCATTCAACTCGAAATATCAGGACTCTACTTTATTTATAAATTTTCGTGACTTGATGAAAAAGCGTAATGTCCCCTCTATGCAACTTTATCTTTCTCTTCCTCTCTGTAATTCGTACATTTTTTATTCTCTATCATGTTTTCAATGTAAATAATGCAAAGTAAGGAATAAAATCACAGAGTTTCATTTATTATTTTTGGAAGAATATAATTTATTCTAAAAATAGTGAATTATAAATTAGATAACATTTTTTTTTGTAGTTTATCATCATATACAAAATATTAATGATATAATTTGAATCTTTCAATTGCCGTTTATTATTAGTTTGTTTTTTTATACAAGTCTTAGTATTTACCGTTTCCATACGTTTAATGTTATTATAATAAAGGTGTATAATTAATTAAAACATCAAAGCTAAGATGGTAAACACTGGTAAATGCCCATTCATTGGAAATACATTCAATAAACATAAAATGTTGGTTCATCAGTCTAGGCCTAACCTAAAATTATTGTGTGTTTATTTAATTTATTTTACTTGCCTTAACGGTAACATACAGACAATAATTTTAAGTTAGGCCTAGACTTAAAATTGTGACATACACAGTCCGTGTGACAGAAGATTAAAATGAGACAAGTAAATTCCCATAACGTCTAAACAATGAATGATGGTCTAGCAACTAAAGAGACGCAAGATTCAGTAATAAAAATTTAATGAATTGTATATACATATATGAATTAATTAGAGACGCAAAACAAGTAAATTTTAATAACTTAAAAAAATGTAAAGATAAAAAATACAGGCAGACTATAATATAAAATTAAAAGAGCAGACTTAATTTTAATGAACAGAGAAAAACATTGGTAAACAAAAGTGTGTTATATACTTGTGTAGAAAATTTGAACATGGACAAAAACTGTAGTGCGTATTAAAAGAACAGTCTAAAATAGTGTTAAAGTCACATAACATATAAAAGAGAAATAATTGTGAAAAGAACTATATCACATATAAACAAAATATAACAATATAAGCGTCTATGGTGATACAGAACATAAACTTGAAGTTGATAGCGGCAATGGTAAACGATGAATAACTCCAGAAGGCGTTGTACATCTTGGTCTCTGGACTCTTGTCTAAAAAAATGGCGATGGTGTAAGTCTAGCTTGGTGGTGTGAAAAGTAAATCCAATGAAAGTATGGATTTTTTGTTGAAAAAGGTATTAAATTATGAAGTAATGTAAACTTCAAACAGTGTACCATCAGTGTTACGCTTCGGCGTTGTGATTCATCGAGTGATTATCAAGTTTTTGGAATTTAACTGTTGGTGACCATGTGACTTCAATTTACGCAGCGCAGAACTTCTTGTGTTACGCAAGTAATCTTTAATTATCAAAGAAAGCCTAGGTATATATAGAACTTTTTGGACAAATTTATAAACGTTAATGGCCATAATATTTAATAATTTTCAGTCTGCAATTTAATTTCAATTTCTTTAAACAGTTTTTATTCTAAATTTAATCTGCGTCTCATTTTTTTATTTCAAATTGTATGTTGTAGATTATAAGATTATGCTTTGTAACTCATATGTTGTTGATAAATTTTTTCTTGTATAAAGATTTATTGAGGATGAGCAAGTAAAGAACTTAGTTATTCGTCACAATAAAAAAAGAAAAAAGAAAAAAAGTGCAATATAGTCACAGATGACACGTCATAACGCATAAATTGAATTATCTGTGGAATATTAATTGATTTTCAAAAGTAAACAAGGTTAGTTTTTTGAGGTTAAGTGTTAGTTTTTAATTTGAAAGTAAGGTAGTTTGAACAGAGGATGTTTTTAATTGGAATTGAATAGTGAATTGAGTGATTAAACAAAGAATAATCCACATATAATCTTTTTATTAATTGGAACAATTTTTTTAATTTTATTGGAAATTTCTCGACATCATTTTTTTTTAACAAGTATATTCACAAATTTTTATTTTTATAACGCATAACGTTATAAAATGGCTTTCCCAACGTGGGGCTGAAAAAGCAGAAAAAGCCGTTGTATAACTAACGTTATAAAATTACTTTCTATGCTTAACCTAAAATTATTGTATGTATGTTGGCGTTAAGGCAAGTAAAATAAATTAAACATACACACAATAATTTTACAACTTTTAATTTTCACTAGTTATGAATGAAAAACATGAATCAATAGACCCCACTTTGTAAATTAAGTGGCCGACTATGTGAGCCATATTTTGTAAATTAAGTAAGAAGAATTAAGCCTGGGCTACGATACAAGCGGTGAGCTGCAGGCGGCAGTAGCAGGTGCAAGCGGTAGTCATGAAGAACTACCTCAACAACATTCACCCCAACCTAAAATTCACCCTAGAAATAGAACACGACAACAAACTAAACTTCCTCGATTTAACTTTATTAAAAATTAACCATCAACTTAACTTCAATATATACCGAAAACCAGCAACTACAGACCAAACAATTTACGCTACATCCCACCATCCATATTCCCAAAAAACCTCAGCATATAATAGCTTCGTCCACCGCCTTCTTTCTATTCATCTGACACAGTCCGACTACGACCATGAGGTGAGTGTTATAAAACATATAGCTCCGTCCAACGGATACGATATCTCCAAGATTGACAGTCTCATAGTAAAACATAAAAAGAATAAAACAACTCAAAAACCAAAGAAAAAACAGTCTTACATTTCTGTAAAATATGGCACCCTGCTGAACAACACCTTAAGCAACGAGATGTCAAAAAATGATATCGTCACCACGTTCAGAACGTCCAACAAACTTGAGTCTATGTTGAACAGACCTACTAACAAAAAGTACGACTCAACACTACAAACGGGAATCTACAAACTATCCTGTAAACATAGGTCAAACAGGACGCCCTTTTATAAAACGGTTTAAGGAACACTTACCAAAAAGAAGCCAGGGGACTGTAATTTCTAATTTCGCGGAGCATTTAATAAATAACGACCATGGTTATACAGATTTTTCCCAAAACATGGACATACTACACGTATGTAAGAAAGGTCGCTATATGGACTCATGGGAAGAGTTTGCTATTTATAAAGCGGCAAAAACAGAAAATAAACACCTATTAAACGACAAGGTTTCCTTCCCGGCGAATATTGTGTTCGACACGATGATAAAATTGCAGGGTTGTAACGCTTCTCAACCAAACAGTGATAAGGACTAAAGCAAAGGGAAGAAATAGACTCCAAACCTCGCCACGGAAGTCATGTTAAACGTTTTATTGTGACCGGTTAGCGTGATTAGGCCTAATCTATGTTTTTTGAAAAAGAGTTTTAATGTGTTTCGTGACGTGTTTTTGTGATTTTTGTTTTGTGTATTGACTTTAATGTATTTGATGACCTCATGAAGGGAATTATTTTTATTTATTTCTGCAATCTGAAGATGGGTACTTAGGTTACCCGAAATTGCGGTAGTCACAAAGTGATTTTAGGATTGGATAAGACAAAAAATCAGGTATTGTACCTATTTAATTTATTGATAAAAAAAATGCTAATTTTTGCGAGTATACTTTCGGAATTTTGTATTCGGTTCAAGGATTTATTTATTCTTTAAACACCATGAATTATGGATTAAACAACACCAATGGATTAAAACTTTCTGTTATAGGACTACTTATCATTGTTATTTTCACAGGCATATATTTTAAAATTACTCCCTCGCCGGGGTATATCTGAATATGTTAAGGGTCTGCTGTAGTGGCGGCCAACTTGAATTTTTATCCCATTAGAGCAATGTTAAATTTCAAACCATTTATTTCGTTTATTTTTTATCATAAAATTGTTTGCAAGGTCTCATTTTAAGCGGTCACAATACGCATCCGTGTTGCAATTTAGTTTCTTTTTAATACTTTTGATTTGTTATGTAATTGACATTTTGTAAGTACAAAAATTGAATTTTTTTCCTAACACAATAAAAAATTAATAATGAAAAATAATTTGCAAGCCGGATCCGAAATTTTATAAAGAATATTCAGATTTTTTTTCAACACTCAATTACAAAAGATAGACTTATAAAATGGTTTGAAATGAGGCAATGTCAAAGCGTTCAGCTGCAAGAAATTGCAATGTTTAGATAGGGATATAGTGAGAAGCACTATCGTTTCCGGTTGCTTTCTCGTTTACTGGAGCAGACCCTTAAAGTCCAAATTTCAAAAAAATCAGACGGTAAACAAAAAAGATGCTAATTTTTGCGAGTATACTTTCGGAATTTTGTATTCGGTTCAAGGATGTATTTATTCTTTAAACACCATGAATTATGGATTAAACAACACCAAGGGATTAAAACTTTCTGTTATGGGACTACTTGCCATTGTTATTTTCACAGGAAGCATATATTTAAAAATTACTCCCTCCCCGGGTTACACCTGAATTTATGTTAAAATCCAAATTTCAAGAAAATCCGACTGTAAACAAAAAAGATTCTAAATTGTGCAAAATGCAAAAGTGTATCTATTAACTTCGATAAAAGTTCATAAACTACAGATGGATTTGTTTATTAAACACAGTTAATATCACACTAATTTAGTTATTTTTCCTTTTAATTAAAACTCATGAACACAACTCTTTCAGTAATGGGATCCATATTTTGATGCAAACCAAATCAAGGCACTTAAGGATCTGATATTTTTAACATAAACGAATGGAACAGAAGCCCCTTTTTTAATTTTCACATTTGTTCACAAGTTATCAGCGAAAAACTCATAAAATCATGAATTTTAGTGCTTAACATGACAACCATGTAGGCCTAAATGGAAAAACAAAATTTTGTAAAACTAGATGGATTCTTATATTGCACACACTTAATATCACACCAATTTAGTTACTTTTGCTTTTAATTAAAACACATGAACACAAACCTCTCAGTAATGTGAGCCAAACTTTATGCATTAAGTAAGAAGAATTTTTGTGGAAATAGAATAACATACTGTACCAATTGAATGTTTATTGTAAGTTTTGGTAGTGATCCAATTAATTAATAGTATTACAAGTAAAATTTATAATCATCTTATGAACATTATATATTATACATATTGTGAACTTGACATAAGATTTTGACCATTACTCTGATAAAAATATAATGCACCTCAGTAAATCTATAATAAAAAAATAAATCGTTGGTCTATGTGCGATGCCCAGCCAAATCAACAGCACTTAGGGAATCAACACTGTCCAAATACACCTCTAAGCCCGATTTTTAATTTTCATAATCGTTCACAAGTTATGAGCGAAACACTGACAAAATCATGAGTTTTAGAGATTAACCTCTCATAGCATGATAGATTTGGACAAAACTCACTTAATTGGGCCAGAAATGTGATATACAGTGGAACTTGGTTATAACGTCATCAAAGGGACCGGAAGTTTTTTAACGTTATATCCGAGTGGCGTTATAAAAAAAGCAGCCTTAAATCTGAGTGAAAGGACAAAGTAAAAACGCAAATATTCTGCTATATACAGTACAACCACACTGTTTATTGAAATCTACTCGTACATTGGAATAGTATAATAAAAAAACATTAATAAAAAAATTATACATTTTCACAATTAAATATTTTATAATAAAAATCTTACTTTACTGTCGCAAAAAATATGTGATCTTCTTTTGAACGGTCCTTTCAGAAAAATAAATTCTCTCCGTTGTGCAACAAACGTCTTGAAGCGCACTGAGTGTTGAAGCAGTCGTTTCCCTGAAGCTAAAGAACCGGGAGAGAGTCTCAGCAGCCTTCATTGCTTCTTGAACAGACGGACAAACGAATTCTTCTGCGCTCTGGTCATCATCTTCATCAGGACTATCTTCGGCATCCTTCTTCTGAACATCTTCCACGATCTCTGCATCACTCAACATTTGGAATGTTTCTACTTGATCATCCACTGAAGCGTATGAATCAATATCATTTCCAAAGTTGCTCTGGTCAACATTAAACTGTGCAATCCACGTTGAAAGAGGCAGTTCATCATCTTCGTCATAATTTTCAAGTGAAGCTGTAGATACCAATTGAGCTTTGCGGAAGCACTTCGAAATGGTTATCGGCGTTACATTATTCCAGGACTTGTCTAGGAACCTTATGGCGTCCAATATTGACATGTTCACGGGCTGTGCGGTGTCCATGCTAAGAATCATTTTTTTTAACAAGAATTTCCGGTAGTGACACTTTAGACTTCTTATGACGCCTTGGTCCATGGGCTGAAGAATACTTGTACAGTTGGCAGGGAAAAAAACAAGATTTATGTTGGTTAAATTTAATTTCGGATGTGCTGCACAATTGTCAACTAGAAGAAGAATTTTTCTGTTTTTTAAAGATAACTGTTGATCCCACTTCCTTAACTCTTCTTCAAATATGGCAGATGTCATCCACACTTTTTTGTTAGCAGTGTAATTCACCGGTAGTTTTTTTACGTTTTTAAAACATCTAGGGCGCAAACTCTTTCCGATCACTAAAAGCTTTCTTTTTTCAGTTCCTGTCATGTTTGCACAAACGAAGACCGTTATTCTCTGCTTGGAAAGCTTTCCACCAACACACTTTTCGTTCTTAAATTGTAATGTCTTGTCCGGAGTTAACTTGAAGAAAATTCCGGTTTCATCTCCGTTGAAAATGTCTTCGTCTTTGTAACCTTCACTTAGAGTTGGCCACGTCTTCTGCACCCATTCACTCGTAACGTTCTGATCAACACTTTTTGCTTCGCCACAAATCTTCGCAAAGGAGATTGAATGTCTCGCTTTGAAACGATCAAGCCAGCAGTTTGAACATCTAAAATTAGAACCGAACATTTTGTCCAAACTCAGTCGCTTTTTCTTTAAGAATTGGTCCACTAATAGGACTGCGGCATTGCTTAAACCATTTAACACCACCATTTAACCATTTAACGACACACATCAGCGATTTTTCTTCCACTTTCCACCGTTCTGATCAACCGCACTTTTTCCTTGATAGGAGGCACCTTCCGTTTGACACCACAACTTGACATTGCACAAACAAAACACAACTAACGACGTATAAAACAACTGTCAACACACGCGATGCTCACACGGAGGTAGGTAGTGATGTGACTGATGATTTACCGTAACTAATGAAACAAACAATACAGTACAGTGTGCCTGTGTCACCACAGTCATTGACCTTGTAGAATGTAGGGGTGGGAAGGGATAAGACCCAGGTATGCGGGACAGCCCCCGCCCTCTCGAGACACCAATTACACAAAAGAGTTTCATCCCGTCACCGGCTCAACGTCCGGCTTGTGACCTGTTTTTGCTTTTGTTGTTTCTACACATTGTTTCTATGAACTTTGGGACATAATACAAGCACACTACCACTTTTGCAACCTAAGAATCGCAAAATTTTTGACGCTATAGCCGAGATCCGCGATATTTGTTGACGATATAAACGGGTTTTCGTACAACATAAAATGTTCAATTTTGGCCGGTCTGTATAAAATGTGACGTTAAACCCGAGTTGACGTTACAGCCGATGCTGTTATAACCAAGTTCCACTGTATATAAGACTCAATTTTACTCGAATATAAAAACAAATATATAAAGTCACTTTTAATGTATCATTCTAGTTTTATTTCATCATGGCATGAGGTTGTAACGATTTTCCAACCTTGGGTTTTAACCCTATCCTCAACTAATTATTATGAAACATGGATATAAGGCGATAAATAAAAAAAAAAATATATTATAAAATAGAGGGAAAAAATTGTAACTTGAAATTTAAAATCCTACATTGTGATTCAAAAAAGATATTTACAATATTGTTAACAAAATTTATTAGGACGCAATTTGTTTGACTAGTGCCAATTACATACATAATTTAAATCCAAATTTGGTAAATCTAAATATAAAAAGAAAACGAACCATCTGTCAATGATTTTATGGATTCTACAAGTGCATATCAACTAAAAATAACCAGGTTAGTTTTATAACAATAACAAGCACTTAAAATATAACCAAAGAAAACAGTCTCCCCGGATATTATTTGTATTAAGTAAAAATTCAGATACATAATTGCGTCATACTTAATAGACACTTACCTACAAACGAACTCAACAGATTCTGGTAGGAAACTAAGTACTTCATATTTTTCATTTGATAAACCTTCACATTTAGCATGAACCCAACATTTACATTGGCCACATTCCATCATCTATGAATGAAAGCAAGAAAAAAATACATAAATTAAAAACACAAATATTACATCTAGTTTATACAGTACCAAAACCCTTACTCTTAGTTTTAAATTTTTGGTATTGAAGTTTTTTTGGTGGTAAATTTTTACAGTTTTACTTAGAGTTTTACACTTGTTTTTAACATAAACACAGAAACAATTAAAAAACTATTCATAGGCTTAAAGATTATCTTAATTGACAATATAAAACTCAAATTGTACAAGTAGTATACACTGTAACATTTTACATTTATTTACTTTTTGTACAGAAATAATATTCTTCGACAAATTTTTTTTAAGATTAGTCATTCACAAGCAACTAGACAAGTAACAATAATTGTTATAACTTTTGGTTGTCGTAAAAGTTTTTATAAAACGATAGAGTTTTGTTCCGAAAAGCCCACTGTCCCAATAAGTAGTGCGGAATGTATGACAACATATTGGGACAGATTGTGACTTTATACAATAAATTGAAAATGGCTAAGTAGCCAAAAAGGCCGCTGTTACTCGGCAAACTAGAACATTTAAGACAGAATATTTTTATGTAATTAAAATTAATTGTTACACAACTTTTTTTAACCATTCAAAAAAGGATAGATGATGAAACAGTAACTGTTTTTATCTGTGTCTGTAGAAATATTTATAGCATAGGTGGCCACTAACTTAACTCTGGGATCCAAAAATGTATGAAGCAGTTTCGACACGAGCCACATTGTTAATTGATTAATGATCCATGGTTTACAAAATGAGGACATATTTTTATTTTATAAAAATTGAAGAAACATTTATAAAATAAACATTTACTTTCAAACACTTTATTCCTGCATATAACATTACTGTTAAATTAAACAACAAGAAATAAGATCTTAATTTTGAGAAGTGCTTTTTTAAGAGTTAATTTTTGCTGTTAATTGTTTGATATTTGTCTGATAGTTGGTAGGTGATGTTCGCACTAGTTCACTTAAATGTTCATCAGTTAGTTCAGATCGATGTTTAAATTTAATGAACTTATGATAATAAATGATAAATTTATAAATAATTGATTTGTTTTATACGATTACTGAACTCTTTTATCTAATAAATTTATTGTTATCTTTTATCTAATTACTTTTATGCATTCCCACTTCGTGACGTCATTTTATAATAGTTTAAATATAATTGATTGAGATTTGAATAATTTTGAATCTGTAGTTATTAGGGGTGTGCAAGATCTCGAAACTCTCGAGTATGAACAAGAAATAACTCAATATCGTCTCGATCTCGTTGTCAAGAATAAAATTCATTTCTCGCTTGTATTTTTCTCGATTCTGCCATAAATTTCTCGATACATTTTTAAAATCTCGAGTTTTATTTTAGGTCTTTTTATAAAACTTAAAACATTAGAATGAAAAGAAGATAAACAAAAATTTTCCAAACATCTCAACACAAGGAAGTGATTAGGATATCGCAATATCTTATTTCAATTACTTGATACTGACGAGAAATAACTTAGCATAGTAGAGATTGAGTTTTATATAACCTTGGTTTTTAGTAAAATAAATAATGGCAGTTAATTACTTAACCAAAAATAAATATAATTATATACAAATTAATATTTTGCATACGGTATGTAGTGTAAAGCATATTAACATATTAATCAATAGTCTCAACTGTTAAAGTACATATTATCTATGAGATACATTATATTTGTAATAGCTTTCATAAACTTAGTAATAATAGCATATCGAAAGAAAGTTAACTTATTAATAATTAACTTATCCCATATATACATTATATTCCTTTAAATGATGTAAAAAGCTATATGATACTTCTTACTCTCAACTTGAGATTAAAATTTTGATTCATTCTCGTTACAAAAACGTTAATCTCGTTATGTCTCGATCTCGATAAATTGTATTTAATAAATTGTCGTTTCTCGCTCGTTCCTAAACCTCAGCTCTCGTCTTTTTCTCGATCTCGATAACTTTTAATAAACAACATCTCGTTCTCGTCTCGAATTCAAAAAGTCAATCTCGCACACCCCTAGTAGTTATATTACTAATTGCCTGGAAACATAACATGAAAGAAGGTAAGCCACTAATTTATAATATAGGATATAAAAGTATTAAATAATTCACTCAGATTCAATTTAACATTGAAAATAATCACAAAGATTTATTGAAAATTATAAATAAAGATTACATATACGTTATGGTTTTCAAATGATGTTAAACAATGGTTAAAGTTCTTGTTGATATATTTAAAGATGACCTCGGCTAATTTAATTTGTAAACACTAATCGTTCATATTCTAAAGTATTGGGTTATTATTATCAAATGTTCTATTTGGTGCGTTTGACTTTAATTAGCGGTCGGGTTTTAGTGTTGGCAATGTTTATAAATGAATTTCTATTTATGCCATGCTACAAATAACATGTGAGAGTTCGCTAATTTGTTTGTGGTTAATAATAAATATGTGAATATAGTGTGGTGCTTTTATTTATGAAATAGTAGTTCATATTGGTATTGCATTGGCTAAAGGTTATCTTCGGTAAGGTTACAAATGTTTCTATCTTGGCCTAGTTCTGGATCGCCTATATAATTATAGATATACATTAGTAGCATTGAATTTAATATCTACGTACAGGATTATTATTGTGTCTTGTTCAAATTTCAAAGTTTTTATAAATATTACATGGTAGGTTAGGCTATTTGAAAATGATGTTTTTTAAAAGATTAGGCTAGACTTTGCATTAGATCAGTAATTTACTTTCCCTTGATTACTGTATTTGGAATTTGGTACTATTACAAACTTAAGCATTGAGTAGTGATTCACACACATAATTAGTCCCAAATTTGAGAAAAGTCTCTTATTGCACTCTTTTGTTAGAGGAATGCTTCTTCTGGAACTTTCTTCCAAAATTCTGTGGCCGGAACGCCACTTCGTTTCAGTCCTTCGTCATTGCAACTCTACAGCTGCGGTGCCCTTTGTAATTGATGATGAAACGGAACAGCCATAGCCCACAACATCCATAGAAAAAGGATATTTCAGGAATGAAAGTTTAAGTGATCTCAAATCATTAAATCTGACATTGATTTCTTCAGCAAGACCAGATATTTTTTCACAAATAATCTTCTGTTTCCACCTGAACGTCACAAAGATTTTCAGTAATTTTCTTCAAACATTTGAAATGAGCCAATGTTTTAGTCTCCAGGTCTTTCCGAAAGAGTCTTAATTTGCTATGAAAGCTAAATACACTCTGTGCTAAATCATAAATAAGTTTTTCTATTCCTTGTAATGATACGTTTTTAGCATTTGAAAATGTTGAACCACATCTGTCGAAAAAGTCAAATCTAATAACAACCACTAGGGGTCATGAAGTTCAGGGAAAGATTTTTCTTTTTCTTGCGTAAACTGCTTGATTGGATCAAGTAATTGAAAAAATCTGTCAAGTTATTCATCGCCATCTCATTAAGCAGTACCAAGATACATCATCTGGAAGCTCGTCATTGTTTATGTCTACAATGAAGGTTTTGAACTATCGGAGGGTTTTGGCACTCAAGCGAATATAATAATTTAAAAGATTATTCTTTTTAATAAGTATTATATTTTTAGTTTAAAAAAAGGTATATAATTTTTAAAACCAGTATTATTTAAAAAAAAAAAATCAACATGGTTTAAATAAAAATGGTGTCAAGAGCCGCATGAGGCTCGCTAGCCTCGTTGTGGCTGCCCTGTGTACAGTGTACTGCCATGCAAACAGGAGGGAAGGATTGTGACATGTTTAGCAATATGTGATAAATATACCATTTTATGGTTTGTAACGAGTTACCGAACTCGGTTACAATAATGTACCAGACAGCTGG
>JAGFPH010000091.1:963196-1035164 GCA_018207615.1 Philaenus spumarius
CCAGCTGTCTGGTACATTATTGTAACCGAGTTCGGTAACTCGTTACAGGTTGCATTTGAAAGAGTAATTCTTGTTTTCCTTAACAGTGTTAGGACTAATGCAATACTGTATCCTTTTAGGCTGCTAATTTTCAAAAACAGTTATTATGTCAATAATAGTACATACAACCAATAGTACATTACCAATACCTTTGTAATTCTTAAAATAATAAATATATCTACACAAATTTTGTATATATATCTTTGCTAAAATATAATTAATAAACTATCATGCAATTAAAAAGTTTGTATGAAGAATTTGCTTTGAAAAGGATATACAAAAATTATGCAAACAAAGCCTATATTAATAGAAAAAATAAGATGTTAATAGCCTATGTATTAATAGAGAAGCTGAATACTAAACAGAAAATAGAGAAGATTTCAAAGATAATCGGGGCAACATCATAAAAAGTTCTTTCCTTATTGTTTTAATAATTATTTAACACAGTAATTAACCAAAAAAGCATAATAACTTAATGCACATGGGACCAGATCAACTTGCGAGAATAGTAAACACCTTCGCAGTAGGCCATCTGATTCCGTCGTTTCTTGTAGTATACAAACTCTAAATTAAATGTCATAACATATAATCTCACAATGTCTAAACACTTGACATCTGTTATAGACTTATTGGATATACTATCTAGTATGCATTAACATAAATATAATGCCTATTGATGGTATATAATGTGTTTTATAATGAGAAAACCCACAGCGACCGAAATATCGTTGGCTGGCATTTTTCGCATAGTATTCAAGCGGCAAAATATCGTCGCTTGGCATTTTTCGCTCATTTTCAATCAACGATATATCGTCGCCATGGCACGCTAAGGGTTAAGGGTGCAGATAATATGCTTACTTTTATAAGAAAAGTACACATCATATATGTGTAACTATTTTGTGTACGTGTACTATATATAGCACATAGTAAATTTTAGACGCACATAATATATTAAGCAAAAACTTGGCAAAATGTCTCTTATTTAGTCAATAGCCTTTATCAAAAATTTAAACCCTCGGTAAAAGACTGTAAACTTTAACATTTTGAGGTTAACCGAATATTTGAATAGCCTAAATTTAATAACAATGATCTGGTTTAAAAAAAATACGAAATACTAAAACAAATTCTTATTAATAATTATAATACATTATTTGTTATTAATTAATAAATAATATAAACATACCTGCTCAAGATAAATATAAAACAAACATTGTAAATTTGAAACCTAACATATGGTTGATTTTGAAAAGTAAAATTTAGTGGACAAAAATTTTGTTGGAAAAACTTAAACTTTGAAAATTTAGTTAAAGGGTTATATCGTCAACAAAGTGATGACCGTACAAATTTTAACATTACGTCTGGGTGACGTTATAAAAGATGTATCAAAAGGAAAAAGTGTTTTTGTTATGTCGAGAAGACAAAAAAACTTTACAGTATACACATTATTAACAACATTATTCATGATATATATTTAAAAAAAGTATTATTTCCGTTTACAATACAGTATAAAATACATAGCTACCAAAATTAACAAAACACGCAAACGGTCACAGTGCGATTGGAAAATACTGTAGCGCGCAGACAGTAACAATAACAATCACTACATACAGACTCTATAGTATGTTGTCTTATGATGCAAAGCTCCAAACAATACTGGAACTGATAGGGTGGGGGCAACTGCCTGATCACCACTATCGCGCCAGCTATACGATTGAGTGGTATATCCCACTTATTTATCTTAACACCTTCCTAGCAAGGTCACGAGTTTAGTTACATGCAGACGATCGTACATTTTTGTTCAGTGCCATCACACTTTAATAAGTGATGCTTACTACAGTATAATATACTTAGGTAACATTCAAATTAATTAGTTTTTAATGAAGTTAAAGTAAAATATATCGTAAATTTATGACCTAGTGGACAAAATATTTATTGACGCTAAAACAGAGGTTTGTGATAACATTATATAGATTGCATAATGATATAACCTATATATTATCTGACAGAAAGGTCAAATTAGATTTTGTTTATCGCATATACCATCAAATTTACGCCAATGTGATTATCCAAACCAACCTGATTTTAATTACTTCAGATATACAACAATCTACTGTATTGTGTTTAGCACTACTTAGAGCAATATTGGTACAACAATATTTGCATATGCTTAGTTTTAGCCTTACCCAATATCTATTATTTCTGCATGCACTTTGTTTACTAGTTTAGTATAAAACAAATTGAAAATTAATGTGTAAGAAAGTTACCTGCTTCCTGAGATACCTTGTTAGCAGAAAGATTAATCTTTTGTCAAAACCATTCACAGATTTATTCTAATGATAGAAAAGAAAAGAAAGTAACCCATTCAAGTTACATAGCCAATTACCTTTACCTTAGTGTCGAAATCATTATCTTCGTAGCATTTTTGACAAAGAGGGCAGAAATTGCCTTTTTGCCGGAGTTTGAAACAGCTTTTGCACAAAGGCAAATTACCAACAAACTTGTACACAGCTGCCAAGTTACAGCTCTTACAGCAAAGGCAATGTGGGCAAACCTAAAACAATACAGAAAAAGTTAAGTACAAAACAAAAGTTATATTTTTTTGTTATAATTTTATTTTACATTAGTTAAGTACAGTGATTTAGAATAAGTGTTTTTTAAGTACTTGTCCTAGAGAAGTAATCCTTCCTCATCTATATTATATCAATACTTGATAGCATATGGGGAGATGGTAGACTATAGGTATATAGATGGCAAATTCATTTTTGATTGTGTTCTTAACAATACATTTAAATTTAACCAATAATTATTATCTTCAAACGGAGAAGCCACCATTATTAGTTGTGTTTTAATAAATATTGGATCTATTGGGCTACAAAAAAAAAAAAAAAAGACTGTACTACTAAAAAGTGATACAGTTAACTTTTTACATTAAATAATATTCTAAAGCAATATTTTCAAATACTATGACCTACTAGGATAGTAGATAGCTATCACCATAGATCATGAATAATAAAATAGATCATGCATGCATACGGCAGCTGTGTGGCGAAAATAAGGTTGTCAGGAAAATATTGCATGATCGCGCCGCGGCATAGGGAGAAATCATTCATGGCATTGGTGCTACGCACTGCTTCCGTCGATTCCCCCATAGAATGCTCCACTATCGTCGAATTTCCAGCGTTATTGAAATAGTGCATTGGATCGGAGTTCTATTAGGTTATCCAAATACAGTGATATCACTAAAACCTACAGTACCAAATGTGCACAATAATAGCTTTACAATAACCTTTTGAATTATTTAACTAATATTTATATTGAGCCCCACATTGTGAATCGATTTATAACAAAAGAGGTTATATTATATTTAAATATTTTAAGTTATCTAATCTTATAAGTGAATACACTACTTTTGAATTATTTATAGGATTTCAATTATATTTTTTATATATCTATAGGTTATCCTTCAATATTACAAATATTTATCATTTACGTTTTGAGCACAGTTTATAATTATTTTAATATTACAATTTGATTCAATGTTATTCAATTTAGAGCTCTTCTATTTCGGGTGTAAAATTGGTGGTTATTCAATTAGCAATTACAAATATATATACGAGGGGGTACCCAAAAGTAACCGGAATTGCGCTGCCGTGGGCGGGAGTTGTATACTACGAATTCCTGCCGCTAGGCATGTATAGTACAGCTCGTCGCCCGTTCAGTGAGACCGGTGTCTTCTACCCGTCTTGTTATGTTCCGTCTGTGGTCATAGTTTTGATTGGTGCTGTTTTGTTCTCTTTTCGTTTTTTATGATGGCGAATTTAAGTGAACAAAGTGCGGCTGTGAAATTTTGCTTATTGCTCGGAAAACGCCGCTGACACTGTTTTAATGTTAAAAGCAGCTTACAAAGATGATGCTGTCAGAAAAACTCAAGTGTACAAATGGTTTGCTTGGTTTAGAAATAGTGACACGTCGATTGAGGACAAACCTAGCTCTGGACGTTCATCAACTGCCCAAACTGATGAAAATGTTGAGAAAATTCGAGAAATTGTGCTCGCAGACCGTCAAAAGGGATGAGTAATCCAATGGTGTTCGTTAGAGAGACGAAAATGTTGATAAAAACAACGAGTATTCTACCACATTACGTAATAGTATCGAAACATAAAGTCCTTGGAATTACGCCGTAATCCCCGTACATTTCCCGGTGAAAAAAATCCTGTATAATTCCCACTTTTTACGAAATTCCCAGTCCGTGGACACCATGCCTGCCCACGGCAGCGCAATTCCGGTTACTTTTGGGTAAGCCCTCGTACATGCAACTTGAGCCTAACACAAATGAAATTCTTAAAACTAGAAAATAAAGTTCAACACATATATTAAAAGTCCGAATGTTTGTTAAAATTTATCAATCACCGTTCAAATATTAGATAATGTTCAAATTTTTGTAGATGAGAATGGATAATTTTAAATTTAGTAGATATTACCTTAGCTGCTTGCAGGTTTCCTTACATATGTATTATAGTCTTTGGGTATGACTTCTATACTTTTATTTATTGGTTGCTTTGAACATATACTGTCAACTCTCTTCTGTATATTATTTCAAGTTCAGTTTAGCCTCTTTTTTACTTAAAAAAAAATTTAGAATTGTTAATCATGTCTACCATGAACAATGAATACCTCAAACTGATTTTTTCAAGCCATTTTCAATGTCCCGGAGTCTACAAAAGCAAATGCCTTACATTGTGGATTATCCGCCACTCATACACTAGCACTAAGTTTTGACTTATAAAAATTAAAATATTTTATTTGTCTCTTGTATTGTAGGGCTATATAATTGTTCTAACAACGATTTTGGCATAGGTTAGCCACTATTACACTATTTAACCCACTAACGGCCATACGACACCACGTCACCATGTTTCACGGCGCAAACGCAACAATCTAGACAATAGCGAGAAATTTGCATATATTTGCATAAACGATAATTTAACCCACTTAAAATTATCCAATCGTAATAAAACTGGCACCATTGGAAAGGAAATGAATTAAACTTAAATTTTTGTATTTACAACTTTTTCGTAAAACGTATATTTACATACGTAATCATCGTTTTAAAATATGCATATCGGGCTACAGCTATTTCGGCGCGCGAATCTGCATACAATTGTACAGTTAATTCCCACTGTTTAAACGTATTTCTCCGCCTACACTAATATTCCTTTGGCAATTATAACGATACCATGGGATTCGTCATGATTTCATCTTTCTGTTGGTGTCTTCCAATCAGATGTCACAGTACAATTACTGTTTCAGTGAAGAGATACTGTAAACCCTTGCGATTGGACAGTCTCTCAACCAATAAACAGGCCATTTTGTCAACAGATATTGTAAAGGCTACGCCTTATCTTTTGACAGATTTCTCTACACCATTTTGTAGAGCAAAGTCTGAAGTTTCGAACAGTGTCAAGTAATCCAGATAAAACCGGTTTTGTGTTTGTCTAGACAGCAGTGGAAAGTGGCATTGTGGTGAGAACGCCTACGGCGTTTGTTCCCACGCCATTCAAATGCCCCGTTCTACATGCACGTGTCGACCGGGGACTTTTTATTCGATTGATGTCTTTTTGTTATTCAAATAAACGTAACTCAAACACTTTTGTGAACTAAGGAAAGACAAGTATACCGTTCTTTTCTTTGATTTATCCTCTACACTTTCTTATAATAATATTTCATTTTTGGTCAAAGCATATATTAGTAAATGACGTTACAATCTAGGCCTAGGTTTGTTACCAGTTGTGTACTTGAAACATAAAAACTGTTTTTTTCAAAATAAAAAATTTGAAATTGATAAATGTTTTTATACAGTTCTATTTAGAACTAAATTACGAAACTTTTTTACGCTTACTGTTTACTATTTACTCCATGTTTACTATTTTTTATGTAGGTCTAAAGTTGAACTTTTTCCTTTCGTTACTGAACATTTTTTGTTTCTTGAGCTAATAACTTTTACAATTTCAAAATAAACTAATTTTTAGTGGCATATTTGAATTCTTTGAAGTTTCTTCTACAAAAAAGCTATTGAACACATTTGGATTGGGGTTCATTTACTATTTTGGGCGAATTTTTAAAAATATGCTTGCAAAACGCTAAAAACGGGCTGGCCAATTTTAGCTTTAACCATGGCCGTACGTGGGTTAAACTGTTTATTTTGTCTTTTCCACTCTTATATAACATACATTTCTGTACGTTATCTTTACATACAGATATCCATACGGATCTTTCACTAAAACACTGAACATCTGTGATTAAACTCATCTGTTAATCCAAATGCTAGTAAATTGTAGTAAATTGAGAAATAACGATTTTGCCTTTTTGATTTGTTTATACTTTATAACATTCTTTCACTTTGTCAATCGGTTCTTAATCTAAATAAATTTACAATGCTTAAATTTATACTTAAATTAGTTATATTAACATGAAATACAATTATAAGGATTAAGGTTCCTTCCTTCCCATTTAGGTTATGGTTATTTACAAGTCTAAAACGGATTTTGAGGTTATTATTTCTAGGCTTCTTTATAAATCTTAATTTTCACTGTTCTTACAACCACAAATCCTTTACCTTATTTAATTTACAGGATATCTATTCCTGAAAATGTTACAGCTTCAATTACAAAGTAAGGAACAAATATTATATATAATTTTCCCCAGCATAGTTCTATGTTTTTATTGAGAATTAGTAAACAAATTATGTACAACTTAGTTCAAAGTTAAGAAATTTATCTTTTTTGTAACCATGTTTAAAATGGCAAGTCCTTTAGTATACGTTAAGTGATAGTATCAATTATTACATCAAACGTGATAGTATATTTATTTGTAGTTATTACAGCTAAATGAGTTTTGAAATTTTATTTTATTAAATTTAGTCGGAGTTACTGTTTAGTTATTAAACAACAAAGAGATCCACAGTGCCTATTAGAATGATTTTTCAAGTGAGTTAAAAAGAATGTATATTGGTTTTATAATCAGCATCACTAGCTAAATAGATTTCTTTAACCCTAGAACCGGCAGACGGTACATAATGTACAGTACATAATGTACCGTCACTTCAACACATTTGTAACGAGTGATTGTATTGAATATTTGACCCACTATAAATCTTCCAATCTCAAAAAGACAAACACCATTGGAAAGGTAATGTTTCAAACTTTAATTTTTGTATTTACAATTTCTTTCTAAAACATATATTTACATACGTAATCATCGTTGCAGTTTATTAGTTTTCTACAAATCAATCGGCGCCCGAAAATTCATACAACATAACGAAATAACTCAACTTTCGTCAATCTCTAAAGCCCACCCAGTAGGTTTTCTTAGTTAAACCTATGTATCGATGGATTCATCACAATTTCCCCTATCCAAAACTTCCATCCAATCAAAAATCGGACAAATAGGTGGGAAGTTATGGGACGTTTTGTAGACTTTTGCAATTGGTCAGTTTTCCAACCAATAAACAGCGTTATTTATTTCACGTGATATCTGTGTGACCCCAATAGTTTTTTAGAGATAATTTGGTATCTTTATAAACATAATGCTTCAAGCTACATTTCCCTGTAAACCAAATATGCTATATTTGAACAGTTTATTGTGTAGGACCGTGGGAAAGTGACTGCTAATACGGTCTCATCTAACGTTTGAAACTGCAGCCTAACGGACTTTTACAACATGGCTAGACATAGGAGTTTGCGCGCGCATCTTGTACAGACGAGAGTTTTCTATATTTTTTCTAACTTTTGTCATTCAAATAATTCTAAATCAAACACTTTTATGAAAAGATAATTTACAAGTATACAGTTCAGTTCTTTGATTTATTCTCTACACTTTGTTATAATAATATTTCATTTTTGGGCAAAGCATATATATATTAGTAAATTACGTTTTAAACTTGGCATACTTTTGATAGCAGTCTTGTAGTAGGAACATAAAACTCGTGTTTTCAAAATAATAAATTTGAAAATGTTAAATGTTTTTATACATTTACTCCTGATTACACTGATTACACTCAACTCCTGCACAATTAGCTATTGTTGAAATTATGTCACCATCACTCAGTTCATCCATTCTACAATATCGTTTTCATCAGCTTCTTCACAACCGGGAATTTTTTGTAGCAACTGGATCAGATTACATGAATCGTCATTTGTTTGCGATATTTCTACATTATCAACTGAATTTAAAACTTTCCAAGATCTAGCTATTCTATGAGTTTGGATCTCGTTCCAACTTTCAGCAATCCAGAATATGACATCTTTTAAGTTGATTTTCTTTAAAATATCTACACAATTATGACCTTCGTCCACGTCATAGTTAACTTTCGAAAGAAGTTTGTGGATGTATTTTTTTTTAAGTGTTGCAAAAACTCCTTGATCCATGGGCTGGCACAATGGAGTGGAATTTGGCGGCAGGAACATTACTTTTATATCTCCACTTATTAACTCGTCAACATTTGGATGACATGCTGCATTATCTAAGATAAGAATAGCTTTTGTGGGCAAGTTAATCGATTTCTAGACTTTTTGACTAATGCGACAAACTCTTCAAAAAACCATTCACGAAAGATATCCGAATCCATCCAGACATTTCGTTGGTTTTTATAAGTCACTGGATATGCAGCTGTCAGTAAATTTTTAAATGGCCGGGGTTTTTTATATTTTCCTATATAAAGTAATTTTAATGTATGGTTTCTTGTAGCATTACTACAGGCAAGTATAGTAACTCGCTGTTTCATCATCTTGAAGCCAGGTGCTGATTTTTCTTCTCGCGATGCTAAAGATTTCTTAGGAAGCATTTTAAAATTTAAACCACTCTCGTCGCAGTTATATAACTGCTGTCCTGTCAGTCCTTCTTCGTCAATTAATTTATGGAATCTTTTCCTAAAATTTTCGATGTCATGAGAGTCTGCCGATAACTTTTCGCCGCAGACAGTTAATTGTCTCACTCCATATCTTTTTTCCCAGCAATCTAACCAACCGACGCTAGCTGTAAAACCTTCTTCTCCATCTTTGAATTATTTTTGGAACATAAGGGCTTTTTGCTGCAGAATAGGACCTGAAATAGGCACTCCTTTATTTCTCTGCTGAGGAAACCATAAAAATAATGCCTCATTTGTTTTTTCATACTCAAACCCTTTCATACTTTTCTATTTTTAAGAACATCTTCTGAATGACGATCGCAACTCCATTTTTCTAGCTCTTGTCTCTTTCTTTTCCAATCGCCAACAGTAACTCTTCCTACGCCAAGCTCATCAGCAACTTTCTGCATAGTTTCACCTATATCCAGTCTTTTTAAAGCGTCTATCTTTGTCTCAATTGAAAGAACGACCTTCTTTCTCTTTTCTTTTGACATTATAGTAAAGATAAACACTTTATTTCACCACAAGAATGTATGAAAAGAAACTTACACGCTCTTAAAACCTGTATTCACACTGTGGTAGCTAAAACAGAACTGACTTGGTGAAACATTATGCTTACGTGGAACAGTGGGAGTAGTGATGCACCTTGGTTACGGCACTAGAGCTAATACGAAACCGATATTACCTTTCAATCATATAATTTTCGTTGACTACAGTATACACTCTTACATTCGCGTACCGAATCGTACAATACACTGTACTAGGAATTGCTACAGTATTTCAAACAAACTGTGAAACGTACTTTTGAAGAAAGAATATAAATGAGCAGTATTATTGTACATTGAAAAAAGAACAGTTTCATGTCTTATATACTTCATAAATATATACTGTTGTCATGTCGGATAAAACGGAATGTCGGAAAACCGAAGGTCGAATAATCGAGACTATACTATATATTTGATTTCTCTAAAGCCTTTGATTCTATTAATAATTCATTGCTGCTAGCTAAATTAAAAAATATTGTACTGGAGCCAGTGTGTATATCATGGATTCAATCATCTCTCTCTGAACAAAGGCAGTGTTTCAGTATTGGAGAAAGTAAGTCTAGCTGGAGAGATGTTAGCATGGGAATTCCGCAGGGTTCTGTCTTAGGACCTTTATTGTTTGGGATTTTCATAAATGACATTTCTACAACATTGAAATACTGTAAATTTCATTTATATGCCGGTGTAAAATATATTTACACTTTAAAATAGAGGATTCCGGTAGAGCGGTGGAACGCATGAATCAAGATATCTCAAATATTTCTCTGTGCGGTCTAGAAAAAACGGATCGAAAATCAACAAGGCTAAAATGCAGCCTATATTTTGGGTTACTCTCGACTGTTGAACAAAAAAAATAGACTTAGGCAGCTTTCCCAGACTTCAGTTTGATAATGACATCTTAGACTACTGTAACAAAGTTAAGGACCTTGGACTGCACATTGATAGTAAGCTGACTTGGAGAGATTAATAATAATAACAGTGCTTTATTATACAGATTTCTTTTCTTTTTTTTAACATAAATATACTTAATTTAATAACACTGAGGGGTAATCGTCTTTAATGACCGTCTGCCAGGTTGGTAAAAGTTTTTGTATTTTAAATTTTAATGGAAAAATTTCTTTTAAATCTAAAAACTATATATAATTTTTTATTTTACATATATTATTATTAATATGATATTTAAAATAGAAATAGATTTATTCTTACCCAAGGTCTATCAGCTGAATGGAGTCTATTAGCCAGTCTATCAGCAGCAAGGCACTCTGTGTGATATGACTTGCGACATTTCTGGCACGCAAGCTGAGGTCCAGAACCCTTTCCACAGGCAGTACACAATGTACAACGTGGACAAACCCAGTCAACACGCCACCAATTCCCAGAATCATCTGAACCAGGTATTCCTCCTTCTATGCAGTACTTATGGTATGGCTCACAGCAGCAAGCACAATGTATCAGCTGCAACACAAAATATATTTTACAAATGAGGCGTGTAAAAGCAAAAACCGATAAGTGACATTTTTTTACAAATATACTTTTTTACGCTATTTTGTTTGTCTATTCTGACCACATCCATCTATTATATTAGAAAGAAGCAAAAACCGACATTTTAAATGTTATTCTTGTTTAAAATCCAGCTTTAGAAGCAAAAAACGATAAAAGTGTATGTCGGTGAGATGCAACAACCGATATTTGCCAACGGCCAATCAGAGCGCCAGGATTGTACCACGTGAGCGCCAGGATTGGAACCACGTGACTGTTAGTCGTCTACCACACCCTGTAAGCTTTCTTCATTAATTTCTCTGTTGTTTATATCGTGCAGTAGTTTTGTTTTGAATATTAATATTCCTTTTACACTCTATAATTAAATAGAAACATAATGGACATTACTGTAGGAGTTAGGCCTACACACGGCAAAGGCAGAAAACGGATAAGAGATCCTTCAACATGGAGAAAGGTTCATTATAACCCGTAACCAAGTTAAGACGGTATCAATTAGAGGAGAGCAAACTTATCGATCAGATATTGGAACAAATAAATATATAATAAAACATGGAAAGAAACTATCATCCTTGAATCCTGAAGTTATTCCATCTGGAAACTGTGCTAGAGTAAAATCAGAGAAGATGAATGACGTGAAACAACCCCTAGAAACTCACTTTGGAAATACTTGGGATCAAGTGCCCGAACTTAAATTTTATAAAGACATTTTAAATATTGTAAATAATGAGTCACTACAAAATGTAGATAATGAAAAAAATACTGATTTGTGTTCGCCTCCTTGTGAGGAAAATATCTTGTGTATTTAAATACCATCAGAAAATCAAATGTTTCTTTTGTTTTATAAGTACAGGTTCTAAAAAAAAAATATTTTGTAAATTTACTATCAAAATTAAAAGTTTTTTAATGTGTTAAAAAGAGTTTTTATTTCCAAAATTCAGAAGCAAAAACCGACATTTCGATCAAGGTGAGATGCAAAAACCGATATTTACCAAGGTGAGATGCAAAAACCGACATCTGTTTATTTAAAAGTTAATTTACAACTTTGTTTATTATTTCTCAATTCCAGGCTTTGTTTTAACAGGGAAAAAATGTACACAGCTTTATGTGAAAAAAAATACATTAAAAAAATAATGATGGATTAAGATGTGTCACTTTTTTCCAATTCCTGAAAAATCTACTATGATGGAGATATCTGTTTTTGCTTCTAAACGCCTCAAATATAGAAACCAAATAAATAATTAATACTAACGACGTAGGTTCTTGCTGAAATTCCATTGTAATAAATGATAAACTTGTTTGTATTTCCTCAAAATCTTTATTGAGCAGTGCCGACCTAGGTTTTGCAAGGTATAGTATTCTCAAAGGCAACTTAAAGACTAAAGGAACAACAAATGCAACGTACAACCGTCTGGCGAAGGTAGGTCACAATATCGTTAGGTTGGGGATGGAGGAGGGAAGATCTGGTCAATGACAAAGGTTTTAGAAGTGGTGAATTACTTAAATCTATTTGTTTGTTTAAAACTAACTAGAGTCCTTATTAATTAACCTCAAAATTTTTAACGAATCTAACTTATTACTCTTACAATAAACAAGTAGTACATTAAAATCTATATTTTCAGAAAGTCTAAAATATCATGTGTTTTTAAATGGTTGGAAAAACTAGAATCATCATAGTCCATCCGCCAACTCTGTGGCCTTCCAAAATTACATAAACCTGACATCCCTATACGCTCTATTGTTTCTTTTGTGCAAACTCCTTCCTATAATTTGGCCAAATTCACTAATAATTACTTTAAAATATTAGAAAATTTAAAACAAAATTAGGTCTCAAGAATATGTTAGTAGACAAGGTAAAAGATGTACAAATTTCTCTAAAGGCAAAGAATTGTATCCTTTGATGTAAAAAGTGTATTCACAAGCATTCCCATTGATCAATGTTTGGAAAGTGTGGAATCTTTATTATTTAGTTCTAAGGTTAACCTATATATTTCTCTAGAGTTAGTAAATATAATTGCAATTTGTCTAAAACAAAATTATTTCCAATTTCAAGAAAAATGTATGAACAGGTGGACAATTTAGCTATGGGTTCACCCTTATCTCATTATTAGCAGATATTTTTACATGAATGAATTTGATACTAGATTTGTAAACAGTCAAAACTGTTTTCAACATAACGTTAAATTAATAAACTTTGAGCTTGATAAGCGAGAAGGAATTATTTAAAAATAATAACAATACACTAATTCTTACACACAAACGTTTAATGATCAAACGCGTTTCACCAACAACGTCGTCATCCTCAGTGATACATGAGCTACAACTAAAAACTTATAACTAGTTTCCCTACATATTTATACAAAACTAGGACTAGCTAGGAAAAGCTAGGGGGGGGGGGGGGTATTTATACCCTTCTACAAGATTGGACATGTTCTTAGCATATAAACAACCAGAAATTCACCTATGTACTTAATCTCGAACTGGTTAGTTGCACAGCTACAGGAACTACCTCCACCTCCTTCAATGGCAGTTAAAAATACATACGATTTTATAAACAGCGTTAAAGATACCCAGTTAAAAGAGAGTGAATATCTTGTATCTTTTGATGTTGTGTCCCTGTATCCCAGTGTTCCAATACCTGAGACTATAGAAATGGTTAAGTCTTGGTTAAAGTCAACATACCTAAGCGATAGAGAAATCCAAAAATATCTACTTCTTTTATGCACGTCACAAAATAGTTTTCAATTTAATTATAAATTCTACACTCAAGATAACGGTACGGCGATGGGAAATCCTTTATCCAGTTTTCTGGCAAATTTGTTCATGATCAATTTCGAGGTAAATGCTGAAAATTCATTTAAATATTTTCCCCGAATTTGGATCAGGTATGTAGACGATGTTTTTGGGGTGTTCGACAAAAAAAGAAAACCTTGAGAAGTTTTATCAACAAATAAATCAAACCTATCCTACAGTTAAATTCACAAAAGAAATTGAACAACACAATAGCCTAGCATTCCTAGATAAACTAGTGTCAAGAAAAAACAATAAGTTGACATTTAGTGTGTTTGCAGAAAACCAACACACACAGATAGGTTTATTGACTGGGATTCATCTCATGCATCTGCACACAAAATTGCAGCCTTCAATTCAATGGTTCACTGTCTAGTTAACCTACCTCTTTCTGAACAAAGTTATCTAACCGAAAAACAAATCAACGGATACCCAAAAATCACAACAGACAACATTATAAAGAAGGTCACCGACAAGAAAATGAAAACATCGAGATCAACCTTAACCCCAAACAAATCAGAAAAAAAAAGATGGGTAAGAATGACATATACACCAGCTTCAACAAATATTGTGCAAAAAACCTTCAGAAAACATGTAAATGTAGCTCTTACATCGGAAAACAACCTTGGGAAGTTACTAGGCAACCCTAAAGATCATATCCCCTTACAGGATAAATCCGGTATCTATAGTGTTAGTTGTGAAGTGTGTTCATAAAAATATATAGACCAAACAATAAGGAATATAAAGGTCAGGAGTAAAGAACATTGTTCGCATTTTAAATACAACGGGCCCGAGAAATCTGCTATAGCAAAGCTTTGCCTAAATGAAAGTCATTTTTTTTAAAGTAGAAAACACAGTCCTAAATAACGTGATAAAACGAAATACCCTCGACGCGTGGGGAACTTTATATTGCATTAATAAAAATAAAAACATAATAGTAAATAATGAACTAGTTCCCGTACAAAAATCCGTTTTAATATAAACTAACATGTTTAGATTTTTCTTACATTTTTGTACAATATTTTGTTATGTGCTTGTTTATTATGGGCCTATAATATATTTCTTAATACATTTTCTTGTTTGTAATCTAGTCTTGATTAACCTTTTTAAATAGATCTTATAATTAGATTCACTTATTGGTGTTTTATTATTGTTTAACATATACCACTGTCCTTATTTAATTCTAGTAACCAATGTACGCTAAGTATTTGACATTGTTAGTATTGTCCTTATTTTGTAATAATTGTAGTATTAAATTTCAAATTATTAGTATATACATATTATATAGTCATATAACTTAATTTTATGTGGCCGTTACTTTTAATTTAGAAAGTAATCTTACTTAAATCCTATTACTTTAAATGAGCAATTCTTGGATCTTTGTATCTGATGCGGATCTCGAAAACAGCTCTAACGAATTCAAAGAAATTTTGTATTTAGGTGTAGTTTTGATTTTTAAGTACACCAATATAGTTGTATTTCGTGTAAAAACACAATTTTTTTAGAAAATCTAATTTAAAAGTTGACAAATTTTAACATAGGGTCTTATGGGTTGCCATGTTGGTTATAAAATAACAACAAAATAGTAAATAAAGCAATCAAAACAGCTGTTTATAAACAAGCCATAAGATTGAGTACTATCCAAAATCAGCTGTTCATTGGATACTTTTTAATTACTGTTAAAAAAACAAGGTAATTTATACTGTTTCAGCACGTAAGAATTAGAATAAATTGTTCCTGATTTAACAATTTATTTTGTCAAAAAAAAGTAAGGATAACTTGGCAAGAATGGATAAATTCTAATAGTCAATTTTGTAATATAGACCTGGCTCATTTCTGAAACATAGTATTGAGGTTATGTTTCCTACTGTATATTTAGGCCTGGTTTCAAAACTTTAGTTGACAGAAGATAGTAGAACTAGGACTAAAATCGTAATGAAAGCCTCTCACGTTTCTAAAACATGTATTTGAGGCTATAATTAATTAATCTTCTAATTAGTGTTAATATATTTAAGCCTGGTTTCATAATTTTACAAACCAATGTACAAACGAGCCAAAGATTAACGAGATTCTTTAGCGACGCGTCCAGGGCCCAGGGGCAGAGCCCCTAGTGTTATTTGATATGTTATTATGTAATTGTTTCGGCTAGTTTACTAAACTAAATCCATTTACTTTTATCATTATTAATATTGCTTTATTATATAACTTGCTTGGATTTATTATTTTATAATAGCATATAACTGTTACATATGTAACCAACGAATTCTGTAATATCACCCTCCCTCTATCTGCTATTCATTATGGTATTTCACTTTCTGTTGTTATCTGTTGTTACGATAACCTTATTGGTTGTTTATATGAATAGACCATGCCCACTCTTGTAGAGGAGTATAAATATGTAGCTTAGTCCTAGGCTAAACTAGTTATAAGATTTTAGTTACTATGCTACTAAGTGTATCCAACTACCAGATTAAATTATTGTTTATTTAAGTAATTTGTTTGATTGTTTATTTAGTTCACTATTTATATATAAATTAAGTTATTTATTTAGAAAATCTATTAATCTCTTGAATAAACAGTACTTGTATCGGTCAAAATACCTTAAAACATAAAAAATTCTAAACCTATTGATGATTAGCAAAGAATTGGAATTACTGTATTGTGCAGTACTTAAAAATGATTAAAAACTGTGTGTTTTATTTAACGGAACCATTTTTGACAAAACATTGTATGACAAATATAAGTGCAGTTCAGTAAATTTGCCGCTGCTATATGTGGATTTCACGCATGTGTCTACCACAAACTTTTTTTTTTACTACCTTGGTCAATCCGGATTTCAGTTAGTCGGGGCTCGGATAACCGCGGCTCTACTGTATTTAGCATATTTAAAAAACCTACATTTACTGATAACATTAGCCTTACAACATCCAATTAGTCACAAATAAGCCGCATTTCACAGCATGTTGTATTGTCTCATTAATAAATGTGACTTTCATCAGGAACTTAATTGTATTAAACTGATTGCCTCTAACAACTGTTATAATGTTCATTTAATTGAAAAAAATGCTTAAAAACAAATGCTAAAAAACATATATTTCCTAATAATTGTAAAGATGAAACTAAGGAAAAATGGCATAGAATTACTTAAATCGGTAAAATTAGTGTTACTAGGTAAATTATTAGAAAAGAAAAAGCATTGTAGACCTGCTTATTACAACAATAAATGTCTGGAAAATATTTTAAATAATTTCAAGGACCAAGTAAATAATTTGTCAAAAAACAAATTAAGTTGCAAAATTTGTAATGCAGCTTATGTAGGACAAACGGTCGTAGTTTTAAAACTAGATTAAAGTGAAGTTGGTGGATGGACTATGATGATTCTAGTTTTTCCAACCATTTAAAAACACATGACATTTTAGATGTTAAATACAGATTTTAATGTACTACATGTTAATTGTAAGGTAATAAGTTACATGTGTTAGAAATTAAGGGTCGGCTCTAGTAAAACAGAAAGCAACCTGTGACTCTGGCGTAGCGGCGGTAGGTTACGCGGACATTGCTCATCCTAAATCCATTTAAAACCCGCAATTGTCCAAATAGCGTTTTTTTTAAATACCAAACTCTTGGGGACAAAATTCTTCATCCGAATGGCTTGTTAATTTTTCGCTATAATTAATAGTTACAACGTAAAAAATATTTAAAATCACCCTATAGCGGCGGTAGGTTACACGGACATTGCTCAGCCTAAATCCATTTAAAACCCGCAATTGTTCAAATAGCGTTTTTAAAAAAAATACCAAACTCTTGGGGACGAAATTCTTCATGCAAATGGCTTGGTAGTTTTTCGCTATAATCAATAGTGACAACATAAAAAAATATTAAAAATCAATGTTTTAAATTGTTAATAAATATTAAACAAAAATGTTTTCTTAGTTTTGGAAAAGCCATTAGCATGCATATTGGCCATAGCTTTAAAATGACATATCGTTCATAATTATCCGATCAAAAATAAAGGAAAAATTTGGATTTTAATTTAACATTGGTTATATGGAGTGTCAGCCAACATGGCCGACAGCTAGAGCCGACCCTTAAGAGGTTAATTAATAAGGACTCTAGTTTTAAGTGAACAAATAGATTTAAATTACTCGCCACTTCTTCAACCTTTGTCATTGACCAGATCTTCCCTCCTCCATCCCTAACCCAATGGTATTACGGCCTTTCTTCGGCAGGCGGTTGTGTGTTGCATTTGTTGTCTTTAAGTTGCCTTCGAGAATGTCGTAGCTCGCGTAACCTAGGTCGGCATGGCTCAATAAAGATTTTGTGAAAGTACAAAAAAATGTATTATTTATTAAACCAAATAAATGTTGCGCAGTTAATAATAATTAAATGATTTTTCTAAATAATAAAAATATACATTACATTCTCTAAGCCTGCACTGCCACAAAGAAAGCACAAAGCTCGTGTAGCAAATGTTACATCTGAACCGATGAGAGAAAATCCAGTTTTACATATTTCCTCAGGATCATAGCTTTCCCAAAAGTCTACTGAAATAGAAGTACTCTCGGACTTTTCTGGAATCCCATCCAACAACTCACAATTCTGTCTGCCAAGGTCTTGCAGAGTTCGAGCCTATAAACAAATAAAAGTAAACATTTAGTTATTCATAAATATATATATATCGTCAAAAAATAATAACTCTCAGAAATAAATTAACATATACTATGAGATGAGCAGAAAGCTGATGTAAACACTACAGGATATCCTAGATCATACTCACAAGTTTAACACAACTAAATCATTGTTATAAATATATGTCAACTAGCCATGTCGAATATTGAATAGAGAGCTTCACTTTAAAATTATTATAGTGGTTGCTATTTCACCAATAGTTTGATAGTAGTGTGTAAGGATCGAAACTCCATACTTTCATTTTATTTCTTGGCAATAGCTGATTGTTACTAATTTCTTAAAACTTGTGAAAATCCAAGATATATGATATGCAATGTACCTCGAGATCTTGGCTTCGGGTCCAGTATTAATTGGTTTGCTAGATATTTTAAGAAGAGATTCCTTTGGAGACTCAAGTGATAAAATTAACCATAAAGAATCCTCACGTTAAAAACTGGATAAATTAATAATTGTGTAAAAATTGCCTAATCCCTTAACAATTTAATTTAGTACATTTCAATACTAAATATATTTAAATTGTATCCGTTGGCTTTTTCGGTTAATAATCTTTAATTGAAAGATGATGCTTGAAAAGGCTTAAACATTTTCCCACTTTTTATTTTCTTATATTTTTTAAATGTATGTGTGTCATTACCTTCTTATCAGATTTACCAAAAGAAGATGATGATGATGACAATCCGAAGTCGTAAAATGAAGCTATGAAAACTCTTCAAAAAAAAAAAAAAAAAGGAAGAAGGTAATGAATGATAAATTGTAGTCTCTACAGGAAAATGAAACCTGAGACCTTGTAATGTAAATGTAATTAAAAATCATTGAGTTTTTAGAGTAAAGCCTCCAATCAATGGAGAAAGTCGATACAAAGCAAAAATGTACTCAATTGAGCACTCAAACATCTGTAGGGTTAAGAAAATGTTACAACTGTCCCCTTAGATTTTCTTTACAAAACAAAAAGAAACTTCTTTTAGTAAAATCTATAATTAACAATAACAAATTCTTTAACATTAACATATAAAACAATAATTATTTATTTACAATATCTATCTTTTAATTATACTGAAGATCCTCATTACTTTATAAATCTTATTACTAATAAACATCCTACTGTAATCTCCCCTTTATAAACTTTATATATGTATGTAATTCAGGTTTCTTCATAATATCTTGGTATTTCATTCTACCTCACATTTCTATTACTCTCCACCCTATTAAACTCCTTATTTCTCCAATCGTTATTTCTATTTTCTCGGTTGAACGGTACAATATCCCTTTTTCTTATTTTGTTGTTCCTGTTGTCAATATCTTCTTTATTTAAGTACTGTGTAACTCGCTACGGTTACAATAATGGGTCTCTTTTGCTTTTTTCAGTCCCTGTTCGGGCGCCCTATTGTAACTCGCTACGGTTACAATAAAATATATATGTTAATAAAGTGTATACAGAAATTTGAGGAGACATAATTTTGATAATTATAACAATAAAAAAAATGCAATAATTACTAAAAAAACGATGAAATGTAGGCAATCTGATGCTAAAAACTATTTATGTTACCATCATCACAACACTTACCTTTAAAAATTTACACAATGTCAAAAATCTAACCTCAATTATGTTTGCTTACTTGCCTACTTACTACTGACCTACATTTCATCTCTCTAGGTCACAGATGTTCATTCTCTGCAGAATGATGTCATATCGCTTTTAGCCTAGACTATTTATTAATCAAGTTAATTTACATTTACTTCCAAAAGGGGGTACGTTTAACTGAGCTAGTACTTCTTTAAGTGGTGTCATGGTATAGAAATGATATTCAAGACATCACATGCGAACAATCTGTAAATTTATTGATGCATTTCAACACAAATCATGTACATCATAATTAAGAAATATAACGTGATTCCATTTCAGCTCACGGATTAGTGATTTAATCAAACGTTTAAAACCGTCAACTAATCCAAAATAAAGATGTAATCTTACCTTGTCTCTATCGTAATTTCGGTCATTCGACCATCATCAGGAGAATTAAAAACATTAAAAAACACAACACTAACACAAAACACAACACTACATTAAATAAGTCTCACTCCGTATGGAGATCGTTGAACGATTAATGTACATATGGTTTAGATTACGTCTTAATGTGTCGACAACGTACACGTCAAATCGTTCGGTCGATACTGACCTCTAATTGCGTTCTTACATCTTATCTCTGTTGGATTAGCCTGAACCGGTCTCTCAATTAACTTTTCGTATAACATATTAGAATAGAATGATAGCTGGTCGTTTAGTAGGTGCGTAGTATTACATTTCGTGGCTTTATATATCTTAAATTCTTCTAACGCATTCATATATCGTCCTTTTTTGCATATATTATGCATTATTTCCATGTTAGAGATGTAATCCGTGTAAGTATGGTTACTATCTATTAAGTGTTGAGCGTAACTAGATGAATGGTTGCTTAATTTTTTTGTTGGTAAATGCTCTTTAAACCTTATGCAAAATGGACGACCGGTTTGGCCTATATAAAAACATGGGCAATCGTTACATTTAATTTTGTAAATGCCCGTACGTTGTTGGGTATCTCTATTTTTCACGGGGTTGGGTTCCAGAATCCGTTCTATTTTGTTGGTAGTTCTGTATGTAACGATTACATTCTGTTTAGCCATCGCGTTCTTTAATGTATAGTTGATCATACTGCCATATTCGCACGAAACATATTTTATTTTATTGAGGTTGTCTGAGAGTGGTGGCCTGGATTTGGATTTAGAAATATGTTTATTGACCAATTTATCGATTAATTGCAGTTTATATCCGTTCGCTGTTGCGATGTGTTTGATTATTTGCAATTCGCTGTTATAGTCTTTATCTGACATTGGTACGGACAATAAGCGGTGTATAAAACTGTTGTAGGCGGCAATTTTCTGTTCTGGGGGATGGTGTGAAGTTACGTGTATCGTTTGGTTAGTACTTGTTCGTTTTCTGTATACTTTGAATTCCAAATCTTTATCGGATCTTGTTATGGTGAGATCTAAATAATTTAGCTTACGGTCGATTTCGCATTCTGTAGTGAACGATAAATTTTGGTGCATGTGATTCATATATGTACATAGGAGACTCAGTTGTCTCTTACTACCACTAAACAAAATAATTGTGTCATCTACATACCTGTGGTATGCTATTATATTATCTATGTATGGATTTGTATCGGCTAGTAAGAAGGAGGTTTCTATATGATTAAGAAAAATCTCTGATAGAATACTGGATAAAGGTGAACCCATAGCCAGACAGTCATTTTGTAAGTAAAATTCACCATTGAACTGCCAATAATTTTGACATAATATGGTTCGCATGAGATTAATTAATTCGGCAAATTTTATATCTGCTCCAAGCTACCGCGCTTCACAGTTGCTTGATACAATAAGGAAACATTATTTCTTTAAACATAATTACAGCTTACGGAACAGCTTAGACCTTATTAATGAACTTAAGACAGTAAATATGGAGCCCTCTTACAAATTGGCTTCGTATGATATAGTGAATTTGTATACGAATGTACCTATTACACAAACCATTCACTTATTAGAGACAAATCTCAGAGAATTTTCTATCCTTCCTGCATCATCCATTACTGAATTAATTAATCTCATGCGAACCATCTCATGTCAAAATTATTTCCAGTTCAATGGTGAATTCTAGATTTTAAAATTTAAAATTGAATTTTCAGACATCCACAGACTAAAAATAATTTTAAAATGTCACTGAATAAATTCCAAGATATACAAAAGTTGCAAAATTTCATGCTGAACAAATAAATTTTAAACTGTAATACTATACTCTTCCAAACAAATTATTGTGGATCATTACAAGAAACAAAAACGGCTAGCGCCTAGCACAGATACAAAAGTGTGTACTAAAACAGCTGACTTTACTATGCTACCAAAACTACATTTTTTTAAAGTATTGATTTTAAACTTTATACTATACTGTAGTAATCGATTGCTGACAAAACCATATAAGACACTTTCAGATTGTAATGGTACCAAAATTCGATTGATAGACTAAACAGAAGATACGAGGGTCGTCCAGAAAGTAAAGAACGAATGCGCATCGCGCGCGGCGCAGATCCCCACTACTGTGATTACGTGCGTGGCCGCTTGCCCCTTCCTTTCTCTTCAGTGCGAGGTGAGTCTCGTTGCTGTGTGGGCACGCTACTTGTTTTCGCAGCGCTTTAAAATGGCGGCGCTAATCGAAAATCCCGCCAAATGTTAAGTACGGAGTGTAATCCGCTTTTTGAATGCTCAAAAAGTTAAGCCCATTGAAATTTATAGGCAAATTAAAGCTGTCTATGGTGAAGATGGGATGAATGAGTCATCAGTAAGAAAGTAGTGTATCATGTTTAACCAAGGAAGAACTAACGTGCATGATGAAGATCGGAGCGGGAGGCCATTACTAGTCACGGATGAACTGAAGCAAAAAGTTGAAGAAACAATTCAGGAAAATCGACGTTTCACTTTGGCGACTTTACATGACTCTTTTCCACAAATTTCATGATCACTCCTACATGAGATAGTGACAGATCATCTTGGTTATAAGAAAGTGTGTGCTCAGTGGGTGCATAAGATTTTGATGGATGACCATAAAATGGGGGCAGCCCTTAAATTTTTGACTTAATATGACAAAGATGGAGACCAATTTCTTGATCGTATTGTTATGGGAGATGAAACATGGGTTTCGTATAAGACTCCAGAAAGCAAGCGTCAGTCAATGGAGTGGCATCACACAAATTCGCCCTCAAAACCCAAAAAGGAAAAAACATTGTTGCAGACTCGCAAAGTCATGGCAACGGTTTTTTGGGACCGAAAGGGATTAATCCATGTGGATTTCATGCTACGAGGTGCAACAATAAACTCAGAATCCTACTGGAAAATCTTTAGTCATCCTCCCTACAGCCCTTACCTCGCACCTAGTGATTTTCATCTGTTTCCAAAGTTGAAGCAATTTTTGGGTGGAAAACAGTTTGGAAATGACGATGAACTTAAATAAAGAAGCAGTGATAATATGGCTCAAATCTTTCGCGGCTGATGAGTATAACATCGGAATAGAGAAACTGGTCCCACGTTACAACAACTGTCTCGACAACGATGGGGATTATGTAGAAAAGTAGAATAAGGTACTGTGGCTGTGTAAATAAAGTTTGGTGTTGATATCTTTTGTTTTTATTTAACCATGCTAAAACGTTATTTACTTTCTGGACGACCCTCGTACATCATATCAGGGGTCATTTCATTAACCACCAATCCCTGATAGCACTAATAAAAAATACTCATAGCCCATTACCTTCACATTCCATTTCAAACATTAACATAAAATCATTCACCATGTTTGTAAACCCATATAGTATTAAGTTTTTTTAGGACAATATAACAACAGAATAAAAAATGATTTACAAGGTTGAGAAATGAGAAGAAGAAAATTGTTAGAGGAAGGAGGAAGAAGAAGGTGATTTGGGATGGTAAGGAGTTTTATGGCAGCAACTTGAGTAACATAGTTCAGTGTGTGCACAGCTCTAATTGAATTTTAATAAGTGTTTGAATAAACTATACATACAAATTGAACAGTTTGAATATTGAGTGCATAATGTATATTAAACCTACATCCAGTCAATTTGGTGAGTTTATTCCAGTTCACAACCTTCTTCACACCAGACCTCCATATTTTCCTCACATTGAAGTGTCTAAACTATCAACTAATCGTCACCGTTTCTTCAACCATACAACCATTCAGGAATTTTAATTAAACATCTATTTTAATCTTAAGCTCAAAATTGTAAACCATTTCAATCACGTCACAAGTTAGCATCAATCATCTTTCATTAGCATAAACCTAGATTAAGTGTTCATTTTGTTAATAGTTATTAAATATTAATTTGTTCTTGTTAAATATAACTAAACTAAAAAAACCCTCACAACCAGCTAGCCGGCAACCCAATTGTAAACATAAACCCAAGATTTGTTAAAGTCAATAAATAATTTATAAATCCATTTCATAGCATCTCTGTTTATTTTATATTCGATGATAAACGCAGAAGGATAAAACGTACACAACACTTAACATTATAAGATTGAATGAAAAGTGACGACTTGAAGTCCGTTTAAGAAAACCTCTGTAGAAAAGTCGCAAATGCGACTTTAGCATTACAGACTGATTTATAATGATTGCAAATGCGACTTTAGCGTTTGGAGGGTTAATGTTATTTAGTCTATTTTATTCAAAACTTAATTATTATTTTATTTGAGCTTATTTATTTCCTCAAGCCCCTTGTTGTTGAGCCAATTCATAATAAATTTTGATTTATACTTTATTAATACAAAATAAACTCAAACAAATTACAATACTGTTTCTCCTATCTCATGGTATTGTGGGTAAATGCCAATATTTATGCAACTACTCTACTTCCCATACTCAACAAACAAATCTTATGTATAAAAATCTAACCTAAAGTTCAAAACAATATCAATTCAAGTTTACAATTATCACAAAAGTTTATTCAATTCTCAATTTTATATTGTTCATTCCTCAATTATACTGATAGTTAAATTGTTATGGATGGTTATTACCTCACAACTTGTAGCCTTGTTTTTTTCTTTTAATTTTTATTTACTAGAACTTTATAATAGTACTGTCTTCTAACTTAGTTCAAGACCATCTCCAATTTATTTTGTTTCCTTTTTTCTTTTTAAATATATTTTACGAATTCAAAAATACGTGCGGTTGCTAACAGTTGTTCAAATAATCAAGGGACACCATTATCACACAGCCTTCCATTCACTTTTTTCTCTATCATGTATTAATCTGCACTGGGATTAAGTTTCATGTTTTATATTTTTATATATTTTAATACACCGATTACAATTTTTGTAATTTTTTATGAATATTGGATTAAAACTTTACTTGTCTCAATGGTAATTTATTTGTATAGTTAAAATTTGTACGAATGTCATATTTATTATTGGAACGGAACACAAAGTTATTACAGTTCTACATTCCTTGATTTCTATTCCTTCCTTCAGTTAATTCCTCTGCCGAATTCCCTTATTGAAAACTATGACACCTCACTCTTTTTTTTCATATTTCAACATTTATTACACTTATTATACTATTAATTCTTGATTCTAAGATATAAATAATTACATTTCATCTGTGTTTTCATTAAATAGTGCATGTGAATCCTATTTTAACCTATAGGCTACCACCTAGAGTTTTGTTTACACAATGTTTGTTTTTGTTTTCTTTTACTATTTTGGCAAATTTAGTTAGTTAAATTTAGTTATTATTACTATTTATTATTATTAATAATAATTTATTTAGTTAAATTACAAGTGAAAAAACATAGACCAAGTCCCGGGAACTTTCCTTGCTGAGGATGTGCGTAAGCGGGGGAAAAAATATATTAATAACTTATTGTAAAACATTTTAAGCCATGAGTAATGATCAAGAGGTTGATTTATATATATATATATATTATAACATTTTAACAAAGTTGGGAAAATATAACCTCAAAATAGTACTTAAAGCAAGAACTAGCCTACCTAATGAAAGTAATTTAACTTCAGAATTTGTAATAATTTAACACAGTAAATAACTATATAATATCAATAAATAAGGCTAAATAGAAATTAACTTACCTTTTTTCTTTTATAAAAATAAATCGACAAGCCTAGGCTAAAATGTAGTTACAAAAAATTGAAAAGTATGCAATCATATTTCATTATTCAAATCTATTAGCGTGTATAATTATGGGTATGTATTACTAGATTTAGTATAATTAAGATTAAGAAACATTGTAATTTATTTGAAAAACAAGTGTTAAAACAGTGTTGAAATATTATAAATGTGTAAACAAAGCAAATAGAATGTGAAAACAGTGCCTCCGGACTGTAAGGACAATCGATTAAAGTTGAATCAGAATTAAAAACAGCTGTTTCCAATGCGTACATCATCACCCGTAAACGTACTGTTATATTTTTCTAAAAAATGAATATTTTGGACATTTTAAAGGCATAAAAGACTTAAATAATTATAAACATTGTTAAAAAACGATTACACAAGTGGCAAAACTTATAAAAGTTTACTTTATTGATTTTGTTAAAAGAACATTGGCTTAAATAAGACTAATAGTGGAAAACGTATAGCAAAGCTACTCAGTAAGGCAGTGCACAGTGTCGCGGGTCCATTTTGAAGAAGAACCAAGCCTTTTTCTTACTTTTTAGTTGACCATTGTATGATACAGACGTTTTTGTTAAGAGGCTCTAAAAATAATTCAACCGTACATTAAAATAAAGACAGTATAAATCATTAAATCCATTTAAGAAGAAAGCAGAAATAATTTCTATCACGAATTTCAAGAACTGAAATAATATCTATTCTAAATAAACTAAGGAAGTATTATTGTTTCAATTGAGCTCCTGGGAAGGTAGTATCGGTCATATTTATTAAAGTACATTTAAAGAACAGTTACCAAAAACTTCAGTGTTCAATATAGACTTACCAAATTGTTAAATTATAAGAAATTAAGAACCATAACTAGAAATTGAACATTTATTTGAAATTTATACTTTAATAGTTAGCAATTTTAAATACTTATTACAGTAATTATATGATTCATTTTGCTACAGATTGCATACTTAATTAGCCACAAACCTTTTTGACCCGAGATTAAGAGATCTAATAATTAGTAATTATAAAATAATTGCAATGTTTGATATGTAATAATAAGATTGTATATATGATTTAAATGTAAAAGGAGATTCAATATATTGTTTAAATAAACCAGATTTTGTTATAACTTAAAAGCTTATAGTTATTGTATTGTTGGAATAGGCCTAGCCTATAAGTTGAACCAGTGAGATATTTGTAGTGCTCTTTCAGCTTTGAGATAGACAATTGAAAATTTGATAAAATTATTTAAAATAAAATCCTCTTTTATTATAATATATAAATATATATATTGAAACATTAGATTCTCATTTTTTTTTAATAAAAGAACAGTGAAATGTAAGATTCACAAATTTGTTAGATAGCCTAAAAGCTAACCTCAAAATTTACTTAACAGAAATTACCAGTTTGGAAAATCAAAATAACTTTCTAACCTTAGAATATTGAACAACCAAATTAAATCTAAAACTTACCTTTAAGGGTCGGCTCTAGTAAAACAGAAAGCAACCTGCAACTCCAGAGTAGCGGCGGTAGGTTACGCGGACATTGCTCATCCTAAATCCATTTAAATCCCGAAATTGTTCAAATAGCGTTTTCAAAAAAATACCAAACTCTTGGGGACAAAATTCTTCATCCGAATGGCTTGATAATTTTTCGCTATAATTAATAGTTACATCGTAAAAAAATATTTAAAGTCACCCTATAGCGGCGGTAGGTTACACGGACATTGCTCAGCCTAAATCCATTTAAAACCCGCAATTGTTCAAATAGCGTTTTCAAAAAAATACCAAACTCTTGGGGACGAAATTCTTCATGCAAATGGCTTGGTACTTTTTCGCTATAACTAATAGTGACAACATAAAAATTATTTTTTTAAATTGTTAATAAATATTAAACAAAACGTTTTTCTTAATTTTGGAAAAGCCATTTGCATGCGTATTGGCCATAGCTTTAAAATGACATATCGTTTATAATTATCCGATCAAAAATAAAGGAAAAATATGGATTTTAATTTAACATTGGTCTTATGGAGTGTCAACCAACAAGGCCGACAGCTAGAGCCGACCCTTAAGTTGTTAAGTTATTATGCACATTTAAAAAAACCCAGAATCAGTACACCGAGATAAAGAGTTGTAAATATTAAAAAAAGTATAATAATAAAATTGCTAATATTATACTGAGTGCTCTAAAAAGGTAATTAAAAGTCAAACTGTAAGAATAAAATAACATAAATTGTGTTGAATTAAAAGTTTACCTTGTTCACTGAAACAAAACTTGTTATTTCAATTATTTAAGATACATTATAAAGCAAGTTTTCAAAAAGTAAAATTAAATATTTTGAATACACATGTATCATTATATTGTATTATTAAATTTCAAATAAGTTTCAAAAGTTACATATTTATAACATTTGTTCTTATCTTGTTGAAAACTAATTTTGAGGTTATACTAAATTTAGTCTTTGTTTACATTTTGAACATTTGAGTTATTTTTACTTTCTCCACCCTATAATGTTCGAACTTGAATTTTCAGTTGAATTATCTGTTTTGGTGCTCCCAGAACCCCAAAAAATGGTTTAGTGCAATTATCTGTGTTGGTGCTCCCTGAACCCAAAAATATTTTTAGTGGAATTTTTTGTTTTGGTGCTCCCTGAATCCAAAAAAGTGTTTTTAGAGTGGTGTCTGTCTGTCAGTATGTATACACAACCAGAGAGGACACTATTGGTCCGATTTTCATGAAATTTGGTATGTAGGTACAAAACCCTAATATCTCCAGGCGTTTTTTTCATTTTTTGGAATTTTTAATTTTTAAGGGTAATTTACCCCTAAAAACCCATAAAAAACGACAAAAATGCAAATTTCTCAAAAACGGCTCTAACGATTTTGATTAAATTTTCAGTATTTATAGTGCTTAAGATGCCAAACAAAATGACACCACCCGCTTTTATCAAAACTTCGGCGTTTTATAATTATGGGGAAATGTTTAAAAATAAACAAGTTTATGTTGTCAATCTAGCATCGCGGCGGCGGCCGCACGGGGTAGCATCATGGTAGCGATCACGGCCAGTAATTCAAAGGTCGCGCGATCGAATCCCACCTTGGACAATAATTTTTTTATACGATTGACGTAGGTAGAATATTATTTTTTTGTTTTGTTCTAAAAAGTAATAAATAAAATGATTGAAAACAATATTATTTTGACTACAGTAAGTTGGGAGAAAGTTTGTGTCAGTTAACTGATACCGTTTATTTCCTTTTACTATCGTTGAATACATGAACCAGTACCTTAGACTATTACATTATATAATTATTAGTCTAACATTAGAACTGTTAATGCTAACGTTTTTCCGATGCCAAACCATTTTGGTGCGTTTGCAAGCATTTTTCAAAAATTCGCCAAATATAGTGATTAAACCCCAATCCAAAAGTGTTCCATAACTTTTTAGTAAAGAAAGGTTCAAATAATTCATATATGCCAGTAAAAAATTGATTGATGTAAAATTTACAAAGTTATTAGCTCGAAGAAACAAAAAATGTCCAGTAACAGAAGAAAAAGTTTCAAATTTAGGCCTACATAAAACGTAGTAAACATTTTTTGTAATTTTTTTCATAAATGTAAAAAGTTTCGTAATTTAGTTCTGAACAGATCTGTATAAAAATATTGATCAATTTCAAATTTCTTATTTTGAAAACACCAGTTTTTATGTTCCTACTACAAGACTCTCAACAAAACTTGGTCTAGTTTGAATAGTAATTTAGGAATACATCCTTTGCCCAGAAATGAAATATTATAAGAAGTGTAGAGAATAAATCAAAGAATTGAACTGTATACTTATAAATTATTATTCCATAAAAGTATTTGACTTAGTTTTACTTAAATCACAAAATTAGATCAAACGAATTAAAATTCTCACGATTCATCAAATACGACATTCTGTGTGAAAAACCGTTGGAAGTGTCACTTCGGGAGCATGAGAAAGTCGAGTTTTGAATTTCCCATTTGTCAGTATTTCTCAGAACTGTACGAACAAAACCGTTAGAGTAAATATAGTTTGCTTTACACCAAACGAAAGATTGAACTTTGGTCTATAAATAGATATAAAAAAGTCTATGGAAATAATTTGAATTATAAGAGATATCTCGAACGCAAAATGTGCTGTTTTATTCGTTGAAATCTGTGCAATTGCAAAGGTTTACAGACAATGCCATATCTTTGGAACTATGCAAGTGACTTTTGATTGGATGGCAGTTTAAGAACTGCCAGGACCTTAGGCTATTACATTATGTAATTATTAGTTTCAAGAAAATGTTACAATATACTTTGAATATCTCAATTTAAATTATCATATTTTTTAAATAATTTAACCTTAATTTATAAATTGTCAAAACTTGTATCAATGTATAATTCTTTCTTTAGTGTCAAATGGAGTCAAAGACATCTGAGAAGCTAAGCAAGTGTTTTGTATAATCCTCTTAACAGGCCTAGTCACATTCCAGTTAAAATTTAATTGAGATAACGCCCAAGAGGGTGGTACATATGTTTGGCCTATGACTGCCTGGTTTGATAGGTGTAAGATGAGCGTTTCTTAAACAGCATTATTTTGCAGACGATCTTGATTTACCGAATTACACATTCACTGACTTTAAGACTGAAATAATATGCATGTATTGCGTATGATTTAGAGTTTACGAATAGTTTTCATAGATGGAGCGTGGGTTCAGAAGTTAAATGTACTGCCGGGATATTTAAAGAAACGCTACACCATATATTTGTTTTAACAAAAAAAAAAAATAGTTTCTGTGACGGAGTTTCACAAGAAATATTAACATGTCGTTCTTTTAAAACACTAAGCATTTTTTCCGACTTACTGAGGAGTGCACTGTTGGATACTAACAAAGGCCATGGCCCGACTGGGAGTAGGAATTGAGAGAGGAGATGACACTTGATTGGGCTATGTAGCATTTGTTCTTGAGGAAAATCATTTGCTTATTTTTTAGCCATTTCTCGTATTAAAGCAAGGAATAGGTGTTTACTTTTCCAAAGATATTTTTTAAAGTAGTTTCTCTAACAATAAATACTTACCAGAGTTCTAGACTGTGTTAATTTTGTAGCCTTAATTAATTGCTGCTCTTCTTTTGAAACAGTATCCAGGACATGCCTAATTCTACCACAACTTTGTTGTTCTACTGGTTTCTCTACAGTGGTTTTTTCAACTTCGGTGCAACTGTTAAAAAATGTTTTGAAATCAGTCATAGAAATGGTAAATAAAACAGCATCAATTTATAAGAAACTAAGTAACTGAAATAATTATAATACGATAATAATAACTTACAGGCAGGCATATCTTGCCTGCGGTATCACAGCACAACAGTTTATGTGGTGGGAGAAACAATTGATTCAGCTCAAGTTGAACTGTAAACATGTTTATACCTGAGGAGATCTCGAATGTTCTCACGTCTTGCCCTTAAAATAGCTACTGCCCTGCAGATTTAAGGCAAACTTCTAACATGAATGCTAAGGATTGATTTCGTTTGATTTACACAACACGACTATTGTAATGTCTGCAATTTTCCAAAAAGAAATATACCTCAAATCTAACCTGTAAGTTTTCAAAAAATTAGAGTGTATAGAACATAGATAAACAATGAGGAGTTCAAACTTAAAAGAACATTGACAGTTGCAAAAAACTGAAAAAAAAACTAACAGTGATATTCAATGACCACAGATTAACTCTTAGTTTTCATCTTGTGTACACTGTCTTTTGGTCAGCTACTCTCCTCGTAAAGGCTACTGCGGTTTCAAAAATTCAGTTTTCATCCTCAGGCTATACAAGCTGTCAAATCTCTTATATTACTCGATTATTTGAACTGTAATGTCTCAAATCTCAGTAATACAAAACATTCATTTATTTCATTTATGACAGCCTAATATTATAGCCTAGAGAACCCTGTGTCGATATACAAACAAACACCAGTAACAGTCCTGTAAAGAAATGAAAGCCAGATACTAAATTAGAAGCACTATATTTATTATTTATGTAAAATTTGTCAAAATCACTATACCAGAACTCAAGATGGTTAAAAACGTATTTAGTTAAGTTATGTCTGCCATATTTGTAGGTTACTAAACCATTGTAAACACGAGCCAAGTAAAAGACCAATAATGTACCATGTAATTTAAATTATAAACGAAAACACGATAATCCAATGTGTAAAACGTATTCTAAATTTAAGAAAATATTTATAAAATAATTAATAGTTAATTATATACCATAGACTATTATTACTCTTAAAATATTCACAATGATTAGTTTAACATATGACACAAGTAGTACAACATACACCAGAATTCAAAAAAGGAAGTGATTATTTAATCGGGTAAATTAAAATTATTACAAGTAAATAAATTTAAGACTTGAAACGCAAGAACAAATTAATTCCATAATTGTTTTGGCCAACAAAGAAATACTTTAGGTATAAAAATCCATCAAAAACTACTTTAAAGTGAAGAACAGGGACGCCATCATGGAAAACAACAGTGACGTCATAACGCATAACATCACGTGAACGCAATCAACGAATCAAACGAATGAATACAGATTTCCGGATTCTAAGATAGGCGGAAGAAAGGAACCCGGCGACATCGTTTGAAAGTGAAGCCAAAAGCAGTACAATTTAAGAACTAAGCGTGGGTGGACGTAACGAATGCAATGAAGAAGTGACGCCGTTAATTGTTTCATAAAAAGTGTAGTCAAAATGTACAATAACTCGATATTTATCCATATGTGCAACCAAAACTGATAAGTATTCAAAGAACAGTGATTAAGATTAATATCTACAGGAAATTATTTAAATTAAATAAAAGAACTTACCTTCTTCCAATCCAATTCCTTACGACATCATGTCATAATTATTAACTTCATGTTTGAACTCATAATTGCGTATATTTTAAATGAGATAATTACAGCAGCACGAGTACCCCTAACCCGAGATTAACTTGAATTAAAATCAAATTTAACTAAATTATGTATTGTGGTGATAAAACAAACTTTATCCTATGAAATTTTATTTATTATACTGAGCTAATCCAAACCGGAAATAGACATTCTTTGAAATAGAGATTCTATATTATAATCTAAATAAATCAAATTCGTTCTTTATATCTTATTATAAACCAAAATTATAAACCTTATGTACTAATAGATAAATGATTTAATTATATTAAACCAAAATTTGTTAAAATTAAACTTATACTTATTTCAAAGATAATATAATTGAGATTGAACTTAGTAGGTTTCAATTATAGTACTTATAGGCTACTACAGTAGAATAAGAAATAGTATTATAAGTTTAGCTTCCGGATAGTGGGGGCCTTATAAAAAGAAAATAATTAATAGTTATATTATAACTTTGCTCCACAAAGTATGGACATTTGAATTATGACACAAAAAAATTTATAAATATATATATATAAATTTTATAAAAATTTTACATTATAGAACATATTTATTTTGGCCATTATCGTAATGGATTTTATGACAGATAAGAAAGTAGAGGGAAACTTAGTGTCTACAACGTTATCTCCACAGTCTAGATGTGTCCGGTACATATATCGCACATGATATTTTGGCAAAATAAATAAAATGTTTGAACGTACTAACAGTATTGTGTTGTGTGTTTTTATGTTTCTTCGTGACGACTTCTAGCGAGAGATTTGACAGCTTGTATGGCCTGAGGATGAAATCTGAGTTTTTAAAACCACAGTAGCCTTTACAAGGACAGTAACAGACCAAGAGACAGTGTACACAGGTACAAAATTTATATATATATTGTAATGGTACCAAAATTCGATTGATAAACTAAACAGAAAATACATCATATCAGGGATCATTTCATTAACCACCAATCCCTGATAGCACTAATAAAAAATACTCATAGACCATTACCTTCACATTCCATTTCAAACATTAATATAAAATCATTCACCATGTTTGTAAACCCATATAGTATTAAGTTTATTTAGGACAATATAACAACAAAATAAAAATGATTTACAAGGTTGAGAAATGAGAAGAAGAAAATCGTTAGAGGAAGGAGGAAGAAGAAGGTGATTTGGGATGGTAAGGAGTTTTATGGCAGCAACTTGAGTAACATAGTCCAGTGTGTGCACAGCTCTAATTGAATTTTAATAAGTGTTTGAATAAACTATACATAAAAGTTACCACCAGAAAAAAAAATATAAATTGAACAGTTTGAATATTGAGTACATAATGTATTAAACCTACATCAAGTCAATTTGGTGAGTTTATTCCAGTTCACATCCTTCTTCACGCCAGACCTCCATATTTTCCTCACATTGAAGCGCCTAAACCTACACTATCAACTAATCGTCACCGTTTCTTCAACCATTCAGGAATTTTAATTAAACATCTATTTTAATCTTAAGCCCAAAATTGTAAACCATTTCATCACGTCACAAGTTAGCATCAATCATCTTTCATTAGCATAAACCTAGATTAAGTGTTCATTTTGTTAATAGTTATTAAATATTTATTTGTTCTTGTTAAATATAACTAAACTAAAAAAACCTCACAACCAGCTAGCCGGCAACCCAACTGTAAACATAAACCCGAGATTTGTTAAAGTCAATAAATAATTTATAAATCCATTTCATAGCGTCTCTGTTTATTTTATATTCGACGATAAACGCGGTAGGATACAACGTACCCAACACTTAACATTATAATATAAACATGTGGTCCGGTGGCTATAATACAGTAATGAAAACAGATTACTTTTTAACATTCAACAAATTATAAAATAGTTATAATAATATGATTGTACACTGAGATCTGACACCACTTACAAACCTGATTGGACAATTCCAAATTATAACTAGATTTTATTGCTTACAATTGGGATAGCGATAATCCAAACCAAACCAAATCGAATAATTAAACATGATAATAAAATTGGTTTAATTCATAAGATAGAATAATAATAAAAATTGCTTTGACAATCCACGAGTCTTAAGTCAATAACTTAAAACAGCTGCTTTGTATATTATTTTAGTATTTGAAATTACTCTGTATAACTTTAATTTATTATACTTTGTAACATACTTAGGCTATTACAGAATTTTTGAAAGAATGCAATAATTTCTTTACCTTGCTTCAACCACAGCTGAATTTGATTCATTTTCCTGAGATAACTCCTTTGTGCTTGTTTTGATCTTCTGAGCTGCTGATACTAAAAATTAAAAAACGTTTGTACTATTTATTGATTAAATTTACTAATGTTAAAATAAAACTCAAACAAATCCTATCATAAGACACCCATTGAAACAACTCAAAATGATGTTGAATAGTAGTTTTCTAAAATACTATTCAAAATATTACATCAATTAAAAGAAATGACCGGCACGACATCTAACAGCAATTCTGTCAAGTACATTGTAAATAAAACTATTTTCCTTAAAGGATTCCCAATGTCTGAACATGAAAAGATAGAATTAAATTATTTTAACATTTCAAATAATGATAAAACCTACATCAAAAGTAATTTAAAATATTTCACCATATCCAGAAATCGGACGTATCGAAATTGATTAGAAATCGTCTTCACTGTCAGATTGAATATTCTACTTAACATTGGAATTTGCAAAGAACAAGAAAACAATAACAAAACGGGAAAGATGAATAAGGCCTATGTTAGAAGTATAAAATTTCACATCAAAATTCTGTTTTGAAGAAAACTATACAATTGACCAATAATTAAATATAACCCAAAGTAATGGAAATAACTTCTGAAGATGTTCATTCTTTGTAAACCTTCTCATTTCTAGTAAGGTTATAAACGGAAACTAATAACCCAATTGGAAGATAGATTCCATTAAATTCAAAGGCATGAATGTAAAATCGAACTACAACTATGTCAATTAATTAGTTTACAAGATGTATAATTGTTATAAAGAGAAGTTATTTGATCCATTTAGTTAGTCAAAATTAATTTGATCAATTTAAACAATATGATTGTAAATAAAAATTCAAATTTTAAAATTCATTACATATCACACACTTTAAGCTTTAATAAAGAAACAGCTGGTGAAATTGAAAATTTTTAAAATAATGACGTGTTGTTAATAAAAGGCCTGAGAAGAAAGGACCCTTATTTAAATGTATGGAAGATTTGGTGTAATTAATTATATCCACAAACCAAAGAATTCAATAAAAAACCAATTATAAAAGAAACGTGAAATAATGCTCTGTCAAGACATAGTAAACTATTGTATGTATAATTGAAGAGTACCCAAAAGAGAGTAAGATAAATCTTGGTATAGCCCACTTGTGGTGAGATCAGACCAATTTCATTTTTATTACCACATTTGTTTTAATAAACTGTTTTATATTAAAAACATAATTTGAAGCCTAAAGGCATCAATTAAACAATTATTTGATTCTGGTTACAAAAAAGAGTGATATAGTACAACGAAAATAGGCTTAGTGCTACTTGTACACACATTTAATTAGAATTCAATTTTATTTCATATCAAATATTTCATAAATTTAAAGAATGTAACTTAAGATCATTAGAACATATACTAATTTATTTAAACATTTTGTTTCATATATTAAGATCATTAGAACATATACTAATTTATTTAAACATTTTGTTTCATATATTATTGTCTTGTCTTGAGGAAGCTGGCACTGAACCCTTCCTGAGTAAAGAGTCAGATATATATATTATAATATATGTACATAGTTTAATAATTAGATATGTCCTTGTTAATAATTTAAGTAGACTGAGCATGACGATTGAATGAGAATTTAGTGTAGACAAAGATTAATTGTGAAACTAATATATGTTTGTAAGATACTTCCTTATGTGAACTAAACAGTACTAGCAACATATTAATTGATGAACTGGAATTTGTTATTAGTGTATAACTTAGAAGATTATCAAATTATAAAAGATAATAATTAAGTAAATTTTTGAAAATCGAACTTTTTGGATTAAATCCAAGAACTTTTGATAAAAAAAATATTATATTTTTACTGTAAAGATATAAATCAATTCAATATTTCATTATTGTTATTTTGTTTCCTTTTTTTAGGTGATGTGTTAAATACAATTATAAGAAAATAAGATTATAGTAACAATTATTTTTTGTTTTAAATCAGAAATTTCAAATTAATTGCAGAAGATTTAATTAAGAACATAATGAAGAAGTGTTACGTTATACTATGTATTAAGTTCTAAGTAGCATCACATAAACACAAACTAATACCTTCTCTTTTAAATTAAAAAATTTTAAGTGAAAAAACTTAAAAAGTGTTATTATGTGTTGAGGGAAATATCATGAGAGTCATCAGATTTGACCAATACATATTTAATAATAACATTTTTTTATTAATTTATAATCTTCCTTAATTATATGAAAAAATAAGAGTTATACCTAAGGAAGAAGAAGAAAACATTGCTGCAGGTTGACCCAATACCAGGGATGCACTACGACAAACATGTTTCACTCGTGGACCTTTCATAGCAGCCTTTTGTCTACGACTTTCTTTGCCCTCTGGCTTACCTCTTTTCCTCTTCTTTTTTATATTTAAACTTGTATCACCTGGATCACCTAAAACACATTTACAGTTAAAATATATAATTAAGTATAATTAACTAATAGTATATATAAAATAATTCCCTATACAGAAAACGAGTTATTAATACAGTAGAGCGTCGAAAATCCGAACTAATTGGGACCGAGGAGGGTTCAGACTATCAATTTGTTCGGATTTTTGAAAACATCCAAGAAAATGCCATTTAGGCTAAAATATATGCCCTTTAATCGATTAAAGTGGTTAAACAGTACAAGCAGTAATGTAATTACAATACAGTATGTAAGAATACTTACATAATATAATTTAGTATGATGATAATAAGCATCACAGTACACGGTACAAACAACATGATTACACTTGTAACTCTCAATTACAGTACAGTACATAATTAAAAGTTCACTTGTACATTATAGTTAACACAAACGAAAAATAAAAAAAAATACTGTATAGTACCCTACTCTACTGTATGTACGACACACTGTTATAATGATTACACAAAGGAAAAAGAATTAACTTTCTGTATGTATACTGCTAGCGCTAAAGCAGCTTATTAGCGCGACAGTGAAAATACTGACAGCCAGTCTGTTGTTAGGACGTAAGAGAGCAGGTATTAAGAAGTGTTTAAAAAGAGACAATAATGTCAAACCACGATAAAGATTTTTGTGAAATTTTTAACGATGCAATAATTGGAATTTGCGAAAACAAAAACAAAATTTTTGCAGGGGCTGCCTCAGAACGCGTTTGGATTTTTGACGTTTTGGATTATTGACGCTCTACTGTAACATATTTATCCGTATTAATCTAAGTTATATTTTCTCTCTAGCATTCATCATTAGGTTTGCGTAGAATCTTTTTACCTAATCAATATAATATATAGAGAAGAAATCATTTGAAGACTAAGAAGATACGAAAAATCAAAGTAGGAAATACAGCTTAACAAGGGTCAAGACATTAAATATAGTATCAATTATGTGGGAGGGGGGGTTAAAAGTTAATGAAAATACTTATCTCAAATATTTAATTGGAAATTATGATTACAAAAAACACAGGTGTGACTCTGATTGGGATACTAAACAACAATTATTTGTTGTTAGATTTTTGCCAAATCGTATTGAGAATCAGATCTAACAATTTTGTTTAGTAGGATTACCCTACCCGTAACTTCCATACTTCATAATGCTTATGCAAAAAGATGAAAAGTACTCTTAAAATTGAATCTACTTACTTGGCTTATCTTTAATTTCTTTTTTTTTTAAACAAGTATCCTCTTTAACATTGTTAATCAATTCAATATTTCTTGTTAATATTATTTTCCTTGGTCTTCCAACTCTTCTAATCGCTTCTTGTACTGATGGTATTTTAGGTTCTTTGTTTACATTTTTTGGTTTAACTTTATCACTTTCTTTCTTACCATTTTTCTCATAATCCTCCAATTTCTTTAAGCGATCATTTTCTCTTCTTACTCTTTCATTTTTTATCACCCGCACTTTCCTTACATCCCGTTTAGCTACAGAGGACCCTTCACCTCTTACAATTGCAGTTGCTTTCTTCTTTAAATTCCTTGCCATTAGAAGTTGGTTTCCAACTGCTTCATCAGGTACTCGTCCAGCAAAGCGAGCAATGTTTGCTAAAGAATTCATAGCTGCTTTCCTTTGTTGTCTACCTTCAGGTTTGTAATCTTTGTCATCAGGACCACGTCTTAACTAAACAAATAAACATAAAAAATAACCTATGACATACACTAAATTTGTAATAACTTTTATAAAATTAGAATTATTAGCAAATCGAAATAGACATCTTTTTAAAAGAGACTTTCAAGAAAAACTATGGATCGTTCATTAAATAAGCACAATTAAGTTCATAAAACTGCAGCGAACAAATTCAGACCCGCAAATCACAATTTGCGATATTTAATCAAATAAGGGTGTCCATGCAAATGTTGTGAATATTTTGATACAAGTGCATTGGGTTCAATTGCAATTTTTCTTTAAATTATGGTGATCAAGTATGAGTGGATATAACTGCCTCAAATATTTTTAGACCCGCAAATTACAATTTAATTGTGTTTCTTATAAAATAATTCGACCACGCAGCTGGACCGCTGATGTGAGTTGAGCAAATTTCCAAAATTAAGTTTATATGCCTATGTTTTAGGGTTTCAACCAACAATTTGGGAAATAGGTCTACTCACGAAGGCGTTGATCAGCTGTCTGTGTGTACGCAATATATTAGTAGAATTTGTTTGAGCCTAGTGACCTCGCGAGTTTTCACCACTTGGCTTCGAACCGAGTACTTTTATGGTATTTTACGTTTTTGTCGATTGTGGGGGAACCAAGCAAGCTATAAGGACGCGTAAAAAAACAAAATGTGCAGAATAACATCCTACATTTATATTTGTGGGAAAAAAAATTCATTCTCGTAGTAAAAATCTCAAAAAATAGTTACTTCCGGTCAAAAAACGTACTTCCGGTTGTTGGATTTTTTTGGCTAACGAACTCGTCCGAGCCATATAGACAACCAATACGTATACCAAATTTGGTCCAAATCGGAATTAAAATGCGGCCGATAGAGTGCGAACACATATATATGAATTTTAATGACACCCCAAAACGTGTTCTGGGGACCATGATTGGTGCTCATTTACTACTCCCGACCTTGGGTCTCACCATAAGGGCCACTGCAATAGCTCATTTTTCCTATGGAAATTCGCTAATAACGATGATTGGGTTTTAGTTTTTGCAACTACAATCAACTTTTTTAAACGTTATATTAGATCAAATGACCAATCAAGAAGTTTTATTTAACAAGAAAAGTGAGATTTAACTGTAATATTTCATAAAATTGAACCAAAAAGTCAGATTTAATTAAGATTTTTTATTCAATACGCTTAATTGAGTTTGAATTTCTGTAACCAAATTTCCGCAAACATTTTTTACACAAACTTCAATTGAATAATAATATTTCATGAAATAAGCAAGACTTTAGCGAGAGTTTCCTTAACTACAACAAATAATTATGACACGCACATAGTGATTTATTATGAAACAAAAAAGGTGATCCAGGTCCCACACAATCTCGATTATTTTTACTCAAATAATTTGATTTAATTATATTTCATCAATTACGCTATTAAGTTCCGCCAACAGCAAAAACTAAGAAAACTTTATTGAATTCTATGAAGAAAATCGCAGCTATATACAAAAATTAATTTATGTTGTATTTAATTACAGGGCATAACAACCAATTCCAACATTGATATCCAAAAGTTTACAATCTAAAATGGTCCAACTTATAAATAAAGCACCAAGGTATATCACCACTATTAGTTTGCATCACAGAATTATAAAGAGTGAATCTAGTTTTATCCTAACATACTTGTATCCAACTATGGTAATTGGGAAATCCTTCTAGAAGCTGGAAAGAAAAGTTTCAAATTACATGGCAATTAAATTATCAACTTTATTATTGAAACCACTTTAATATTGTTTTCCTGCAAACAGCCAAAAATAACACTACATTATTAACTTACAGGCAATATAGCTTCATTAAGTTTCACTAGCATCTTAAAGGTTCTGTACCGCCAGACTTTTCACAAAAATTACTTTGTAACAACAATGCTTCAATACGCTTACCCATGCAACATAATGAACTGACCCATAACCAGTGAAATGTGATGGCTCATAATTACCATATAGCTCATAAATAAAAAAACATTCTTTTCATATTTTTCTAACATTTTTATATCTTCTGTACTGTAACTGTTAAGTACAGTAGAGTCCCGGTTATCCGCCATAAACGGGCCGGTGGAAGGGCGGATAAGCTAAAATGGCGGATAATAGGGAGGGTTGAACAAATAATAGACGTTTTACACCATTAATACTTTTTATTGTAAATTTAATGAGTAAATACGATATTTTGCAGTAATACTATATATAATAGAAAAGAAAAATAATGAAATACAGTTATTTTCAATTAAATTACGAAATTGAATGACAAGATTGTTAGGATAAATACAGTAAAGGCACAATATAATACTGTACATAAAAAGTCCCGAAACTAATTACAGTTCGAATAAATTTAATGCAGAATTATCTGTACAAACAGAAAATTCAGATCAAGATTAAATAACACAACATAAACTACTGTACTTTCACCATATCATACTCAAAAACTTAATGTAACGAATAACCTCACTGCACACACTAAACACTTAGAGAGACACAGTTGTTTACAAAACGAGTTCGTACGAGCTGACAGTAAGCGGGTCGGGCCAGTGGTAGAGGGGGAATTCTCATGGTCAGACACAGAGCACGTACACTAACACCCGCAAGCTATCGCAGTCACGTATGCTCACTGACGCTTGCAAGTTATCGCAGACACGTACCGCTACAATCACTGACGCCTACAATTAAATTAAATAAGTGCCGCTGGTGTGGCGGATAACACGGAATGGCGGATAACCGAATGGCGAATAACCGGGACTCTACTGTATATCATTATCACAGGTTTTTCAAAATTTCAACTACAATAGTTTTGGAAATGTAGGGAGGAATAGGAATTTTAGCAACATTTTCCGAAGCATCTTAAATAAATCCCATTTAAATAGTATCATAAAATATTTATTTTTTGGTGTACCAAACATTGACTTCCAAAATTCATAATAAAATATTTTGGAAGTTCTGATATAACTATGCCAAATTTCACTGCGATATCTTTAGCTGTTCTAGAGAAAATCAACTGTTGCTGACAGACCAAATAGTGGTCCTATAGTAGGAGGTACAGAACCCTAAAAAGAGATGTAAATTTAGTAGTATTCTAGTATTTTCCTTGCCAAAACTCCCCTTCTTTATCTGTTCTAATAAATAATAAAGTGTCTGCTAGATAATGAACAATATTTATCTTAGTTAAGTATCATTCAAAAGTTTTTTTCTTAATCATTAAGGTGGTTTAATATAAATTCTGATAAATTTGTCCTTCACTTACAGGATGGGAAGTGAACGATAGGTCCTGCATATAATCTGGAAGCTTGCTCCCAAGGCAAGAGCGCAAATCTTCAGGCATACAGTAACATCGTAAGCACATCTTCAGCCAACAAGCTGGGCAGCGTGCATTCCTGTTTTTTAAATGTGAATACCTGACAGAATCTAACGGATTTAAAACATATGGTGGTACTATGCATTTACCTAAAAAATAAAATTATTACGATAATTTTTAACACAATATGTAGTTATTCAATATTACACTTTTAATAGCTATTAAAGTAGATGTATTTTAATTTAAATAGCTTTCTTTAAATATTCTATTTATTTTAAATCACTCTTTTATATAAAATATAATAATAGTAAACAGAGTTGCTAAGAGGTTAAAGGTGTCCAACCAATCTGCTTCAGTTGGAACCTCCAACATAAATGCATATATTTGAACCTAGTTACTGGCATTCGAATTACTTTCGATATACTCTGCCTCACACCCATCTTCAGTAGTCCAGTAGTACCTAACAAGTTGACCACCACAGTTCAATTTAATAACTTGTTATTAATTTTTATCCTTTCTAATTCAAGGTCTCCAATGCAATTAGAAAACAAAATTCAAACATATTAGACAGTACGTGAATATGATTTAGCATTGTTAAATCACAACAGTAAAAAGAACTTAAATAATATGTTATCCAATTTCATGAATTAATTATAGAACATTAAAAATATCTGTAATTTAAATGCAATGGCAAAAGTCCAAAAAAGCCAAACGAATTTGATTCGAGCAAATTTTATGATTACTGATGTTTTTCATTTTGGCGTATTTTTATTGTTATAAATTTTTTTCACTGTGTAATTTTATAACATTTTACATAAACTTAATGTATCATTTTCTCACATGAACATAAATAAGCCGAAATGATGGTTTGTTTTGTAAACAAGTGTGCAAGTTTACAATTTTCTAAAAGCAAAACTTAAACTTTTTTGAAAGTTTAGAAATGCAATAATATTTATTAAAAGCAATTTAATTCTTATATTTCATAAAATATATGAACTCGATTGAATTCGAGTTATGCCGCGATTATTCTTACAGATTGTGATTTAATTCAGGTGCTCCATATACAGGGTGACTACTACAAATCTGATATCAAAATTTGTGACTTTTTAACTATTCTATTAGACAATTGAGCTATTGTTTTGGCATCCTAAACTTGAGCTACTTTAATCAAATTCTACGAAATACCAGTGTCGAAATTATTTAAAATACAGGAACGAATGTCTGCAAAAGAAATTGTTCCTCAAATAAAATTTCTTTTGATTGTATGAAATACTGGTGATAAAATATCATTTAATACAACGGCAAATGATCGCGAAAGCAAATTGATGCCTGTATTTAAAATGGTAAATACCCAGGAGAAACATGACGTCTGAATATTATTTACGCTAATGGCTATTGTAAAATCAAGGAAAAGTGGTTATTACATGGCACTACTTGCGAGAATTAATAACATGTAAAACAAAGGTATTTTATCAGGATTCCAAAAAAACATATAACGCTTGGTCTGCAACTTTGATGTTTAGTAATGTCTATTTTTATATGTTTTATTTTTGTTAAACTTGTTCAATTTGAAGGTCTACTAATGAAAAAATAGACACTTTTATGGGAAACCCCTATTGTTTATATTTGTTCAATCTCTGTTCTTATTTTTGTATATGTTTTCAACATGTTCTATTTAATGTAGAGCATTTACGTTTTCTATATTTTAAAATTTGGCTAAATTTGTTCAATTACAATTTGTCTTCGAAAAATGTGTTATTTTGTTAAATCTTACCTTAGAACTATTATAAATAATCAAAGTTACAGTGCCACAAATGTGTGGCGTTTAGACTATAACAAAAAATCTATGTTTTATCACAATATAGAATATGTGTTCACAAATATCACATTTTTTTTAAATTCTAAAAACGGTAAAAAAACAAATATGTATTGCTTGAACAGACATTTTAGGTTATTACAAAGCATATTAACTCATTTGAACGAAGCTGTACTCATGGTCTGTGGCGAATGTCATAACTGTTTGTTCTGGTCAATGTATATTGTTTTATAGTGTCACTGTAGTCTATGGTAATGAACGTATTAAAAATTAGGTTTTCTTATAGTATATTATTTAAGTTTTTCACTAATTTATAAAACAATATTATTTACTTTTACTGCAAAGTACAAGAATAATTCAAATTGCAAATTAATTGTTATAAAAAATCGACTATCTTGAATATTTGAAATAAAATTAAACTGCCTAATCAAAAATTTTAATGGAGTAACAAAGTTATTTTACAATCCAACAAAAAAATTTAAGTTTCTTGGTACTTAGTCACTGTAGTTATTAAACAAGATCAATTGATTTATTTTAAATTTAGTCAAATTATAATTTTTTCAACAAAATAGTCTACGAATACTGTTTCTTGTCTGCAATTTAAAGAAGATGTGCCTCTGACGTGTATCATTTCTTAAAAACACAGACCAAGAAGAAAATAATAACTTAATACAGTAATCCCTCGACATTCGCGGACTTGGTATTCACGGTTTTGGTTATTAGTGGTCGCTAAAAAAAGAAAAAGTACTGTATAAATAGCAATAAAGTACATGTAAAATTCGTAAATTATTACAGTGTATGTACTGTAATTATTACTGTACGAATTTAATAACATTGTATAAATACCACGTCGGCGAAACACTCGCAAATACAACAAAACATACAAGATGAGATTTCCCTACAATATACCTCTGCGTGAATACAAGTGGACTTGTGCAAATGAAGGTCAATGGCATACAGTGATTTAGTTGGAGACATCAATTTAGAGTATAGCAAGTCAAATTAATTTTAAAGAATTAATTAAAAGTAGAGTAAAATATTTTGAAAGAAATTAAGTTTTTACTACATTTTATCACTCGTAACCAATATATTCGCTACTGACAGCGAACAATAGTTTAATGCCTTGACATGACCAAGTTCTAAAAATAGACAAACCCAGACAATGAACAAGCAAGTAGGGATGGGTAAAGGTACCGTTATGAGAGCACTGACCTTAAGGGTAGAGTGAGATGACAAACAACTCAGCTTAAATACTAAACTTTTCAAGGGTTTTTTTTACCGCGTAAAAGCGAAATCGCATAAAGCCGGACAGCGTATAACAAGGACTGCCTGTATCTTATTTAAATTATTTAATTATAGTTATTAGTACATAATGTTTTAACATTTTCTATATGTCAAGAACATAACCCTCCTTTTCCTATAAAGATTTAGTTTTCGCTATTCACGGTTTTGTTATTCGCAGCAATTTGTCGGAACCTATCCCCCGCGAATAGAGAGGGATTGCTGTAGATTAAAAAAAATGCAAGTGTAAATACAAATGCAAACATTGGGGCACCGTTGCGTTATCAATACGATGATATAGTAGTGGTGGCATGCAATCTAAGTTCAATAAAGCCACAATTTTGGTGAAACAAGAGACATGGGCCAAGATATGTCAAAGCTTAGTGAGTATGGTGGTATAGTACCATTTAGGATGGCGCGTGGTTTGCGCAGAAGCAGTAATGCCCTTCTCCCTCCAACACCAGTCTTTGTCGTTTTGTAAGAAAAATACAGTCTGTGTCAAATCCATCGATTAGAGGGCCGCCGAGCAATTTTTAGTATTGGACGCGCTTTCAATTACAAGCTTCTGCACAGTACTAGGATTATTTAAATAGGACAAATTTTATATATTTGTAATCTGCGTGATATGTTGCAACTAACAGTATAAATATCTTCCAGTTTAGTAAATGTTCGGAATTTATACAATAACAAATACAAATATTAATAGGTATGAATTACCTTTATACAGTATAAAGGTAATTCATACCTATTAATATTTGTATATTTTCCAATCCGGGAGCTTACATAATGAAAAAAAAAAAAATAACAAATACTTCGATTTTTTAAATCGGGACATGAAAAAGTAGTAAAGCGTAAACTTTTTTTTATTTTTAGGGTAGAAAGAAACTTCCAGCGGCAAAGTTGTAGAAAATTAGTTGATCTACATATTTTATTTCAAACATTTTTCAGTCAGATGTTTGGTTTATCCACAAATCGCTTGCAAATAAGCGCAACCAATATTATCAGGTAATAGCCTAATGTAAACATATTGTTTTTTCTTTTTCTTATATCTATAGTTAATTTATAATAATTAACTGAATTGAAGAGCGGGACAGTTAATAATTTAATGTAATGTAAATATATTGTTTTTTTTTTATATATCTATACTAAATTCATAAGAAACTACTTGAAGAGTTGGACAGTAAATTATTTAATGTAATGTAAATATATACTATTTTTCTATTTACTTATATCTATAGTAAATTTATAATAAACTACTTTATAAGTTATAAAATAGCCTTTAATTTAAATCGTATTTTAAGCGTGTTTAGTACATGTTTTATTTAAAATGTCTTGTTATCATAAAGTAAATACTGTAAGCCAACATAACTAGGGTTGACTGTACAATGCCCCGCCTAAACTTAGGAGGGGAAGTGAGGTGGGATAGGTACTCTGTCTCACTCGCACTACCCGCCCTACGCGCCATCCTATATGATTTTATCTATAACTTCAGTATTTCATCAGTGCTTCTAGGTAATGGTTTATTTGTTTGCTTGCTTTTAGTAGTTTATATTGTATACTTCTAAGTTACTCCTATTTATTACAAATCACTGGGACAACTAGTGTATATTTGTCAACAGAGTTCCACAACAGAAGCTAACCTGACTGTAGTACTCACGTCGTCACAGTGAGTCAGACGAGCCCATCAATCAGCTTCACTTGTTTGTTTACTTCTGTTATATTGTCGTAAGATCAGTGTTATGTAATAAGTAAGAGTAAACAATATTGTTGCTGAGTGCAGTGACTTAATTGTGTTCAGAATTAAAATGCCAGACAGTGAAGTAGAAGAACATTACCGATTTCTTTGAAAAACAATTTCAGTTTTCTTTGTATTATTACTTGCAATAAATGAACTAATTTTTCTGTACCTACCAGTAGTCATTATTGCATATTACAATACATGATTCATAAAAACATGTGTTTTTATATAAAACCCCATAATATTTGGTTTATCAGGAATTTTGTTTATCCGTATAATTTCGTTTATCCGTATAATTTCATTTATCCGTTTAGTGGTCCCATCAAAACCAGATAAACGAGGTTTTAGTGTACCAAATACAAAACCTGAAGTTATTAAATTCACAGCTTTGATGAATATTTTGGTTTGTCAAAGATAGAGCCATGTAATCAAGTGATTTTTTAGGAATCTTCAGCTAAATAAATAAAAGTGGATTTCTTATAACAGACAAAATTATTTCTTAGTTTTAAACGTGTAAAAGTTTTTATTGATAACATTTTGGTGTAACACATAAAAAGTGAGATATTCACAAAAACCTGATTTTTTATAATCTTTGACCTTACTATCTTACAACACCAGCATAATATTAATGAGGACCTTTCACATGTTGGTTGCAGCAATGAAAGGCCAAGGAAATAAAATTTCATTTAATCCCTTTTTTGAGTCTTAAATTAATCAAATAATTAATAACATAGTATTTAGACAGTTCTCCACATAATATTGTTCCAGTATTATGTACGAGAAAATAATATATATATACTAATTGGAAGTTATACTATATAATTGGTTTTAAATATTTAAACACTCTATTACCCTTCTTTCCATTGCAAAGTAGAGTTACTGAGTTTTTGTTATGAATCATCTTTGAAATAAACTTTCGACAAGATTCACAACTGTAAATACCAAACTTCCTAGCTTGCTTCACAAATCTATAGAATCTTACAGCTCCACACACACCACAAACAACTGTTCCAGGGTTCCCAGAGATGCTATTCTTTTCACCTAAAGTCAAAGATTTAAGATACATATGAGAGAAATGTGTACAAATAAATCTTCTACATGAATGAAATCACAGGTAAAGCTAGTAACTAGTGTAATTTGGTTAAGGGCTCTTACTTTCATGTGATTGTCCAAAACACAATGCAGCTCTAAGCATTGTTCTTAGCATTGCATAGCAAGGATTCTGCATGAATTTAAGCCAGTAACAAATTGAAACTTGTAATGCAACATTTGCATAAATGTATTTGTTAATTTCACATACATATGCAACCAAACAACAAACATTTTAAGCCACAGTATTCGGTGTGCATTCATGACAATTACAGTAGGTAAACAAGGTTGGCTGCAACGTGTTGTCATGTAGTCATGACAAATACATACATTACATATCTTTTTATATACTTGGTAAAGAACCACAACTGATGTTGTTAAAAACTAAAATATTTAATAGCAATTTTTTAAATCAATATGAAATGTTCTACAAACTGAGAAATGAGAATAATGCTATAGATGACCTGGTTTTAAGAAATGAGTTTTACATTTGCAGCAATAAACTTTATAAAACTACAGGTTTGTGATTGTACTATATTTCAAAACCTTTTATGTTAAATAGTTTTTGAAATCCTTATCGTCTTTCAAGCTTTATCGTTTTAATCAATTGGAAAAATAAGACTATTGTTTACTGAAAGCAGTGACGGATTAATAACATTTCGTGGGAGGGGGCGGAAGACCTCTGCCGGTAGGGGGGGGGGGAGTAATTTTTTTGAAAAAATACCTTAAAAACTAGCATTTTTAAAGGTTTTAGACCGACACTTTATGTGTAAAAATTAACAAGAAAACATAATTTTTATTTGTACAAATATTAGCTTGGCTACAAAAATCCATGTTCACTAAAAAAAAATCAAATTGACTAAAAATAAAATGATTATAATTTTTTTGGCAAAATTATATTGAAAAATGCAGGGAATGAAATATAAAACGCTGAAGTTATAAATCAATACTACATAATACCTTAAGTCCTCTTGATGTAATATTATTTATAAATTACATATTTATATTGTAAACACAGGATTAAATAATAATACACTCTTTATTTTTTTCTATTTGCTACATTTTTCTACATTTAGAAACAAAAACATTTAATAAACACCCACGTTAAAATTAAATGTTCAAAGTACATTTTTGATTAAAGATGAAAATACAAATAAAATATTACCTTGCTAAACATTTTTATCTATTACTGGTAAAAGTAAAAGAGTGAATATTTCACTTCAATCGAAAAACACTGGTTGCAATCAGTTAAGAAAAGAGTATTCGAATAATAATACTGTGGTGTAGTTCAGGTAAATGCCAGACACCAAGTAGGCCTACTTCCCCCCAGGCAGGAAGTCTTCCCCGGAATCTAACTTCAGACATCCATACCGAGCAAACCGTAAGTCAAACGAAAAAATGTTACAAATAAAATATTTAATTTGGACCTTTATCTAAAACTTTCTCGTAAACACTTTGTCTCTGACCAAAAAATAAAAAACTTTCCAGCGGTGTGAAAATTTCATGTCATTATTAAAGTACATTGTTGTAATATTGATTTTTTAAATATGAAATAGGTTTTGTAATGGATTTTCTTTTACATCATACGAATCGTATGGTTCTTATCTGCTTATCCGTGAAAGTTTCATAATTTTACATCGATGCTTAGTGTATTAAATGACAGTGTTATTGAAGCTCGGTTTTCGCTGTTTCACGCCGCTCGGCTCAGTTTTCGTGGAGAAAACTAGAGTAGACAGAGCGATTTCTTACGTTATCATTTAGGTTAGTACAATCTTGGCCGAGGGCACGGTTAAAAAAATCGTACTGTATCTAAAACTTCCTCTCTGTCTATGGTTATATCTCTATGAACATATAATAGAGCTAGTCCAGTAAAGTGGGTTTGACCACAGCGGTTTCTCAACCACGTTTTGATAAGCTTAAGAGTTGAGAATGATCTCTCTGCTGTAGCAGTTGAAACAGGAAGCGAAGACAAAAACAACAACAAAGTTCTAATCGAGGGGAATATTTCTGGAGTACAAAATTGCAAGCACTACTCAACAGAGTGGCATGGAAGTTTTACACCATTTTCCATCTCTCTTTTCCACTTAGATGTTCAAAGTTTCATTTCGGCTTTCAGGTTAGAAATGCAGTCACTTTCATTGCCTCCGATTACTCTGAAGAATTTTCTAGCCAAATCTTTTACATCTCTTAACCCTGACGTTTTCGGCAGAAGTGAGTTAAGTTTGTAAATGTCGAGAACTTGTTTAAAAACCTATTTTTCAGATCATTATTTAACGAATCAAGAATAGGCACGAAGATGTTCACCCTAAAGTAATCTTCTGGGTTTGATAGAGCTACGTAGGGTCTATTTACTTGTTTTGCTGTGATTTTAGGCACTTTGATCATGCTCCCCACATCTTCAGCTATTTGATGGGCTCTCTTATACAATGGACGGAATTCTGATTCAGCGTTTTGCCGTTTTTCTTTCAGTACGGATAAAGTGTCAGTTAACAAGTCTGTTGCGTGGACGATATAAATGGTCTCTTTTTGAAAAACCTACTCAGAGGCAATGTTTGGCTAAGTACATCAGCAAGACAAACTAGAGTCAAAATAAATTATCCATTTGTTACTGCACATAACAGGGTTTTGGCTTTTACGCTTGAAAAATGTGACCATTGGGAAATTTGTTCAAGGGACAACATAATATTTTCAATTTTTTCAGAAAAGATTCAATTGATTATATTATTTATATAATTATTCAGTGCTTACGATTTAATTTACATACGCTAAATTTTTATTCTAATGTATTTCGGTTATGTGATCAGCTGTTCAAGCTAGTAAAGTTTACTTTTAATTTGCGATCGGTTTTCAATATCTGCAAATGGAATTTTGAATTGTTTCTATTAATGCCAAGTTATTAATAACCATGTGGGTATTCTTGAATTTACTTGTGATTGATAAATAAATATGTGAATGTGATGTGGTGTTTTTTGTTTCGAAATAATAGTTCATTATTAGTTCAATAGTTGTTTTTATTGGAGGTTTCAGTCGGTTAGGTTACAAATGTCTTTACAGTAGGTTGGTTCTGAATTATTTATCTAGTTTATAAATATGCATTGGTTATATTGACTTTAACATCTAGGTACAGTATTGTCATTGTGCTACTTGATTTTTGAAATTTCTTTAAATATTTGCATTCTTCTATTACATCGTAGGCTAGTCTATTTAAGAATGTTGGTTCCAAAAGGTTAGGTTATTGGTAGGCGACTTTTATATTATTTTGATACGTTTGTGACTTGGTACTATTATATTAGGAATAAAACTCTATAGCATGGTACACAATCTATTAGATAAAAGTGGAACTACGTGTGATTTTTAAGAATACTGACAAATCGTTACTCTGCCCATTTTAGCGAAAATGTTGGGTAATGATAGATTCTTGCCCACTGAGGGTTAATAAAGTTTCTTTCAATTAGCTAGAACTACTAGGCTATAGGCCTACATTTTGTATCTGTAGTTAAAATCAAGTAAAACTCTTAGACACAAATAGTTTTACAATATTTATTACATGATAAAAATAATTATCCCTTGTTAAGTGGGAACACTTACCACCATTAGATGAAAATGGCCCTTGAACAGAAGGAAGTTCATTGTCAACTTTAAGTCTTGCTTTACGTATTATCACTTTACGAGGTGTACGAATAGGTGATGTATCACTTGAACGCTTTCTAATTCTAATATTGATAGAACTCGTACTTGAAGAACTACCTGGTTCACTGGTATCATTGCTTTCTGCATCACTAGGCATAGTTGAACCTTCGGAAAGTATATACAAAAAATTACAATTAATTGTTTATAAAAAAAACTCAATTTACATACAGTAGGCCTACAAGCCTACGTTCTTACAGTAGTACCCCATCAATATAAACCAACTGAAACCAAGGTCTGTTAAGTTTTCTAGATATTCTGATTAATTTAAAATCATTTTTAGAAATAAGGGCAAAAAATATTATACACTGTAGTTTGATGGCTAGTGACTACCGTTTAAGTGAGCGAGAGTGCTTACACACTGACAGCTCCCAATTTTGCATTTGGCCACATCAAAGCTTCCAATACTATAAAAATACAGATTTGTTTATAATACGGTACGTTAAGCAATTAACTAATTTAAGGTTAATGTTGTTTTTTAAAAGACCTTTAATTTGAAATTGGGCAAAAATTTACTATACGATCCTCGATTGATGTTTTTGCAGGCAACGGCTTTGTTTTACATTCTACTGTTAAATCTTGAATAGGCCTACAGGTAAACATACTGTGAATAAAGACTATAAGTTAGAACTTCAGACTATTTTTTTTTTGGTATTAGTATACAATAGCGTGTCAATCAAAACTACTATAAATACACAAACCTTAACTTTTTTCTTTATAAATATAGTATTTATACACTTCACTGATGACGGGAAAGCAATATTTAATCATCTTCAACACGTTCAATATTAAAAACTTTCAATTCAAAAATTCCTTATGGGAATTTACATTGTAAAGAGCCGACATGTTTTTCTCAACGTTCTCCCAGCGTTGCCAAATTTGTCTTGTTCTCTTTTGTGTAGAAATGAACAGTTTAGTCAACTCAACTACATACGTTTTTAAAGTACAAACATGCTTTTATCGGCCAGGTTAAGTAAAAATACTGTGACTAAATACTATAATAGGTTAGAACCTTTTAGGATTTAAAAAATTTTAATTAGCCTAGGGTACGTATATAATGTGATAATAACGAAATATAATCATACTGTTTTCGGCCACGTTAAGTAAAAAGTAAACATACTGCGACATAGGTTAGAACCTTTTAGGTTTTTTTTTAATTATAATTATATAATGTGATATAATAACAAAATATAATCGTACTGATATCAACCAGGTTAAGTAAAAAGTAAACATACTGTGACTAAATACTATAGGTTGGAAACTTTTAGGTTGTTTTTAAATTTTAATTATATAATGTGATAATAACGAAATAGTAGTAGGGGTAATGTAATTTCGTTTCACTCCGTTATACGCTTAGCTAATTTATTACGCAACCAATGAGATTCAATGCTTTGGTCTACCTGTCCACCAGTTCACCGGTCAGCGTTTTATACACACCCCATTTAGTACAATAATCTACTGATATTGTTCAATTTGGCAACGTTGATGAAATTCCATTTTAACTACGCAGTTATTATATTGTATTTTCTATTGTTCTTTATGGTACATTAACGTTTTGTTACTTTATTTTTTTGTTTTGTGGGTAGGCGTACTTTTGGGATTCATATTGTTTACTTTATTTGTTTGTTACGTGTTTGGTGTATGTGAAGTGATTTATTTTCTTATAATTACGTGAAATATTGGGGGAATTTCGAAACTTAACCTATATATATTTTCAAGTTTTGAGTCAGTCCATGTGAAATCAACACATGAAGTATTTGTTTACAATCTGACCTCTTCAGAACTTCATGAAATTTTGAACACTTATTCTAGTCCATAAAGTAAGGTTATTTCCAAAATTAAAATTTGTTTGTCAAGTATATTTTGAGATAGCCTATAAAATTACAAAGTTTGAAAAAAAACGCTGATTTCGGTAAACATCAATACCTTTATATTGGATTTTTTCAGCTCCTAATTGAGATAGAGAAAAAAACGCTTTTCGGTAAACATCAATACCTTTATATTTGATTTTCTCAGCTCCTAATTGAGATAGAGACTTGAAATTTGTGCCAAATTAAGGTGTTTTTAATAAGCTTTAATTTGATATGTAACACAAGTGGTCTTGTAAAATCTTCATTTTTCCCCAAAAAAATCTATTTTTCAAAATGCGATTTTCAAAAAGCTAACATTTTAAAAATTTGAAAAAAATATATGTTGTTTATTAATGCCTTCGTTAAATAAATGCAAAATTTCATCTTAGCAATCTAAGTATTTTTTTAGTTGCAATCAAATTAGTATATGAGTATGTCGTCTGGATTTTTCACAGCTTATCATACCAGAATAAAGGTTATGACAATCCAAACTAAATTAATATGTGAGTACTTCAATAATAAATGATGAATTAACTAGTTTAGTTAGTTAAAAAAAAACATTACGGTACCTAATTGATAACCTTTTACACTTAATTTGGAGATTTACCGTGTAGCTACTGAATGATAAAAACACTCTACAGTAAAAACACACTTTAAAATTTACACTAACATTAAATTATCAACATTAGTTGAAAAATGAGTTTAATGAAAAAATTTGTTGAAACCTAACTAAAAAACTACTTAGATTGCTAAGATGAAATTTTGCATTTATTTAAGTTATTTGGGGGAAAATGAAGATTTTACAAAACTACTTGTGTTACATATCAAATTAAAGCTTATTAAAAACACCTTAATATGGCACAAATTTCAAGTCTCTATCTCAATTAGGAGCTGAGAAAATTAAATTTAAAGGTATTGACATTTACTGAAATTAGCGTTTTTTTCCAAACTTTGTAATTTTATATCTCAAAATATAGACCTATGTGACAAAAAAAAAAAAAATTATAAATAACCTTATTTTATCGACTAGAATAAGTGTACAAAATTTCATTAAGTTCTGAAGAGGTCAGGTTGTAAGCTTAGATGTTGATCTGATATGGACTGACCCTTTTATTTCTTTCATAGGTCTAATTCCTATAAATTTTATTTCCTGGGAATATTTTTGTTGTTTTTATCAGTTGGATGTGTTCTTTCTTATTATTTAAAATTCCCTTAGAAATTGATTAACACGCTAAAGTAAATTTTTACCTTTTTTTACAGGCAGGGTCGTCGTATAGCCTAGTAAATTTGGGCCTGATATTGTATTCTACCTAAGTTGCTATTTGAAATTGTATATACATAGGCTCCACATTTGCTGAACATTGCTTCAAAATTAAAAAAATAATAAGTTGGAAAACTTGTGGAAAAGTGACCACATTACCGCCAAGTAGAACATCTTTTGTTTGAAAAGATGTATCATTAACAATGTAGCCTATTGTAAAACATTTAGTTTTAAGAGTTAAACTGTTCATTAATAATTTAAAATGTAAAAATCTAAATTTTGTTTGCTCAGAGTTAAGTAGCCTAAGTCAAAATTTTTTTTAAAGTATTTAGTTTCAAAAAAGGTTTTAAAACATTGCTTCACATTAATTCAAATTTTTTAAAACAAACCACCCATAAAAAAAATGTACACCATTTGTGGCACTGGAATGTAAAAAACTATTTATTTTCTTTAAGTGTGAAATAGTGGAATTTCAGTTGAAACCAAGTACGTAAACTTACTCTACTTAGGCTAACTGTACTATAGGCATACACAGTATTTTACAACCTGTACAATATGTTATCATTAACAGGCCAGTCAACCAAATCATTGAGAATCACCATTTCAAACAATTGCACTTTTGTACTAATTACAATTTGGATGCTGGCCCTTTTCATGAGAATATTAATAAAACTATCAATTTGTTTTATAACAAAAAACACTAATTGGTGATTAGGAAAATTCAGTCAGCATACCTTGTCTGTTGTTACTCCAATGGGAAGAAGAGTCTTCTCCTGATGAATCTAATTCCAAACGGGGTTTCTTCAACCGACTTCCACTTGAAACAACTATCTCTTGATTTTCACAGCTACTACCACTGTTACTAGCATTGCCTGTTTCCACATCAGTGTCTAAAAATCTCTTGTTTGGTTTTATGACACGAGATGAATGAGCACTTCGACTTGGCAAAATAAACTTCTTGCTTAATCCATTACCACCTTTGTCCTGCGTATCCGATAAACTAGTATTGTCTTTAACACTGTCACACTTAGTTCTTGAAATATGCACAATTTTCTTACTCTTACGTATCAAATCATTACTCTTGAAACGTTTCACTGTTTGTAAATTATTTTTCAAATTTTTAGTAGGAATAAAGCTACTCCTTCCATCATCTGGGCTTAAACTGGATGTTGACCGTTTATTCTGAGAGGAAGCTGGGAGCAATGCTTTTTTACTACTAGATGATTGCAAAGAAAAGAGAACACCTCGAGCTTTGTATTCTTCCTCAACTTGTTGAATTCGAAGTTTAGACTTTCTCTCGGCACTCTGAACTTCTTCAGGACTAAACCCAAGGAATGTTGAATTCTAAAACAAAATTGATAATAGTTAACAACAACGGAAATATTATAAAAACTCTGTTAGAAAAACCCATATTGCCATAGACTCAAATTAAGTTCAATAGAATCTCTACTAGTTAAAATATAGAATGTATTTAGTGTGATTTGTATATACTACTATATTTAATTTGTTCTTTAAACCTTACATCTATTCTACTAAACTCTAAAAAGTTTTATATTTTACTTTTGAAATCTTTCAAAACAGTAAACATAATTTGCTTGGTTAGGCCTACTATTAAGAAAATAGACTTTGTTAAATTAACACAATGATTAGCCTAGATCTTTCTTTACTTCATTTTGACAAGAAATAAAAAACAATTAGGTTAGAAATTTAAACACGTTAACAAATTGGTTGGTATATATACAAAATTAATTTATAATAAGCAATATAATTACTGAGTTGATAATTTAATTATTTTTTTATTTTAAAAATCAAAAGATATAAAAAAAAGTGTTTATTTGAACTTTAATGTTTATATATTGTGATATGGAAATTGTTGATTGTATATTAGAGGATGTATACTGTAATTTTGCTAATATATCACAAGAGGCATAAACTTGTTAGTATGTACAGATTAATTTACAGTTATGTACAGTTTGGATTTAGGGGTAGCTGTTTGAAATGCCCACCCAAATCAGGCATTAATATTTTGGGAATTAAAGACAAAAGTTGTTTCTAAATGGTTCAGTTAGGTATCAGTTAACAAACGTTCTTGTATCATAATACGCTTATAAATAAACCATGAAATCAATTTAGAGAAAAACGGTAAAACTAGGGTATTAGTGTAAATGAGGTGACCATTTATGTCTAAAGAATGAAAAAAACTACACACATATTCGTTGAAATGTAATGAAACTGTATACCTACTCCACTGTATGTGGTTAACGAAATATGAACAATTTAAAATAAGTAGCCTATAACAGAAATAAGAACAAAGCCACAAGTTAATTAGGCAAATTAACATAGAGAACAGTCAGCCATCTTGCTAACCTGTTAGATATAAGCAGTGTTGCCAGATTAGTATTAGCGCAAGACCATCTTTTTAGGCAAGTAAGAAGTGCTACATTGTACCAATTTATAATATATGTTTACAAATAAAACATACTATGACTAGAGACTGTAAGTTAGTTTAGGTTCAGGTTGCAACCCACAATAATAGGTATATAAAAACTCAAACCCTGAACCACATTTAACAAAGTCTCCTTTTTGTAACGTGGGCTCTATGTGAATTAAATAAAACATACTATGACTAGAGACTGTAAGTTAGTTTAGGTTCAGGTTGCAACCCAGAATAATATAGCCTATAAAAACTCAAACCCTGAACCAAATTTAACAAAGTCTCCTTTTTGTAACGTAGGCTCTATGTGAATTCCTTTTTCTAAATCCACATATAGGCCATGTTGTCTTGCGCATGCGCGTAAAACTAACAAGCTAACATTTTGTTTTTCATTAAATTTGGCAATTTTGTTAGGTACATTTCAACAAATGTTGTTTTACTGGTTTCAGGGCTAAAGTTTACATAAGGACATCTCTCTCTTATGCTCAATTGCATTTTAACACCACTAAGTTAAGTGTCTACTTTCAGAACATGAAAAAGATTTTCTTTATAGGGTCACACTCTGGTACATAAATACCAAAACTGGGTGAGTTTCACAAATGATATCATAGTGATGGTTTCAGAAATAGGTTAAGCCCCATTTCATAAAATGTAAGAATAAGTTAATCGTAAAAATTAATGTAACTGAACAAAATTTTCTTGACCATGTAAAAAGCAAATTAAAATACTGATTTGAAGGTCTAATAATAAAGTAGAAAAATATTTGATAACAGCATTTTTAGCTTTGACCTAAACTCACACACGGAACCTACGTATAGGCCTACTGTAGCAATAATTTTAAAAGTGATATTTACTTAATTCTGCGTGAAAATTGAAACCTATCCCATTTTTATATTTAGCACATTGATATATTTGTAAAAGTACAAACAATTTACTCTGAATCAATTTACATACCTCGTCTTCTTCATCGGAGCCAAATATTTCCTTGAAAACTGAAAGGCCCAAACTTATATCCTCTGCTAATTTAACGCTTTCATTTTTTTCAACTGAAGTATTACCAGAAGTTCTTGTTAATCTTCTATTGACAAGTTTAGATGGTTTACCTGGAAACTTGGACTTAACCATTTTAATGTTGACTTTCACGATTGTCTATTTCTTAGTGTCGCCATTGCACGATAAACTTGCTTAGGCATATAAACCAACAACAAAACAACGTCAGTGTGTTTAGCGGCACAAGGACACAATCTAGTACGACATTTAGAAGCGAGAGGTAGTTATTACGTCAGGGTAACCAACACACCAAAAAGAAAATCGCGGGAAATAATAATGTTCACATTATTCAACTACTTTTGTTGAAATCAAATCAGCTGTAATGGCAAACCTGCAAGCGGTAAATGTAAATCTAAAGAGTAAAATATAAATAAAATAAATTATTACATTTATTTTTGTAACTTTTAACTTCTTGCGATATACAATTCAATAAAGGACGTTAATAATTAAGTTTAAATTTGTATCATACATCAGTATGAATCGTATAAGTGAATCATTAAGTTATCAAATGTGTGATAAGTAAAACTTATAATATAAAGCAATATTATTTTTACAAGATTCAAAAAACAACCATAAAAATAACCTAATTATATTTTCATATTTAAAAATTACTTCAAATTAAAACTGCATAATATTACAAATTGTTTAACATAATGGCATGGATGAGACAAAAAATCTTTCAAATTGATGTAGCTATTTTTCTTATGAGATTTTAAAGCCAAAGAAATAATATTATATTATTATAATCTTAGAATTTCATTATCTAAGCATAAAACCTGGCAGTCATTTAATATCATTACAGCCTCATTTAGTCAGTATCAGGAAATTAGTTCAGGGAGGAATTTAATTATTAATAATTTCAGTGTTGACATATTTGACAACAAATGGATTCACTTCTGTATTTTACTTCCTTTTAGGCTAATTAAAATAAAATAAATATAAATTATTGTTGATGTACTCTTATTTTTAGACTTTCATTACAGTAGTTTTTCATTTAAAACTATATTTTTAGGTTATTAAAAATTGCCTTACCTTACAAAAGATAGGATAAAAGATTTTGTTGTTTTCTTATTGTATAGGCTACTGGTAAAAACAAGAAAGATTTTTAATTCGACTGACTTTTGCAGAATTTGTTTTAGATATTAATGTATGACCACTGCATTTTTTTAATACACTTTTATTAGCTTGGTATGTAGGCCTATCTATCTATGTAACAGAATCTTTGAGTGTGATTTTCACCCTCTTCTAAACCTCTGATTGATTTGAAACTTTGCACACCTATCAAGGACCGATGACGATACAATATTGAAAAATGTTGTAATAATGAAATTCGCTAGAAATCTAGTCCTCTTCAGGAAGAAACTGCTAAAAATAAAAAATGTTATAATTTTTATGCTACAGAATGTTCTCCCAAGATTATACTGTGTAGTCAAATTGAAATAAACGGTACCAGGAACTGGCACATACTTTCTCACAAACATATTTAAATTATTAAACAGATTCACAGTGACTTCAAAATTGTAGGTGGAGTAGGAGAGGTGATTTAAAGTAGGAGATTAACTAATAAATATTATTATTATTATCTAGAGAGAAAACTATTCAATCGATTTCGAACAAATTTGCACCAAACACGTAGTTTAGGGCTGTATAGATGCACGAAAAAAGATTTTGAAATTTTTTGAAAAACAACCCCCTTTATGGCCAAAAAACCCTCCAAAATCAGTTATTATTATTATTATTAGCTAAACGAGAATTTTTAGAAAGATGCGGTTTTTTGCATATGGTAGGGTACGTTAAGGGCTACAAATAAGCCAAATTTTATCAAAATCGTTAGAGCTGTTTTTTTACAAAAAAATAATAAGTGATTTTTTGGGTGGTTTTTTGCCATTAAGGGGGTTGTTTTTCAAAAATTTTCAAAACCGTTTTTCGTGCATCTATACAGGCGTACTGTACATGTCTGGTGCAAATTTGGTTGAAATCGATCGAATGGTTTTCTCTCTAGCTTTGTATACTTTTATTAAAGTAGGCGATTAACTAATAAATATTATTATTATTAGCTAGAGAGAAAAATATTCCATCGATTTCGAACAAATTTGCACCAAACACGTCAATTAGGTCTTTATAGATGCACATAAAAAGGTTTTGAAAAATTTTGAAAAACAACCCCCTTTATGGCCAAAAAACCCCCCAAAATCAGTTATTATTATTATTATTAGCTAAACGAGAATTTTTAGAAAGATGCGGGTTTTTGTATATGGTAGGGCACATTAAAGGCTACAAATAAGCCAAATTTTATCAAAATCGTTAGAGCCGTTTTTTTATAAAAAAATAATAACTGATATTTTGGGGGTTTTTTGGCCAAAAAGGGGGTTGTTTTTCAAAATTGTTCAAAACCCTTTTTCGTGCATCTATACAGGCGTACTGGACATGTCTGGTGCAAATTTGGTTGAAATCGATCTAATAGTTTTCTCTCTAGCTTTGTATACATACAGACATACAGACATACATACAGACATACAGACAGACATTTTGTAAAAACCACTTTTTTGGACTCAGGGGGTCCCAAAACGGATATTTCCACAAAAATCTCAACATCGATTTTTTTTGCGATCACTATACTTTCTCTATACTATAGTATAGTGAGAAAGTAAAAATTGATTTTTAGAATTCCTTACCTAGAAAGGGAAAATTTGAAGTTATAATTTTAGTATACTACCTAACTTATTTGTTTGTCACATTAATTTTATCTAGAAAAAATAAATACATATATCATAATTCAATTTTACATGGTTATAAAAAGTGCAATCCCGCACCTATTTTAATAATTAAAACTAATTAGTTTGATGGTTATTTGTTTATAAATTAGCATATGGAAAATTGTTAATTTTTTAAAATTAATATAATTTTTATCAAACTTTCGGGACAGCTGAAAGTATTTCCATTGAATATGTGTTACTGGATATAATGTTCTAGTTTTTCTGCTCATTAACTTTTGAATGGGTGAACCTATCATTTTAGATGAGTGTGTTTCTGTAATTTATAAAGAGCCAAGTAGTTACCAAAACTGCAAATTTTGTTTCATAATTTTGGCACATATTTTTCACTTAGTCGATTTGATCTTTGTTGAAGTGGACCGCTGTTTCTATATACAAAATTCTAAGTCTCACTAAATTTCCTAAATGCCAAGAAATTAATGCTGGGCCACCACCACTATTCAAATTAATATTCTTAACAGATTACCATTGTATAAGTACTGTAATGGTATTACTTCATAGCTGAATTAATCCTGAATTTGTACAAAATCAAAAACTTCTGTTTAGCTATTTACTAATAAAAGTTAGTTTTAAATATTACTCTAAAATATGTTGGTAGCTTCAATTGGCCAAGGCTTTCAGTAATTTATTTTGTAATAGTTGGACCTTTCGGCAAATATGATCGCAATACATCAGGAAGTTTTTACATCTTCTGACATAATTAGTCTAAAATATTGATTCTTTGGCTCTTCTGATATATACAACTTTGTACGTAGCAGTGACCTTTGTGTAGTTATTCAACCATAAACTTATGGCAAGTTTTAGGTATAATCACTTTATCACCTTTGAATAATAAATCTCCAAAAATTAAATTATACTTTTGTGTTAATAATAACGATTTATTTCTTTACACAATTTCTTGTGCTATTTGGCCAGCCATCTTATTGCTTTAAATTCATTAATAAACTTACCTTTTTCGTGGTAACGTGTATGTAACAACTAAACTTTAAGTAGATCCATAAAAATTTCACTTAAGGATAGATCGTTTATACAAATATTTACTTATAAATTTTAGTTTAAAAAATGGGCTAAACCAAATTAATTGATAGTAATATTTTAACTTTTTAAGCTATATAAGTTAATAATCATTGAGACTAATTTCTTAAATCATAGTCTGATATTTCCCAACATTTTTGACAAATGCCAAAATGATTACATTCAATACTTAATCGGGCACTTGGTTATTGTAGTAAGAGAGATAACATCACTAAAAATATTATTACCCAACAGACCACTAATGAGGAGGTAAATACATTTTGGTATACTAATATTTTATATGTATACCACAGTGCAACACAAACAAGACAGAACCAATGCCAACAAAAATGAAAATGAAGTTGAGAGGGAAATGGAAAGAACACAATTTTTGACTTTGGAACATTGTTTCTTAAACATACTAAATGTCCTCACTCCTAGGATGTAAACGGGGTGCAGGGAGGCACGTAGAAGGTCCCTTTTTTCGGCGTTTCGACTATATCTCGGAAACTATGTGTCCTAGCGATAAGACCATCCTAAACAAAATAAAGCCAACAAAATGTGCCACAAGATTGATTCTATTATTTGTTGCTATCTCACATAGTTACCAAGATATCTATTTATTATAATTTTTTAAAATTTTGGTTTAAGAGTTTTTGCTTTATTTGACTAGCTAAATAAAATACTTGTTAGCTCTTTGTCCTAAGAAAAGGCAATGGAAAAGAAAGTTGTATAGCATTAAATATCCTTCAAGAATATATGATAATTTACTATTATCTTCAATCTTTCAAAAGTTAAAGCAATTTTAAATTTATCTGTAATTTCCAGGATTTTGCATAAAAACTTAACTTTCATTTTATTCGTTATTCCACTGCTCTAATTCTATGTATAAGACTATATATGTGTACTATATGCTATAACTGGCATATATATAAAGAAGTTAAACAGCGTAATTTTTAATTAACCTGTTAGCGCCGCAATTACATTTTTTTCAAAATTTCGTCTTTTTTTTACATAATTAGATTAAGGGTGTTATAAAACACTAAAATAATGCAAAATTGAAAAATTTTAGTTTTTTTTTTTTTTGAGAAATTAACCGTTGCCATATGGCAACGCTAAGCGTTTGTAGTACCTAATTTTATATTACCCTCAACATATAATACAAAATTTGTTGAATCGTCCTAAACATTGTGAAAAGCTGAATGAATGGTTTGTTTAGTGAATTATAAATAAGCAAGAATATATTATCAAGCAATTTTAGTTTTTAATTTAAAATAAACCACAGGCATATGACTTTTGCAAAAATTTTACAATGGTTCAAATAAAAATAAAAAAATGTAAATTGTGTGCTTAAGACTACATGGAAGAAGTGTAAACTTTTTAACATAACTTACGAAATGACGAAGCACAATGTCCATTTTTAACACAACTTACGAAATGAGGAAGCACAATGTCCATTTCAGAGGTATTACCAATCAAACTGTACATTGTGTTAATACTAATGGGTTAAGCCTATTACGTACGGCAATCTGCAACACTTATTATATACCCAATTCAAATATACTAAACTAGCAATGCGTTCGAGGTCTAACCGGCTAAGGTGCCAGTATATGGTGATGGACTCTGCTGGTTCGAATCTCGGCAAGACGAAAACTTTTTTCAAACAGACTGGTACATATAGTAGAGCGTTTCAGAAAATGCATGGTAAAACTCGTGTTGGTAAAATCCCATTCTAAAATCGCCAGCAACAAGTAAACTATATACTCTGCTATAAACTCATGTGTACAAATTTTTGGACTCTGTACACCTATAGAAGTTTATATTTAAAAAATAGTAGCAGTACAATAAATGAATGATCAGTATAAATCTTTTTAAAATAATTAAGAATTTAGATTCACAAAATTAGATAAGTATAAAACATGAAAGAAAGTAATCAGTGTTATTCAAATAACTAACGAGTATGAAATGAAATAAAACAATCCAAACATAGCCCGACATAACATTTTGGACACATAGTCCTAACTATTGACTTACATTCAGTTCCTGTGCATCTCTTTTTCTATTCTCTTCACTGCTACATCAAAAACCCACGTAAGCAGTGGCCAATGCCATTTTTAGCCACGTACTCCAATTCTGTATGTACAGATGGAAATATATGTGATTAAGTGGCTGGCTGTATGCGCAGAAGCAGAGACTGCCAATGCGCATATGCTAACAGTGTGTAGGTCAGTGTAGCGAGTCAGTCGCTGACAGAGGTTCAACACGTTGTCTAGTACACTACCGTTCCTAAAAACATTGTAGTGTTGACGCCCAATGTTTATTTATGTTATAAGGAAACAATTTATTATTTTTACTCTGTGGTGTACAAACAAAAATGGATGTGCATCCGAGTTGTCCTACTAGTAGGAAATCAGTGATACAGCAAGCCATGCACCGTGCTCAGGCCGTAAAAAACAGACTGTGCAGTAGAGTACTGGCATCAGTCACATCCCCCACCTCGCCACACATAGCATACCTCCTCCCTTCCACACACAATCGTCTGCCAGCGCTACCCGCTTCTTCACATATATTTCAATCTGTACTAAAATGCTTGTCCATCTGATCCGCCCCTCCCATGTATGAATTTTATTTAGATAGGCTTATTACTTTTGATCTCAATACCATCACAATTCGTTTATGTTTCTGAGAAAATCGTTTTACTTGTCCTACTTCTTGTGTGCCGCACGATGTCGACATAGAGGTTACTACTGAATTATCCATCCACCGTATGTATAATAGGCCATCTTTCTATTCTAATGCTTTCTCAAAAGACGGGGAGCACCGACAGGGGGGGGGGACAGGTCTCCCCCCCCCCCCTGTCGGTGCACCCCGTCTTTTGAGAAGGTCTTTAATAATGTGAATTTTATTTTAAACTAATCGTTGAATACGTAGTCGATATTCAATTAATAATTACATTTATGATTAAATTTGTGATGTGATCACAAAAAAATAATAGTTCTTTTTGAAATAAATATCATCGTTCCCTACTATAAGCAATCATGATTTTCAGTGATGTTTGAGTCCCGGCGGTCTGGTTCATGAGTTGACGGTATACAAGCGCTGATAGCACCACGTTGATAACAATGAAAACCAGGCATTAAATTACTAAGTTATACAGGACATTGAAAGCGCGAACTTGGTAACATGTCGACAACACGGGTCCCGTGTTATACACCGCGTTTTTGAGGAGTTTTCAACGTCGCGTCCCTCACTTCTAAAATGGATACCATTCAGTTAGACTGAATAATAGTGTATTACAAATAATAGAAACATATGTGAAATTGTGTATGAGAGCCAACCCGGTGCGCCGCGGAAATCCTTAGTAGTGGCTAAATCTAACAAACACGCACCATTCAAACATGTGTCGGAAGGATGTGCGCGCATTCCACCTCACCATCAGTTAGTCTGGATTTCCTGCTACTTCTGTCGCAACTACCTTGAATTGCAAAATCATCATGGAACAACAGTGGAAAGAGACTGAACATTCTTTCTGGTCGGGACCTGTTCCGGTATGTTCTTAGAACATGGGAAAAATTCAGAAAAATCTCTCTGTGTCAATTGCCTCCGAAAAAATTACAGTTTTTTGTATTAATTTCATACGAACGCCTAGCATTGCCATATGGCAACAGTAGACTTTAGTCTTCTAGAACATACAAATTAATCATAATAATTTTTAAAATAATACAGATGTCAATACTATTATTTCAAAACATATGACAAAAAATATAAAGTACAATAATTAAAATATTTAAACAGTTAATACTTACTCAAATTGTATGTCCTTCGATTTTAACTTTAAGTTGAATAACTCCACTACAGTTGACTCTATCGAACTGAAACTACCACTGGTGGGAATGTGCTTAACTTTATCTACAAAACATGACGCCCGGGGTTTACATGAAATAATGCGCGCTTTACGATTATTTTAGAAAATGTTTCAAAATTTTGTTTAAGAGATCTAAGAGATTATCATTGTTACCGGAAATAATCAAACAATATATTTGCATCCAATTAAATACTTTATTTTTCTTACAAATTTTTCTCACAAATTTGTGACATTCAACTTTTATAATCAAAGAATTATCTGACGTATTAAAATATTATTACATGAAATTCACTTTAAGAGCTTTGGCCTGTGCAAATTTCTCAATTGTTTTGGACAGATCAAGCTATCTATTTATTTTCGTTTTCAATTAACAACTTAGTTAAGTTTGACTTATATTACAAAATTAAATCAAATGGATAAAACATCTCATGTATTTAACCTATACATAGTCTGCCGGCCTAGACAGTAGGTCAACGAATAGCAAAAGCGTGGGAACTCAGTGTATTGAATTCAACAAATGTCTGTATTTCCCACGGCTGTACGAATAGAATCGTAACAGTAAATGTGGTTTACTTTAGTGTACTTTCAAAAAAAGCAACATGTAAAAAGTACTATTGAACAGTAGCGCTTTTGTAGAAAAATAATAAAATTATAGAAAGTTAAATTAATACATTTGGAAGTAAGTTTCAAATTGACAAACTATATAGGTGCTCAATAATCTTTTCGAAAAATTAAATGCAGTAGAAATTGAGTAACTTTAAAAAATATAAGGCGTCTATTGGAAATAATTGCTCCCCAAAATTTAGCGCCCTGGGCGACCGCCCTGCTCACCCCACCCTAAAATTGGCCCTGTGACCAGGACATCATTTTCATCAAGTCTGGATGTGGAAACATACAAGTTTCATTTTGTTCTACCCAGGGGCTGTGAGACATACTATTTCTATGTACCTTCACTGAGTGCAATAACACCTCAGCAGCCTTCGGTACGAGTGAGCTTAGATTTATCAAACTGTATTTGAAGTCTCCAGATGTCCAGGGAGCTGCTGAAGTTTAGTTTTCTCAAACTCTTCCTCAACCTAGGGTGATATAGAGGAACTTGGGAAAAGGTGTATTTTGTGTTGGTACAGGGCTCCACCTAAAGAGAAATCTCTAAACGCTTACTGTTAGCAATCCTTTGTTAAATCGGTAGCCAATATCAAAATGGACATCTCATGTCTCCCACCAACTGAGGGAGCAGCAAAACAACATTCTCTGAGCACATATCCCCATATCTGGGAGCTAATCACCTACAAATTTCTAACTACAGTGAACAGTGAGCATCATATAAAATATTTAAAATTATTTTTTGTCGGTACACAAAGGATTGTGCCACCATCAAATGCGAATGCAGAAAGGCATTTCTCAAGTGTTCTCCTGCCTGCCAAAACTGCTAGGGGAACTGTTTTAATGCGAGCCCCCTCTTGGACAAGGATGAAGAACTGGATTTCAATCCTTTGCCAGTCATCCTAGAAGTTTTATCTCCTTTCATAAGAGATTAAGATGAAAACAAAGCAGAAACTACCCCGGGACCAAGTTCCTACGACAAGCCAGGACCTCAATCCCAAGACAGCCAGGAATTGATAACAATTAATTGTTACTATAGTAAGGATTAAATAATTATATTATTAAATAAAATATAGAATAGCTTAACAAAAACATATATGAGTTAATGTGTTAATAAAAAAAGGTTATGTACAAAATTGTAGTTGACTCTGAAACCATCCTAACTCTTACAGTTATATTAACAGTGCATTATATACAACGAATAAAGTATTATAACCTATGTAGAAGGTTATTATGGTTCCAAAATAACAATGAAGATTCAGCGATTCTCGATAAATTGCTGGTTTTGAGATTATCATTGTGGGGCGGAAAGCAAAAAGGGACTCATCGCAGCAATTTCCGGTTTTTAGTTTTTGATAATATTTAATTAAGCTATAAATAACAAACCATTTAGTGCAAAAATCGTATATCTATGATTTTTCTTGTTTAAGTTACGGATTTTTGAATTGTATACAGTGAAAATGGGCATTTTGAGAAAAACGCAATTGAAATATTCAAAGTAACACAAAATCTTTATTTATAATATTTAAGAAATGAAATTTGTATACAAATTAGCTTAAAACGTCCTCTAAAAAATGACATAAAACAGTCTCTCATAAACATCCATCTTCATTATTTAAGAACCTTTTCGATGCTTTGTTGAAGGTAATGGGACAGGTTGAGGGTCATTAGGGTTACTGCTGCCAGCTTCATCGATGTTTTGGGGTTCATGGCAATGGCGTTATTGTTTGGACAGAGTACATTAACTTATCAAAAATTAATTAATGTAATAATTAATAATAGTTATCAATAGTTAATTATACAAAAATCTTAGCTTTAAATGCATAGTTTAGGTGTGTTAGTACAACTACTAAGAGTAGGTTGGTTTTTAAACCTGTAAAGAAAACACGTAACTGAAGTCGGGACAGGGATTTTTATATCCAGAAAACATTCTCATTTTACAATAAACTCGTAGTAGTTCACTTCGTCGCTGCTAGAATTCATCAGAGAATAGTTTTTAAAGTATTGCCATGTTATCTGATGTGTTTGAGAAAAGGGACCTGTTCGCGGCCTATGTTATTTTCCCATAAGCGCGAAGAGGTCCCTTTTCCCAAGCTACGTTAATGATGTTTTTAGCGAATTTCCATAGGAAAAATGAGCTATTGCAGTGGCCCTTATGATGAGACCCAAGGTCGGGAGTAGCAAATGAGCACCGATCATGGTCCCCAGAACACGTTTTTGGGTGTCATTAAAATTCATATATATATATATATACATATATATATATATATACAAACCGACAAAAACGTAAAATACCATAAAAGTACCCGGTTCAAAGCCAAGTTATGCAAACTCGCGAGGCCACTAGGAGGAAACAAATTCTACTAATATATTGCGTACACACAGACAGCTGTTCAACGCCTATGTGAGTAGAACTATTTCCCAAATTGTTGGTTGAAACCCTAAAATATAAGGCATATAGGCCTAAACTTAATTTTGGAAATTTGCTCAGCTCACGTCAGCGGTCCAACTGCGTGGTCGAATTATTTAGTGTTTCATCATTTTACAACAGTTTTGTAATCGATTACAACTGGTAAAGGACGAAATGAAGCATATTAAACCGCAAACAACCGAAAATCGATATTTTTGACCTCATTCGATGAAACTGCTTGTACTGAAATTTTCAGTTTGCCGCGATGAGGTCCCTTTTTGCTTTCCGCCTCATATGTATAGTCATTTGTTAATAAATAATTGTGTTGGGACTGGTTCATTAAGATTAACTAGAAAGGGGGTTCTAAGACACCTCATAAGTAATCGAGATCAGTCACCGAACCAAGCTAATATCATTCAAATAAATCTATAAATAATATAATACATTTTGTAATATCAGATTTTATTATGTACTAGTAATTAGAAGAAATTTCAGATTCAATCACTAAAATAAGATACATAGATTAAAGGTTAGGAGAGTAGGAGACTTAATGACTAGCACCGCCCTCCTTAGGCGGATGTAAACTTTCATTTTATTCTTTTGGAATTATAAAATGAGTAAAAATTAATTTTATCAGATTTATATGTATCTAAAAATTGTGAAAAATTATTATTGTAGGAACTGTTTTTAGAAATTTTCAGAACATATTTAACCATTTTGTGAAAACGTCTCTGTACTTATTTCTACCTAGTTCTTTGGAGTACGCCACATGCCAAGCAGTCCACACACAACTACTGCCAAGCAGTAGTAATCTTTGGAGTACTATTTGATCCATAAGTCGGATCTGGTGGAGCCCCCAAAACTTAAAAATATTACCATTAAAAATATCCATGATAAAGATGAGTAATCTCAGATGGTAAAACCTTAAGTTCAAGATATCTTACTCATAGAATCAATCAATCAACATCTTACATGGTGAAAATACCTTGAAAACAAAATAACCTTACATAATCTTACAAACTAGATAACAGAGTTATTGGCTAAAAATTAATAAAATGTTATCTTGGTAGTTGTTCCTAACAAAAATATCCAAAATTACTCAAGAACCAAATTATGAGAAAAATAAAGACCATAAAAAATTACTACAAACTTAAAAATGATTTTATTACTCCAAAACAAAGCAAAACTGTCAAAAATTGAGGAGCTAACATGCAAACCGTGTTTTGTCATAGTTTGCGTACTTTTCAGGAAACACAAAAAACTGTTAAAAAGGTTTTGGATGGAAAGATTTTATTGAAATTTTTTTAACTTTTCAAGTGCACTGATAGAAAAATACCCAATAAGGTTTTATATAGTGATATAATAATTTAATTATTAAAAAAATCAATGAAGTTTGGACAAAACACGTTTTGCACGAACCTTTTGGATAAAACACGTTTTGAATGGAATGCACTTGGACAAAACACGTTTTGAAATGAAAATGTGTTTAATGTTATTTTGAAAATGAAACATTACAATTAGTAAGAGTTTGCTGTTCAATGCTGTAAACATTGCACATGTAAGTCACACCGTTCATGGGCTAAGCAATCGCACTCTTCTTCTTCTTCTGACTGTTCTTCGGCGATCGGCGCATTAAAAAGAATGTTTTTATACCAAAATAACCTTTCATCGACCAGTGGCTCCCCAACAGACCAGTTTTCATCAAACATCTTTTTAAGAAGTTTGTCGACATCATCCTTTTTGGCTTTTGTAATCGCATGACCAATAGGTACCCTTTTCAAAACAACTTGGCTGTAGTTCAGATTCTTCTTTTTCCTCGGGGATACAAAATTCTTATCCTCATCTTCAAACCTAAAATAGAAGGATCTCAAATACTAATTGTTTTTAATGTTAATTGAAATTGGCTTACTGTAACTTTTATAATTTTTTTCAAAATATAGACTACTTTGACCTTACAAATTGTATGGATAATATTATATTTGGTTAGTTTAAATTATGTTTTCAGACAAATTTAAAACATAGGCCTCAAAAATACTTAGTCAGATGCTTATATTTGACAGTCACAGACTAGTCATGGACAAAAGAGACCATTGTGATGGTGCTTCGGTTCATGACTGGCCTTTAACACTGACTAACAAGAATAAATTATTATTTAGTACGTCAGCAGCTATTTAACTGGCCTGTAGTTGTTCATTCCCTTCACAACGACTTGACGTTGACTTCTCAAAGGACGACTCGGCTCAACAATTTGTTTTCCTTTAACAAC